>JADWQK010002196.1:0-372162 GCA_017933935.1 Sesamia nonagrioides | reverse complement strand
GTCCCCAGGTGGCGGATAGGGGAACGGCCCCCAGATATGGGGGTTACCGGTTTACCGGCGCGGACCAAAACCAGATGTGGGGAGCGCTTCGGCGGTCACACGTGCGGCGGGTCGGCCACCACTCGAGGTGGCTGACGTGACCCGAACTCCGGGTCACCGTCGGGCAACCCGGTCTCCTCATTGAGAGGAGCTGGGGGCCCCGTTTACCTCTGGGCAAACGAGTGGGGCTAAGAGGAAGGACACCTCGCTAAAAAACCCTTGGCTGCTGCGTCTTCTCGCACAAAAAGACGTACCCAGCCCGGCCCCTCCCTGTGGAGTGGAGGGACCACTGTGGGCCCGCCCTAGGCGGGAATCGCCGGCGGGGGATTGGTAGTTAGGCTGTGCCATTTTCCCATGACCCCGCCACTCAGGCGATGTCGTTGTGCCGCTGTGGGTTTAGTGGGTATTCCCGGCTTCGGCTGGGCGAGTCCCACACACGCCCTTCGGGGTATGGTGCGTAAATGCATTACCACAGCGTCAAAAAAAAAAAAAAAAAAAGTTATTCAAGTAGGTTAAACTTTCCTACACTGATACGATGTTTGTTACATTTTCTTTAGGACATATTAGTTAAAAAAAAATTCAAGAAAATATACAATTTGTTTCTAGTAAGTCTATACTTTTTTAACAAACTTAAAAAAGGAAGATGTTCTTTGTTCAGCTGTCTTGTCTTTTTTACAGAACACTATAACCATCTGCTCCAGATCATCATTATCAACATCATTTCCTCCCCTTGGTTCAAAAGATTCTTCATGAGTCGATAAAGCATCATCAAAATTGTTTTCTTCTATAACCGGACTATTAGTCTCATTATCGATCGTTACAACTTGGTTGTTGATCCTATTGGGTGTCACTACATACTCCCTTCTTGCTGGAACGGGAATTTCCACTTCTGTGACCTCCTCATCTAGCTCTTGGAATTTCGTTTCCAATGGCTTTTCGTCAAATATGATATCCCTTGACCTGACTATGTATTTGGATTCCTTGTTCCATAGTCTATACCCGTCGTCATTATCATATCCAACCAGTGCGCATTTCGTAGCTTTTTTATGCACCTTTTTTCTTTTTTGCTTAGGAATATGTGCATAGCAAACTGAGCCAATTATTCTCAGGTGCTTTATCCGAGGTTTCTTCCTAAACCAAAGCTCGAACGGAGTCTTGTGTTCCACGGAAGTTGGTCCCGTCCTGTTCAAAACATAAACAGCTGTCTGTACCAACTCCGCCCACAATTGTTGAGGCAACTCTTCATGAGCATGCATCATAGCTCTTGCTGACTCTACGATCGTACGGTTTTCTCTTTCGCTACACCCATTCTGTTCAGGCGTATACGCCATTATTAGTCTTTGATGTATTCCGTATTTCGCTAATTCTTTTCTTACTTGTTCATTGTCGAACCCTCCACCGTTATCACTCAGGAATTCTTTAATTGTGTGCCCTGCTACTCTAGCTTCTGCCAGCATTTGCTTCAGCTTTTCAGGTACTTCAGATTTTGTCTTCATGAAGTAGACTTAGCGAAAACGAGTGTGTTCATCTTTGAAAAGGACGAAATATCGATACTTCGAGACTGAAAACGGAAAAGGACCGCAAACATCACACAAGCATTTTAGCTTTTTCTCTACTCCCAAACTTCTGTCTGTGAGTTTTTCCAAAAATACATCCTTCGCACAATACGCCATTATCCTGTGTCTTTATATTCAATTCTCGTTCTATAAGACTTTTCACATGTCTTTTATCTTGGTGGCCCATGCGTTCATGGTACAGCTGCAAGGCATCTACTGCATTAATCGATGCAGCTAATACTAGTATAATGTAGCCTTCGTGCGTTTCTCTTTCTAGGAACGCCTTTGCCGGCTCGTCAGCGTTCTAGGTATTTATGCAAATTCTTTGGTGCGCATGAAAAAGTTCCATTATGAAGCACGGAAGGCACGTCTAGTGAAGCGCTTCTCATAAAAACAAGGAAGAAAGGTGTTAAGAAACAGAAAGAAGAGACATCAGGAAATAAAAAAGTTACCAAGTTAAGATGTCATATCTGTAAAGAGGTTGGCCACTTTAGGAAAGATTGTCCAAATAAAACTATTAAGGAAGATAGAAGGAATAGTAGTGATAGCACCAATTATGATGGTACTACTAAATCTGTCTGAAAATGATATCCAAGATCATGAAGCATGGTTTGTTGATAACGAAGCAACTCACCACGTTACGATGAGAAGAGATTTATTTGAAAGTTTTGAGCCCTTCAGTATACCTCACACTGTTACTACGGCTGATGGAAACGTAATAGAAGCCATAGGAAAAGGATAAATTAGAATAAAATCTAATGTTGGAAAAGAATTTTACCTTAGTGATGTCTGGTTTGTTCCTAGTATTAGTAAGAATCTTTTTTGTGTGCTAGCGGCACAGGACAAGAATACAATCAGTGTATTTGAGTCACGAGTAACTGTATGCTGTATTAAAGTGAATGGAATAGTCACCGTGACAGGAACCAGAACTAGGTATGGTGGGTTATATAAGCTGAATTGCAAAGCAATTAAACCGAAGGTAGCTGCATCGATTAATGCAGTAGATGCCTTGCAGCTGTACCATGAACGCATGGGCCACCAAGATAAAAGGCATGTGAAAAGTCTTATAGAACGAGAATTGAATATAAAGACACAGGATAATGGCGTATTGTGCGAAGGATGTATTTTTGGAAAAACTCACAGACAGAAGTTTGGGAGTAGAGAAAAAGCTAAAATGCTTGTGTGATGTTTGCGGTCCTTTTCCGTTTTCAGTCTCGAAGTATCGATATTTCGTCCTTTTCAAAGATGAACACACTCGTTTTCGCTAAGTCTACTTCATGAAGACAAAATCTGAAGTACCTGAAAAGCTGAAGCAAATGCTGGCAGAAGCTAGAGTAGCAGGACACACAATTAAAGAATTCCTGAGTGATAACGGTGGAGGGTTCGACAATGAAAAAGTAAGAAAAGAATTAGCGAAATACGGAATACATCAAAAACTAATAATGGCGTATACGCCTGAACAGAATGGGTGTAGCGAAAGAGAAAACCGTACGATCGTAGAGTCAGCAAGAGCTATGATGCATGCTCATGAAGAGTTGCCTTAACTATTGTGGGCGGAGTTGGTACAGACAGCTGTTTATGTTTTAAACAAAACGGGACCAACTTCCGTGGAACACAAGACTCCGTTCGAGCTTTGGTTTAGGAAGAAACCTGGGATAAAGCACCTGAGAATAATTGGCTCAGTTTGCTATGCACATATTCATAAGCAAAAACGAAAAAAGATGCATAAAATAGCTACGAAATGCGTACTGGTTGGATATGATAATGACGACGGGTATAGACTATGGAACAAGGAATCCAAATACATGGTCAAGGGATATCATATTTGATAAAAAGCCATTGGAAACGAAATTCCAAGAGCGAGATGAGGAGGTCACAGAAGTGGAAATTCCCGTTCAAGTAAGAAGGGAGTATGTAGTGACACCCAATAGGATCAATAATCAAGTTGTAACGATCGATAATGAAACGAATAGTCCGGTTATAGCAGAAGACAATTTCGATGATGCTTTATCGATTCATGAAGAATCTATTAAACCAAGGGGAGGAAATGATGTTGATAATGATGATCTGGAGCAAATGGTTGGAAATGATGACGTTAATGAAGATGAAGATAATCTTGAGCAACTCATTAACGCACAGAGTGATCGAATTCTGCGAGACCGAACATTGATCAGACATCCGGTCAGGTTCAAAGATTATGTTGTGGTTACAAACGGATTTGTCGAACCAACATGTTACAGAGAAGCAATATCCTGTAACGAAAGTGAACTTTGGAAAAAAGCCATGGACAACGAGATAAATTCTCGTAACGAGAATGACACGAGGGTTTTAAGAAAGTTGCCAAAAAATAGAAAAGCGATACCATGTAAATGGTATCGCTTGTAAGGTTTTTCGCGTGAAGCTGAATACTGATGGATCAGTTGACAAGTTCAAAGCAAGACTAGTTGCTAAGGGTTTTCGCCAGAAAAAAGGAGAGGACTATGATCAAACTTTTAGTCTTGTTGCGAAAAGGACCACGGTGCGGACTGTGATTAGCGTCGCGGCAAGCGAAGGTATGAAGATGTGTCAGTTTGATGTGTCGACGGCATTTCTATATGAAACACTTTGCGTATGGTTGACTCGGCTCTTGAGAAGTCTTGTACAACTGAAGTCTTCCTATGTTACAAGTGGATAACGAAGCAGCAATAAAATTAGTTGAGAATCCAGAGTTTCACCGACGTACCAAACACATCCGTACACGTCACTTCTTCGTAAGAGAGCTTGTGACTAATGGAGAGCTGCTAATAAAGAAGGTAACAAGCGAGCTTCAATTAGCGGATCTTCTAACTAAGCCGTTGCCTAGAGCTAGGCTTCGTAAGCTTGTGGATATTATAGGACTACATTGAGAGAAGGTGTTAAAGTTTATGTATAGAAACTTTTTGTAGTGCAATGTGTGTCACCATAGAAACAAAGCCGTTATCTTGTCTTATCAGAAAATATAAAATATATTGAACATGAGATCGCGTTTTCTTCTAATTGATATTATTTAAATCGAGATTAATCATCTCATAATAATATGTAACTCACGGTGAAAGGACTTACCGTCAGCAAATTACAACCTAGAAGTTTAGCAGTACGAGAATTAGCTGTACACATATTTGTTATTATGTCCAAAGTTGTATAAACAATATTAAAAAAAAAAACTGTAAAAATAAAATATTATAAATTTATAAATACTCTGGACTCCGGACAGACATTGATTTATGTCATGTTTGTGACATTGTCCACGTATTGTCATTAATATATAAACTTTTGCTTTTTAAATAACAACAAAAAAAGAATGAGTTTTTAATGCATTTGCCTACTATTAATCTGAAGTTTCAGAAAATATCGAAGTTTAGCCAAAAGCAGCCATTAGACTGATAATGCGGACCCCAGACTCCAAAGTTGAAAAGCTTCGGATGCGACTGGGAATAACGCTGAGATGATGATGATATCTGAAGTATCTGAACTTTGTTGTGGAGGTCAGGAGTGAGGTATATCACTACATATTACAAAACAAAGTCACTTTCTCTTTCCCTATGTCCCTTTGTATGATTAAATTTAAAGCTACGCAACGGATTTTGATGCGGTTTTTTGATAGATAGAGTGATTAAAGAGGAAGTTTTATATACAGTAGGGCGTTCCCGTTAACCCGAAATAGTATAGCATACATACATGCTAAAAAAAATATTTCCATTCGAAAACAAAATGTTTTAAAATTTTTTCCAATAAGAAAATATTCAATAAAAATTTTAAATTACATGTAAAAGAAACACACTGTACACGCGAACATGAAAGACGGCAACGTCGCAATTTATTTATACATGACGACTACTATTTTGATTTAAAACAGGAGGTTTCAAATTTATTTCCAATTAGAATTTTTTTTTATTTGGATTTTTTTATGCTTATTTTTATATGCTGATATTTTTATTTTAATCTATTAATGATATATATTAACGAGTTTAAGGGAACGCCCTCTGTTATTTAACATACTGTATAATAACATCTATTAAATTGTGGAATTAAAAAACCTCATAAATAATAGTATTTCTATTATTTTTGAGGTTTCTAATGTGATGTCGTAAATAATTACATATTTTCCGCGTTTGCAGTGAAACGCAGGCTGAACCCTAGGAGATTTATCAAAATAATGTACTAAATATTGTACACATTGAAAAGGTCTAGTAAAAAGTCCGCGACGTAATATGTCATCTCTTACGGATACCCCACAATAACATTTTTTTGTCATTTACTTTTTACGACAAAAACCGGTTAATTTTCGAAGCGATTTTAACCAATACAGCATTCATCTTTATTCGATTTAATACCTTAAATACATTGTTAATTTAATATGATCTATATCGCCCTTTACAGCATATGATTTAAATGAATATTTTCGAAGATATTACAGATTTAAATATTGCGGGGCGTCGCGTTAACGGCGGTAGCAGTGGGGCGGAAGCAGCTGGCCGCTATGTTTTTTATACAACGTTCACAGTTTTTCTGTAATGTATTTAGTATCAGCTTTGGACCCGTGCGAAGCCGGGGCGGGTCGCTAGTTTTTTATAAATAAATAAAAAACAGAACATGAAACACATAATATATATCAACAGGAATGATAGAAAACATTTCAACACTTATTAAATACCACACAACCATACCAACCAAGAAATATCACAGAATTTAGAAAAAAAAAAATAACTCAATAATTAGTATTAAATGTATATTTTTGTTTGCTTTCAGTGAATTTATATTAAAAATTATAATAAATGTAATTCGTTTCATAGTTATTTTAACGCTGACAGCAGTAATCTAACAACAATCATTACAAGAATAAAGATCAAAGTGATTTTGACAATGCTGTAAAATCTGAGGTCACAAATGTGAAACAACTTTATAAACGACTGTTATAAGTAACATACAGTGCGGCCGAAGACAAAATGTGTCCTTGGCACCTGTCAGCTTTGTACAAACAAAACCCACTGTGTTATGCGAATTTATACTTTAGTAGTGATTAGTATTCTCGCACTAACAGGTGTAAGTAAGATGGCGCCGATTATCATGTTCACACACTAAACTAATTTTAACTTGATTGCATCTTTTTCTTTCTATTTCGTTAAGAAAAGGATAGAAGATAACATTTTAGTTTAATTCTGTCAAATTAAGATACACATAGATACAAATTGATGCATTTTTGGTCGCCATGTTTATAATCGCGTCTAAATTGTCTATGGAGTATCTTAATTTGACAGGATTAAACTAAAATGTTATCTTCTATCCTTTACTTAATGAAATAGAAATAAAAAGATGTACTTAACTTAAAATTAGGTTTTTACGCTTTCTCGCACTTTTTTTCTTATACTGGCAAGTGTGTTTAGACGACAAACCATGCCAGCGTATCACACCCACCCATACAGATGTCTATAGCACAGTAATAATGACATATTAACATCCGGCTAGTAGAACTGAACAAGGATATTTTGGCGCGTGGCTAAAAGCGGAACTATCGCCGCCATTTTGTATGACACTCGAATGACGTTACCCGTGGCAGCACTATTTGGGAACATTTATAGAATTAGCTTGTCATATTTTTCTTCGTTTTATATAAGGTCTTTAATTTTTGTTTTTACAGCTGCAATAGAAAATTTTAACTGCCCATCTATTACGATTCATGAGATACAACCCGCTTACAGACAGATGGACGTACGGGCATTTGGAGGCTTACTAATAGAAAATTACTAAAAACAAGATGACAGATTTAGTTCCGATTTTGGCCGCACACTAAAATATCCTTGTAATTTCAGTGTCATTTTACAAGTTACTCTGCAGCGCTTTGTTATGCAAAGTTCTGAATTTGTGATTATCATTCAGATAGCTGGTGATAAATTCCGGAGGGTTTCTGCTTAGGAACAGTTCCATGCTCATGTAGCGGGCGGCGGTCAAGCGTTTGCGTTCTGCGTTCGATCGACAAAGGTTCTTATGCGCGTGGGCCGTGAAGCTGGCAGCTGCCTTCTCGACTTGCTTGACTGTGACATGTATCTTTGGTTCATCCTCCAATGGTGGCTGGAAATAAAATAACACGATGGCACTGATTCTCTTGTTAACAATCTAAACTAATTTTAAGTTCAATGAATCTCATTCTTCATTAAGAAAAGAATGAAGATTAATATTAATCCCGTGAAATTGACATATTTTTGGTCGCCATGTCTTTAATGACGTCTTCTTCTTCTTCTTCGGCCTATAGAGTTCACTGCTGGACAAAGGTCTCCCCTAAGGCTTTTGACGATGACCGGTCTTGTGCTGCCCGCATTCATCGGCTTCAAGCGACCTTCACCAGGTCATTGGTCTACCTTGTTGGGGGCCTCCTCTTGAGAAGAATAAGATTTTTGCCGAACAGCGGGATCATCCCAAACAGATTTAGCAGCAAGATAGAACAAATAATATTATTTATAACGTCTAATCCTATACAAAAACTTACAGAAAATCGTATCCACTGCCAGATTTGAAACCTTGATATTTCGGCGGTGGCAGAGTCTTCAACGTTACCACTGTAAAAGAAGTGCCCGATACCAGCCAGCCAGTAGTATATGAAGAGTATGGAAATAGCCACGTTGTGCTTAAGTCCTTGCAATGTCACTCCATCGCGGGGTATAGACAATAAGTCCTGCGGCGTTATGTTCACTTCAAACTTCTTGGAGATCTGATTTGGTGTTGCACCGCTTTTCTTCCAAAGCTGCAATAAATAAAGGAATAAAAAGGTTTATTTGGAACAACTAAAAAACCAGGCAAGTGCGTGACGCGTATGAATATTTGCGTATTTCGCAGTGTTCTCGGAAAACAACGAATAAAAAATAAAAATGCGGATTTAACCGAAAAGATCTGTAAAAGATCCAAAAAAAAAAAGAGTCCTATAGAGCCCTCATGAGTTTTTTTAATATAGAATTCAATACTCCAAACTCTATTTTGTTATTAATATAACCTACGGCGTAGGGTATTTGCGTAACACACTATCAGCAATGGGTTTAATTTTGAGATTTTATCAACAATCATTACGTTATTTAAGTTGTTAAGCAAACACATTTTTCAAAGACACATTTGAAAAGAATGAACCATGAACCCTAAAAGCCTTCAAACAAATTAGCGGTACTTGATACACTTATCGTTAATGACAATGGCGCCGATTCTGTTGTTCTGAAACAAATTTTATTAAGTGCATCTTTTCTTTCTAATTTATTAGGAAAAGGACGGCAGATAAAATGTCAGTTTAGACCTGTCAAATTAGTGCGCTTTCTGACGTAAACTGGCGTATCTTTTTTTAGTCGCCATGTTTTTAATCGCTTCTAAACTGTCTATCGAATATCTTAATTTGACAGGATTAAACAAACATTTTATCTTCTACCCTTTCTTATTGAATTAGAAAAAAGCTCTCTGAACTTAAAATTAGCTTAGTTTGTGTTCAAAAGGCTAACGTCAATTCACTTACATAATTTATACAGTATGTTAAAAATAACAGAGGCGTTCCTTAAACTCGTTAATATATATCATTAATAGATTAAAATAAAAATATCAGCATAGAAAATAAGCATAAAAAAATGTGAATAAAAAAAATTCTGGTGAAATCGTTTAAAACCTCCTGTTTTAAATCAAAATAGTCGTCATGTATAAATAAATTGCGACGTTGCCGTCTTTCTCATGTTCGCGTGTACAGTGTGTTTCTTTTTACATGTCAATTTAAAATTTTTATTGAATATTTTCTTATTGGAAAAAATTTTAAACATTTGTTCGAATGAAATATTTTTTAGCATGTATGTATGCTATACTATTTCGGGTTAACAGGAACGCCCTCTGTTGGTGTATACTGTATTCATATTATAGACAATTAACAGTTAGAAATTAATATCGCTCTGTAAATAAAGTAAAGTTATCTATTGGGAACAGTATAGACAGCCAGAACGGTCTTTTTTAGCATTATAAACAAATGCGCTGATGCGGTCCGCGCCTGATGGTAAGCAGTGATGCAATCATTGATGGTGAAGCGCACTAGTTTATAAAGAGCCTTGATCACTCTAGCCAAGTTCATTCATATTCATTTTTCCGTTCATTTTTTTTCGGTGGTAGGCCATAACATCGGCTGCCGGCAGAAGTTAATACCCACCAAACAAGATCTTGCCGCCAAGCGATTCCGTTTGTGTTCCGGCATGATGTTGTTAACTAACACCACTGATCCGGACAGCGTTCGCCTCCTCGCTTTATACCGCATACATCGGGGACTGGAACAATTTGCCAGCAGCATTGTTTCCTCGGACTACAATTTAGGTGTCTTCAAGGCTAGAGTGAATGGGCTCTTAATAAACTAGTGCGCTTTACCATCAACGATTGCGTCACTGCTTACCATCAGGCAGGATTGCGGTCAAGCGCTGGTTTATAATAATATTAAAAAAAAAATGTCTGTAGTAAAATAGTACGGAGGACGGGTCTGAGCAGTTGTGTTGTGATGTGTGGCGTGTACGATGCGCCAAATGTTGTTGTGTCGGGAGTTTGGTCGTGGAGAGTCTTCAGATCAATCTCCCTCTAGCGCAGCATCGTTTGGTCGTGTTGGTCTTGGGTTTAACATTGCATCACCTCGCTCAACTACCGTCATCCTTCCTATTCCTAATTTTTTTAAGTGAATAGGATTAATTAACTAGTGCGCTTTACCATCAACGATTGCATCACTGCTTACCATCAGGCGGGTTCGCAGTCAAGCACTAGTTTATGATTATTAAAAAAAAAAACAACAAGTTATTGTATCGAAAATGAGCCATTGCAACAATGCAGATTTATTATACCTAATCATCGAGCAGGATATGTGCTCGATGTACCTAATGGACTAGTGCGGCGTGTTGTCTACTTGATTCAGACTGCATGCCTATCTATACTAATATATAAAGGTGAAGAGTTTGTTTGTTTGAACGCGCTAATTTCAGGAACTATTGGTCCGATCTGAAAAATTCTTTTTGCCTTGGATAGCCCATTAATTGAGAAAGGCTTCAGGCTATTTATAACATCACGCTGTGACCAATATACCAACTAGTTATAGGTACATAAATAGAGGTCGCGCGCGAATTCGTCCGCGTTTTTTTATATGCTCTGCTACTATTAATCGCAGTGTGATGTTATATAGCCCAAAGCCTTTCTGGATTAATGGCTATCCAACCCAAAAATATTTTTTCAATTCGGGCCAGTAGTTCCTGAGATTAGCCACTAACCATGCAAAGTTACTAAAATTACAAAACAAAAAAAAAACGCAAATATATCAACAAAAGAAAAAAATATATAAAAATGTAAGTAAAAACTTACTAACAAAATGACAGCCTACAGGCATAAGGGGCGTGACAGCTTACATATTTTGCATTGAAAAAAAAAAAAAAAAACAATTACAATATGGACTTATATAATTTGTCAGTCTAAGCCACAGAAATGGTAATAAAAACTTGTTATTACGATTTCTGTGGTCTAAGCTAATAGCAGGAAGTTTTGGCGGAAAGCTGAGTGCCACGCTCATTTTTCATTGGACTTTTAAATTATTTATAGTGTCGTTTACTAAATAAAAACACGTGATTTATGTAGTAAAAAGTGCATTCAGTTAATAATTCATAAAGAACAGTGAAATATTGTAGCATAGTGGCCACATCATAGCTTTGTACCAAATCTTCCTCCTAAGTGTCCGGCTCGCGCGGCCGTCTTTTTCGACATGAATAATTCATTACGTGACATTGGCTAAATGCACAAACCGTACGAAGCCATAAGAGAAAGAAAGAAGAACTTTTAAAGATTTTTATTTTACTTGAAATTGGCACAAAGTCATAACTAGTGCCACACTACAAAAAAAGAAAGCTAATAGCGGTGGTGACCTAGTGGTCAAAGCACCAGCCTCTCAAGTGTGTGCGGGTTCGATTCCAGGTCAGGCAAGTACCAATGTAACTTTTCTAAGTTATAATGTACTTTCTAACTGATATATATGTATAACTCGGACACCAATGACTGATTAAAAAGTGAAGGAAAACATCTTGAAGAAACCTGGACTTTAAGTCTGAAATTGCCAACCCGCATTGAGCAAGCGTGGTAATTACGCACACTCCTTCTCTGTACGAGAGGAGACCTGTGCCCAGCAGTGGGACGATAAAAAAGGTTGATGATGATGATGATGATGACCCAACCTAATAATTCCGGACCATAAGAACATAAGCCTTGTCTTTAGTTAATCAGGGCGACTAACTATTCCTATCGTTTAAATAGTCGTTGATAGAATAGTAGGTATGCCTTTGAATAAAGGTTGGATTTTACTTAACCTTTAAACGCAAGTCTAGTAAAGAAGAAATACTTTGTAATTAACTATGACTATTGGCTTGGATCCATTGGTCTCGGGTTAACAAAAAAAAAAAGACTTTTTTCAGCAATCAGATCACAAAACATCATGGTATCGTATTGAGCATTTTGCGAAAGCACGTCCATCATTGCAATTTGTACCTTATAGCAGCGGCCAGCGATACAAAAATCACGTGACGCGTGCGCTTCAAAAGCAAGGACTATCATGGTTGAGAGAAAAAAGACGATCTTTGTAAAGTGATGGAGATTTTCCATGAATTGCATTTAATCAATTTACTGGCAAGGCGTTTCCGTAGTTTCCAATTGTTACGGTTGTTTATAAAAAACTATTTGTATTACCTAAGTAAAGTTTTTGTACGCACTCCAGCTACGTAGCTCATTATTTCTAATTTCTAATAGATCTATCAAGTTTATGTACAGACGACAGCACATCATACTACTACAATCTGTTGAAAATCTAATAAAGAAATGTGACAGATTGTCAGATTTCTTTATTAGATTTTCAACTTTATCACTAAAGCATTAAGACTCAAGCTCGATTGGGAATTTGTAACAGTTTCGGGTAGCTTGACCTGCTGTCGGCCGTACGTTTACCAAAAAGATAAGTAAGGAGAGTCGTCGGACAGTTTTAGTAAGAAAGTGGTTATTATATTAGTTATAGTTTAAGTATTAGTTTAAGTAAGTACCTTCAGTCACCAAAAGAACTTTTGGTGACTGAAGGTAAGTAACTAGTAGTAGGTAAGTAAGTAACTTAAACTATCAATATTTGATAAAGAGAGTGCTTGCTTGAGTGATTATACGGGCTATAAAGAAGGTTGAAAAACGGATAAAGTTTTACATAACGTTATAATTCCATTTTTTTGTACAGACGACAGCACATCAAGCTACTACAATCTGTCGGATTTCCTTATTAGATTTTCAACTTTATCTTTAAAGCATTAAGGCTCAAGGTTGATAGGGAATATCTGACAGTTTGGGGTAGCTTGACCTTTTGTCGTCCGTACACTAATGCCCTTGATGGTGCAGCACGCATAGCCTATAGAAAGTTGGTAACAAACCTCATTGATATGCGGCACTACTCTTGCATCGTACACCATGAAGCCATCAACACCATGTTCTATCTCTTTCTGTTTTCCAGACAGTATCTTCGTTATTATTGCTTTAGATCTGAAATTGTTCATGTATTATTTCTTAAAGTAAGTTATTATTCAATGGTTGTGGTTTAAAATAACCTGGCTACAAAATCCAATTGTATCATTGCTGATATAGTCACTAAGATATGAGCTAATAAATTATATTTCGTGTCAATACAAGGGAAGAACCAGAACCTTTTTTATTCTGTGCATAGGATATCGGATTCATTCTTTTACGTCATATCCCATTGGGAATAATATATCGCATTAATTTTATATTGCATATAATATATGAAATTTAAATAAATCTCTGTTCACAGTCGGTTCAACAGATTTTGACTTCCATTGCGTAGGTGGCATGACAAATGCAGTACATGGATCGCATTCATCATCATCTCAGCGTTAATCCCAGTCGCATCCGAATGGTTTTCAGCTTTAGAGCTTGGGGTCCGCTTTACCAGTTTAACTGCTGATTTTTGGCTAAACTTCGATATTTTCCGTGAAGCAACTGCCGTCTGACCTCCACAACCCGAAGTCGAAGCATTGCAGTTAGACCAATTGTTGGACTTTTGAGGGCTCCAACAACCCGTAACGACTGCCATTAGATGTTCGTATGGCAACTGGGACCAACGATTTACGGACGTGCTTTCCGAGGCACGACCAGACCAGTGCAAATATTCATATTCGTGCATACAAATATTTGCACTGCGTGGGGATCGAAGCTCCGCCTCCTTGCGCAGTGGCTGCGTTCGCTACCGCTATGCCACGGAGCCTGTCTGTCAGTATATGGATCGCATTGTAACCACTTTTCCTCTTTTAAAGAATATACATCGGGATTGCAATCCTTATGCCAATGGAATAGAAGTTAAAATCGGTTGAATGAACAATAAAAAAGTTTGTTTCAAGTGTCTAATGTCATTTCACCTTTATTAAGTTAAAATAATGGTGAAAGAGTTTGACTGCACTGATCTTTTGTTTGGAAGAACAACCTATTTTTGTCACATCAATAATCAATACCGACCGATATGTATAAACCTATCTAATAATGTTTTTAGACGAAGGAGACTAGTCTCCACGACACAGGGAATCCTAGTGTAGAGGCTAGTGCTATTTAAATATTGTAATATTTTTCTGAACAATAAAGTTTTTATTATTATTAAGTATTTATTCATTTTATCTCTGGAGAGATTGAGAGAGATTTGATTGATTAACGCCTAGGAGCCGAGGGAAAGAAAAAAAAAATTGGCAAGAATGATTAATCTTCCACGTCAAGTACGATATAATGCATATAACACTCTTATAAAACCTCACCTGGACTATCTGATAGAAGTATGGGGGACATCAGCCAAGACAAATATTCAAGCATTACAAACGGCACAAAATAAGTTAATAAAAACACTTTTCCAATAAGATTATAGTACACCCACACACAAAATATACAATGAAACCAAGCTAATGAATGTATCACAAACATACATATACAATAACTGCATATTAATTAGAAAGATACTTAATAAAAACATTCACACACAAATACATTTCATAAAAAAACATCAAACACACAACATTGGGCTTAGAAACGCCAATGAAATACAATTATACTCACCGTGCACTATGGCAAAAAAATTGTAATGTACTAAGGTGCAGCATTGTACAACAAATTACCAAAAAAAAATTAAAAACGCAAAGTCTATGTCAATATTTAAAAGCATTTAAAATTGCATATATTCAATCAAGCGAGCGCACCTTAGTACATGCCACATCTAGTTGTGCGTGGTCCATGTTGTGCTAACAATCTACCCTACATATTTTTATTTTCTTTATTTTTATTTTTGTATAGTGTCTTACTGTACTGTACGTCTTAAATATTTGTTTAATTTAGTATTTAAAAATTTCTCATGTAAGTGATTAATTTCTTGTGGGAAATAAAGATATCTCAAACCTCAATTGCTCATGAAGTAATGATGCTATGTGATGGGGTCGGTTCTGTGTTCACTCAGTGTTTTGTTATTGTTGTTGTTGTTGTGATGATTGTTGTATTTGTTTTTATTGTTTGATACTTACTCCTTATCAGTGATGTCAGCTCCAGGTTTCAGCATAGCAGCAGCCATCCCACCTGTAGCCGGGGCACCTCTAGCGTGGCACGTGCACACGACAAGCTTCAAGTAACTATTCAGGAAGTGACGGTCCATGTTCACGTACTTATTTCTGTCTGGCAGCAGAAACTCCTCACGATCACCTAGAAAATAGACCAGTTACTTTTGGGGCCGACCTGTACCTGGACAACTACACAAATGAAAAGTTTCTGGCAAGAATAAAATTTTAGAGGACAATAATAATAATGTAGGATTAATTATCTACATTAATTAAGATTATTTTATTAAGCCCTTATCCAAAAAGACATTGTCGTTGTGCTTACAAGAAACTAAAGAGCACTATAATGTTTACATATTTATTTATTTTTGCAATAAACAGTACAAAGTCCAACAAAATGTTTCAAAAACAAAATGGTTTATAAAAAACTGTAATTATAAACAAAATAAATAAAAAAGTAATAAATAAAAACAATATTTACCAAACTTGGATATGATAGAAGCACAGTAATCCCATATCCCACAATTGAGGCCCAAGGAGTGGTCTTTAAGTGCATATAAAATTTCTTCAAGTTCAAAACTAGAGATTATATTCTCAATAAGAACACATGCTTTTATAGTGCCTTGTGGTATACCAAGTTCGTTTTGAGCCCAAATAAATATTTCGTTCCACAGCTGAGCTTCTGAGGCACCCTCCAACTTTGATAAATAGAAGTATGGGCCACTGTTGGCCTCATATAATGTTTTTGCATTGTGGTACATCAAAATTGCAAAGTCTACTAAGGGTCCAACAGCTTCTTTGCCTTCAATCTAAAAGACAGTTTCATATAATTACTTAAAGGAAAACAGGAAACTCATGGAGTAGTTAGATAGTCATATGGCATATAAAATAAATGTATAAAAAAAGTTATCACTGAATCATCAATCAAAACTGTGAAAGAAAACGTCAAGTACTAGAACTGAAAATTCAAAGACATGAGACATCTGCGAATCTGTACTGAGCCTGGGTGGTAGATTAAGGCTGTACAGCCCATTCTCCCTCACAAAGAGGAGACCAGCCCCCTAATCGGCGAACACATTTTTGTCAAATGATTGCGACTAGTTGGGATTGTTTGGACCGAACGGATCAATGGGCGGTCCAAACAATCCCAACTAGTTGCAATCATTGTATCCCAGTAGTAGAAACATTGTAGACTTGATTATACTATACAATAAGGATACTAAGGTTACATTGGAAATAAAACAGTTTCCTCACCAATATATTATGTTCAATCATATTCCAAGCTCTGGGTCTCATCATGAGTACTGGGCTGGTAGTGACAGTGACAGGAGCTCCAAGGAGTTTTCCATTCACAGCCAGTTTAATATTTTGGTATGCCTGCAACTGGTTCTTCCATGTGGGGCAGTGACCATCATCAAAGTCTACTTGTATGCCTTGCACATCCTCATTGAGAGAGGAAACAAAGTGAGCTGTGTTTGATGCTGAGACATCACCAAGATCCAGGTGGCGGTTACTACAATGAAAGTTAAATATTTTTATACCATAAATAAAGTTTATTCTCCATCTAATAACATTGAATCATAATGATTCCCTGTGCCCCTGCCAGTATCTTCCATAATAAGAAATGCAAAACAATGAAACAATAACAAAATATTATGAAGAAAGAAAAAAAACATTTATGTTGCATGGTTTTAGCATTTGTTTTGATGTGTAAATTGTATTGTGTGTTTTGTTTTGATTATATGTTCATTTTAATTAAGTTAAATTCATGAATATTTGAAATGCTTAGGGTGTAAGGATTTTATACTGAGATTTCATGTACATTATTTATTACTAGCTTTCCGCCCGCAGCTTCGCCCGCGTGGAGTTCGGTTATATCGCGCTTTTTAGATTTCCCTCAGGAACATCAATTTTTTCCGGGATAAAAGGTAGCCTATGTTCTTTCTCAGGGTGTAAAGATTGTCTGTGCCAAATTTCATCAAAATCGGTTGAGAGGTTTAAGCGGGAAAGCATAACAGACAGAGTTACTTTCGCATTTATAATATTAGTATGGATGATACGCCACTCTGTATACATAAATATCACAATTGATTAATGAGTGGCTTAATAGCTACTTAAAAGTCATTCACTGGGCTTAGTCAAGGTGCTAAAATATTTTTAGTTAGTTCAAACTAAAGATAAAAGTTTTATAACAAACTATCAAAAACATGGCCAGAGCTCTGCAAGACTACATAATCAGAATTAATTAGTGATACTCACACTAATCGTGGGGGTAAAGGAGCTATATTCCACGACTTATCATTTCTTTCTGGCGACTTTTTGAAGTCCAAAGTCGAAAGGGCTTGTGTTATCACAGTGCGTCGCAACCTATCTCTAAATAGTTGTTCGATCTGCTTCTCAAACGTTTTGTGTATACGAAACAAAAACTCTACAGCGCCACCATCAAATATTGTTTTCTGTATATCTTCAAATTTTGGTGGCGCCGATTGTAGGAAGAGTACTTTGGCCATTTTTAAAATCAGGTATAGAGGATACGTGTGAATGTTTCGTCTCTTGTACAGCTATCGCGATAGTGATTCCGATCCATTCCCACTCGCTTAGAATGCACTTGTTGTTTGTCTTTATTGTTATCACTTTCTTATCAATATTCTATTGTTTTTTTTTCTGAGACTAGTGACTGACATTGACATTTTGACAAAGCTGTCATCACATCATTCCAGACCATAGACTTCTAGTATATAGACGTGAAATACCTACAAAAAAAACGTGCCATCGTTTGACATTTGTTTGGAACATAATATGGCCGCCTCTTTCTAGGGCTGTCACTGTGTATTTGTTTCCAAAGATTTTAATATATTATTATTTTTTATTATTATAATTTTTTAATATAGTCTGTTTGTTATATAATTATTTTAATTCTCTCGTTTTCTGTCGGCTTCTTAGATAAAGTACTTATTCATTTATTCATAACGTCACGTCTTTATCCCTTACGGGGTAGACAGAGCTTCAGGTTATAAGAACAAAAGCCACGTCTAGCGCGTTTGTAGGTGCATAGACATAGATAGAAAATGGAATCAAAATAGTGATGGGTTGCTAACCTCATCGCTTAATGAAATGATTCTTAAACTTGGCCAATTCCCTCGACCGGTTTTTACAGTCTGCATGGGATGAGAAGCAGCATTAGAAAATTCATATTTTACATAATATGCACACATTTCCGCACCACCTATGATTAACTCATAAGTGGTGCGGAAATGTGTGTACTTGGCGCATTTTTATAACATGGTTTCCCCCGTAGCTATACTCCACGATGTATTGTAATAAAGAAAGTTTGAATTTTGGCTAAGTCAAATGTCTATTTTGACTGGGTTACTAGATAAAAGGGTCCTCTCCCTTCCTCCTCTCAATTATGATCCTTGTTTGAAAGTATCTAAGTGTAATTATATTGTATAGACATTATTAAGTGCAAAAGGTGCAATAATAATAAAATACTTTTATATTTTTTAAATATATTCGTTTATTAAACTACTAGCTTCCATAAGCGGGTTCGCCCGCCTTTAAAAGGTGATCTATGACGTCATTTGTATCCTGTCGTCATCATCATCTCAGCGTTTATCCCGGTTGCATCCGCGGCTTTCGCGTTGGAGCCCGGGGTCCGCTTTCCTGCACATTCTCCTTCATTTCGCACGATCTTTAGCATCCTGTGGTAAGAGCTTGTTGGCACGCATGTCATCTCTTACAACGTCAAGCCAGACAACCCACGTTCTTTCTCTTTTCTTTTCTTTCGTCGTTCTTTGGTCTAACCCACTTGTTCCCGCCCGGCGGAGGCGCCATGGCAAGACATTTGTTACCCACGTAACATGCCGCTTGCACAATGTTCTTGCATGTGGTAAACATGTATTATATGTTCTTCTTAGGTTCTTAGCCGATCATTTTTAGGGAATCTATAAACAAAAGATAAAATCAATATCTATTATCAAAATAATTGAGTAGATAGATAATTAAATTATTTTTATTTAAAATATCATATTTCTTCCTTTAAAGTAACAAATTAAAAAAATATTTTAAATAAAAATAAAACCGCCTTCAAAACACACCCAATAATAGATAATTGAAATCGGTGCTAAGCCAAGTACATATGTTGGTCCCCGCTACACCCTGCGCATCTAACATATTGGTACCGACTTTGAAAGCTGTTTTATTTTTATTTAAAATAATTTATTTCTTCATTTTAAGCGAAATAGTTAAAATTCCCTATCTCAAAAACTACTGAACCGATTTTGATGAAACTTGCAGTATTCACTAAGTTGAACAATGTCTAATATATAAAAAAGAATACTGAAATCGGACTAATAGTTCCAGTGATATGCGAACACAAACATAAAAACATACATACATATTTACATACTACACTTATACAATTCGGCACATTTGTTCAAACGCTGATATAGACTAACATATCCGAAAACAAGGCATTTTTGAAAATATTACATACATAACAGTTCGAAATGAAAACCTCCTTTTTATGAAGTCGGTTAAAAAAAATTTTGGACAACCCTAACATATGTCAGCAAATTACGTAAACAAATAAACATTTACAATAAAGAGAAACGTGCTTATATAGTGTAAATAAGTGTGTATTTAGTAATTTAACGACTAATAAGTAATCATGGTTCATTTTAGTTTGAAAATTAGAATGATAAATGGTGATTTAGCTAGAAAAGAGGTAACTAACCTATGAAACGTCAATTGAGCTTGATTTCTGTTGTTTCTGGCACCACACATAACAATACAGCACGCAGGCATATTAAGTAATAGTTTTGTCACACGGTACACTACAAATCCACTTTAAAATGTCTTGTATATTATCAAAAAACTTAATTTTCGTTAAGTTACGTATCCCGTTGACAGCACAACTACCACGAAATTGTCACCTAAGATGGCCGGCGTTGGCACGCTGCCAACAACTGTCAGTTCATTTTAATAGTGTTACCATAATTCCGCAGTAACAAAAATATATTTGTCTCTTTTGCCAAATGCAAATGTACTGTTGAAAAAAAGAGACAAAATAATGTATTACGGTTTTGTACCCTAAATTACATATATATGTATAATGAAAAATTGTATAGCTTGACAACAGCATCTCCTTATATTTCTATCTCAATGTTCCAGACCCATCGTTCCAAATGCATCATTCAAACGATGTACGACGACAGCAGGTCAAGCTACCTCAAACTGTCAGATATTTCCAATCAACCTTGAGTGTTAGGTCCTTATTACAGAACGTCACTCAAAACTCAAGCTCTACTTAAGTCTCGTTTCAAGCCTTTTGATTGGTTGAAACTAGTTTTAAGTAATGCTTAAGCAGAGATCAATGCTTGAGTAACGTTCTGTAATACGGACCTTAATCCTTTATTGATAAAGTTGAAGGAAATCTGACAGATTGTAGTAGCTTGATGTGCTGTCATCTTCGTATATTATAGTAATCTGTGGCTGTCATTCATTTCATGGCATAGGTATAGTCGCAAAGAAGTTACTGTCAATTAATGATAGAAAATTAGCTAAAATATTTTCATTAACGTTCTTTATTCGTTTGCTTCAGGGTACCTACTATTTTATAGTTTTAAATTATTTGCTTCTATCACTCGTCAATAAGTTTCACATTGAATTCAGTGTTATCAAAGAATTATTGTCTAGAGCTATATTTATAATACGTCTTTAAAGTCTTGCAATTAATGTTTGGGGAACTAAAATTGATCAAAAGTATGGCAACACTAAATCATAGTACGGACGACGCGTCAAGCTACCCCAAACTGTCCATTTCCAGAATCCATTCATTTCCTTTGCTGTTAAGAAAATTAGACAGATAGCTGATGTGGATACAGCCAGAATTGTTTATTTTAGTTATTTTCATAGTCTTATGACTTATGGGATTCTTCTCTGGGGAACTTGTGCGGACATCAATACCATCTTTGTTTTACAGAAGAGGGCTGTTCGAGCCATTTACAACCTTGGTCCTAGAGAATCTCTTAGAGAAAAGTTCAAAGAGGTGAACATTCTGACTGTAGCTTCACAATATATATTTGAAAATCTTATGTATGTTCATAAAAATATCTCGAATTTTAAGAAAATAAGCGATATTCATAATAGAAATACCAGGAACAAACACAATCTTGCTGTACATCAACTCGTCTCCACAGAGTAGGCAACTCGTTCATGGGTCAATGTATACACTTTTACAACAAGCTTCCCATAGACGTTCGAAACTTACCCATTAAACGATTTAAGAACCATATAAAGGCCAAACTTTGCAAAAAGGGGTATTATAAAATCACAGATTATTTAGAAGACAAAAAAGCTTGGGACTGAGCTGCTCGCTCTGTTAAGCATTGTTAATTGTTATTAAGCAATATGCGTAATTATAAGGTAAATTATTGTAAACATTTTCATTTTTAATGTCTGGACTTGAAAAAAGACGATGATCCCTGAGTTTGTTTCGGCTATTTCTTCTCAGAGGTAGTCAGTTAGGAAATGCCGGCTTCATCTAGTTAAAAAAATAAACATGACGTGTAAAAGTGATCAGTGATCCTACTTGCTTAATAAACGATTTCATTTCATTTCATTTTATTTCCATTCATCCATTAATTCAGTCCAATCCATTTTTAGAATAATAAAATTAAAAAATATATTTTTTTAAATACATTTTTTTAATTTTATTATTCTAAAAATGGATGAATAAATTGATGATGTTCGGTTGACAGCAGGTCAATCTACCCGAAACTGTCAAATATTCCTAATCAATCTTGAATCTTTCATCATCATCATCATCATCAGCCTCTACTCGTCCACTGCTGGACATAGGCCTCTTCCATGGCACGCCAACAAGCTCGATCCTGACCAGTTCTCCGCCAGCCACTACCAGCCACCTTTTTGATATGGTCGTTCCATCTCGCCCAAGGGCGTCCTACGCTACGTTTGCCGAGACGCGGTCTCAACTCGAGGACTCGTTTACCCCAACGATTGTCGGCCCTGTGGCATATGTGACCAGCCTATTGCCACTTCAGCTTGCTAATCCTGTCAGCTATGTCGATGACTTTGGTCCTCTGTCGGATCACCTCATTTCTAATGACGGGAAGGCTTTAGCCTTCCTGGATTCCTGCATTTAATAAATTATAGATTAGAATAATGTTCCGAGAATTTTGCAATACCTGAGATTAGTTATGGCTAATATGAGTAACGGTTCAATATATGTCAGTGCTATAAAGATTAACGAGAAAGTGGCACAAATTACGCGGGCTGAAAGAACAGCTATTTCAGAAATTAGTTTATTAACTGTTGGAAACACATTTTTAGGTTAATGTTTGTGTAAATATAATATAAACGCTATTGTAACAAAAAAGCTCCCGGTTCTGACGGCATCACTAATAAAGTGATCCGACTTCTCCCTGCCCACCTGATTATCCTACTGGCCACCATCTTCAATGGAGCCATGGGCAACAATATCTTCCCACAAACGTGGAAGGAAGTGACCGTAATAGGCATTCCTAAGCCCGGCAAGCCAAAATCTGAGCCTTCGAGCTATCGTCCTATTAGCTTGCTAAAAGTTCTTGGCAAAGTCTATGAAAGGCTTATTTATAAGCGTTTCAGAGCCTTTGCCGAGAACAAGGGCCTCATCCCCGACGAACAATTCGGTTTGCGTTCTTGGCACTCCAGTGTCCAACAAGTCCTCCGTATCACCGAGTATATTCACGCAGGATTTCTACGTTGTATGATGACAGGTGTTATCTACTTCGATATAGCGAAAGCCTTTGACAAAGTCTGGTACAACGGCTTAATATACAAGCTGTACCAACTCGGCGTGCCTGACCGTCTCGTGCTCATCCTGCGAGACTTCCTGTCAAACCGCACTTTCTGCTACAAGACCGAAGGAGCTCTCTCCCCCTCCCACCGCATCCGGGCCGGAGTCACTCAGGGCTTCGTACCGGCCCCTCTGATCTTCAGGCTATTCACCAGCGACATCCCCAAAAGTAAAAAAGCCCACCTCGCTCTCTTCGCAGACGACACAGCCATTTACTGCTCAGGAACCAGCCCAAATCAAATAAAACTAAATCTCCAAACCGCTGTCAACGCCCTTGCTGACTGGTTTACAAAATGGAGAATAGAAGTTAATCCCGAAAAGAGCCAAGCGGTACTCTACTCGAGACCGCGACGCAAACCCACCCTTCCCCGACCAATCATCATATCTGACAAGCCGATCCCTTGGGAAAAGCGAGCCAAATACCTAGGTGTTATCCTAGACGAACACCTCACCTTCGGAGAGCATATAAGGACAGTACACTCGCGCGCCGCCTTCGCACTCTATCTGCACTCTCCCCTCAACCCGCGCAGCAAGCTGTCCCTCAAGTGCAAAGGGCGCCTGTACACAGCCTGCATAGGCCCCATCATGACATACGCCTGTGTAGTCTTCGCACACACCAAGCCCAGTCATATCCATAGGATGCAGACACTCCAAAACCGCTTCCTTCGTAGAGCAACAAACGCCCCTTGGTTCGTCCGAAATGAGATCCTCCATCTAGATCTCAAAATCCCAACTATCCAGCAATTCATGAAACGTCTTTCCAAGCGTTTCTTCGACGCAGCCGCTGAACATCACAACCCTCTGGTTGTCGTGGCAGCAAAATACACCCCCTCCAAAATTAGTAAGCTTCGCCGACCTAGGCACGCCCTCACCGACCCTGATGACCCCATTACCCTCCTCCAAGAGCCCAATAGGGTCACTAGCACAAAGTACAAAAGACCGACCTACCGACCTCGCCGCCGAGGTTCATCGCGACGCGTTCAACGTAGTAATCGCCGCGCCGCGCCGCCCGCGCCGCAGCTGAGCCAGTAAATATAAATTCCCGAATATGACCTCCGAGTTTGTTTCGGCCGTTTCTTCTCAGAGCTAGTACTAGGAAACGCCGCGGTCATCAAACCGAAATAAAAATAAGAATTCGATCCAGCCGTCTCTTGCTGTTCTAGCGACACCCTAAGCCGAAGTTCGTACCCCACGGGGGGTGCCCTTAGCGTGTAGTCGCTTAGCTTACAGTAGCCCTGGCTGGAGGCTTTAAATTCACTTAAGGCAGCCACAGGATAGTCCGGTTAAGTAGTTCCGGCCTCTCAAGGTCAACTACGAGATGCCATATTAAAATAAACAACAAACAAATGGTTTGAAAAGAGTAGGAGAGATAGCTTCTGCTTTCGGTCTAGCACAATCTCTTTCCTCATAGATGATTGATGATTTTGAGTGAGGTAAAGATAGACAAAACATCGTTTCTTTTCTAAGGCATGTCCATGTGCACTGATAAGTCAAGGCTTACTTGACTTTCCTCATTTCCTGTGCTATTTACAAACATAAAAAATCTAATGTCGATTTTAAAGAGTGATGTATCGATCCAGTACTACATTTTTTTATATACCTACATAAAATATTATAAACTAGCCGTAAATAGCGCTTGACCGCAATTCCTCAGCAGCCCAGCCAGCTGCTACAGATATTCTATGACCCTCTGTGCAGGGTTCCTATAAATCACACTAGGATGGCGGAGGTCATGGCAGGCGTCCCGACCGCCCAGCGCGAGGATGCCTATAAATCTCACCCGGAACTCCGGAAGCACATCTGTTGACCAACAGTCAATGTTCGTGGAAACCATAGTGAGCTGTCTTGCACGTGAACTGTGAATTGGTGCGCTCTCTACACCGACCAATCACACGCCGCGGCCTCCCTCGATCAACGAATCAAGCATCGAGAACGCACGAGCCACCCCGAGGATTTCTACGGCACGGCAAGCTGATTTCCTATTGGTTACCCCACTATTGTTTAGAGATAGCTAGTTTATTTAAGTTAGTGCATAGCCTGTAAGAGACACATTCTTTTCTTATATCGAGTCACATTTACACTCTATTCCTGTCTACACTCTTGTAAATAGTTATCTAACATCATGTTATTGTCCACATCATACACACTGTACTCCTTTATCGTCAAAGGTCTTCAACACAGGAAAGCGCCCGGCTCTGACGGTATCACCAACAGAGTGGTCCGCCTCTTGCTTGCCCACCTGATCATCCTCTTGACCACCATCCTCAATGGTGCAATGGGGAATAACATTTTCCCACAAACGTGGAAAGAAGCCACAGTTATAAGCATTCCCAAGCCCGGTAAGCCTAAAGCCAAACCGACTAGCTACCGTCCCATCAGCTTACTCAAAGTTCTCGGTAAGATTTACGAGAGGCTTATATATAAGCGACTCAGAGCTTACGCCGAGAACAAGGGCCTCATTCCTAATGAACAATTCGGGTTCCGTACCCAACACTCCTGTCCGCAACAGATCCTACGCATTACTGAACATATTCACGCAGGCTTCCTGCGTGGTATGTACACAGGCGTAGTTTACTTCGATATAGCGAAGGCGTTCGACAAAGTCTGGCACAACGGCTTAATCTATAAGCTGTACCAACTCGGTGTGCCTGACCGTCTCGTCCTCATCTTACGGGACTTTCTGTCAAACCACACCTTCCGCTATAAAATCGAAGGAGCGCTCTCCTCCCCCCGCCCCATCCGTGCAGGTGTCCCCCAGGGCTCTGTATTAGCCCCCCTCATATTCACGCTTTTTACCAGCGACATCCCGAAAAGCAGTAAGGCTCAACTCGCTCTGTTCGCAGACGACACAGCCATCTACTGCTCGGGACGCAGTATAGACCAGATTCGCCTCCATCTTCAAAGAGCGGTCAACTATCTAGCTGACTGGTTTAAGAAGTGGAGGATTGAAGTCAACCCTCTAAAAAGCCAAGCGGTACTCTTTTTTTTTAAATAGTTATAAACTAGTGCTTGACTGCAATCCCGCCTGATGGTAAGCAGTGATGCAATCGTTGATGGTAAAGCGCACTAGCTTATTAAGCCTATTCACTCAAAAAAACTGAGTGAATAGGAAGGAAGACGGCAGTTGAGCGAGGTTATGCAATGTTTAACCCAACAACACGACCAACGATGCAGCGCAAGAGAATGATCTGGAGACCCTCCACGACCAAACTCCCGACACAACAACATTAGGCACATCGTACCCGGCACACATCGCAACACAACTGCTCAGACCCGTCCACCGTACGGCTTCACCAGACATCATGCCGGAACACGACGAATCGCTTGGCGGCAAGACTTTGTCTGGTGGGTGGTAACTTGTGCCCGCGGCTGATGACTCTACAGGAAACCGCGGGCCGTTGTCACCCCTCCACGACCCATCACCATAGACGGCAAGCAAGCCGATCCCTTGGGAGAAGCAAGCTAAATACCTAGGTGTTATTCTCGGCCAAAACCTCAACTTCTCAGAGCACATTAAGACGGTCCGCGAGCGCGCAGCATTCCCTCTAGGTCGACTCCACCCCGTCCTCAACCCGCGTAGCAAGCTATTGCTCAGGCGCAAAATGCGCTTTTAAAAAGCTTGCATACGCCCGATAATGACTTACGCTTGTCCTGTCTTCGCACACGCCAAGCCACGTCATATCCATAGGATGCAAGTAGTCCAAAACAGTTTCCTCCGTAAAGCCACAAACGCCCCTTGGTTCGTTCGAAATGAGATCCTCCACCTTGATCTCAAAATCCCCACCATCCAGCAGTTCATGAAACGCGTTTCCAAGCGTTTCTTTGACACTGCCGCCAAGCACCGTAATCCCCTTATAGCAGCGGCTGCCAACTACACTCCCTCCACCATCTCCCGACTTGGCCGCCCTCGGCATGCCCTCACAGACCCCGATGATCCCATAACCCTCCTCCAAGAGACCAATAGGGCCACCAGCACAATACACAAAAACAGACCGACCTGCCGACCTCGCCGCCGAGGTCCCCTCGCGACGCGTTCCACGTGGTAGTCCCCTCCCCCGTACCTTGTCCGATGAAGGCCAGCCCGCGCCGCAGCTCAGCCAGTAATTATTATAATGTCCCAACAATGACCTCTGAATTTGTTTCAGCGTTTCTTCTCAGAGCTAGTACTAGGAAACGCCGTGGTCATCAAACCACTAAGATAACTTTCGATCCAGCCGGCCCTTGCTGTCCTCTCTTGCGACGCCCTAAGCCGAGGTTCGTACCCCACAGGGGATGCCCTTAGTGCGTAGTCGCCAAATTTTAATTTAATTTTAAGTGCCCCTGGCTGGAGGATTTAATTTTAATTAAGGCATCCACAGGAAAGTCCGGTTAAGTAGTTACGGCCTCTAATGGCCACCTACGAGATGCCATATCAAAAAAAAAAGTACTCCTTTACTTTCGTGCAATTCACAACATTCGAGCTATCTGAGTTTTAATTACGTAACACCACCTACGCGCTACACGTTGATGGTTAAGCGCACTAGTTTATTAAGCGCCTATTCACTCTAGCCTTGAAGAGACTTAAATTGTAACGCATTTACAAGAATAACTACTTTTTAATTTGACTCGTAACTAGCTATTCAGTTACACATCGCGTCACACATGGTCGTTATTTCACGTAACCGGTAACAATAACCAGTTATTGTAACAGGTTACGTGAAATAACGACCATGTCCATGAGTGTAAAAATTAATCACAATTACACTGATAACATATAAAGCCCCCAGTACACAATGGCCTGTGATGGGCCACGCTTTGCAATGCACAATTGTAGGCCACGATCACTTGGTGTTCACACAATGGCGCATGGCTCATTGCTGCCTGGCAAACCACTTGCGATGGACGTCGAAGCAATTACGGCTGCGATTATTTATTTTTATACAAGTAGATATTACAGAAGTGTGTACAGTCACAAAGTTATTAAAAAGAAATGGCGAAAAAGGCGATGGTGAATGCTGACCATTCATCGAAACACGACAAGTGTTCTTATCCTTGTGCAGTGCATTATTTGGGTCCCAAATTGCGGGCTCAGATTGATATAAATCAATAAACTTGAAAGTTTCTTCATTGCTCCACGATACTGACATTTTGGACGTTAAAAAATAATTCTACTTAGTTCTAGCACGCCTATAGCACGCAACACAAAAGTGTACTAACCCGGTCTGCGGCCGGTGCAAAGAGTATAATAATAATAATAGGGTAACCAACTAAATTACTAAACAATGGCCGATTATGTAAACACCACAGGCCACGCTACGCCACGATTCCTTTGCCGATTCCTGTGTGCCCAAAAAACTGACAACTCCCCGATTGCGCGCCACGATTGTCAATCGCCATCACATACCATTACCCCCTGTACACAATGGTGTTGGCCTGTAGTGGGCACGCATGAGCCATTAAGCACTAAGCAGTATACGGTAAAATCACGCAGGCACTTACTAATTACTTTTCTCAAACAATCCGCGGAAAACAAAAACATAATTTTATTTTTTAAGTTCAATGACGATTAATGAACAATAATATTTTTTCCCACGCTCTGGCGCTATTATTTTATTTATTTATTTTATTTATAAAAACTTTATGCATAAAAAGAAACATTGCACAATGGCGGGCATTGGGCATTGCATTTGGCATTGGCGGGCATTGGGCTTAGGCATTTTCTACCAGTCTACCTTAGGGTGATGCAGAGACAAAACATGGTAGGTGCAAAGATATAAAAGAGAAGTTGAAAGAGAAACACAAAAAAAAATTAGAATAAATACATACATACAAAATATAAACAGTAGAGAGAGATAAAAAATATAGATAGACAAAAAAAAATTACAAGTATTAGGATGTTCTTTCGTTTTTATCATTAAACAGTCTACTATACTCTGTTTTTTAATCTCGTAGACTAAATTGACACATGCAAATGTCAAATTTACATTATTAATTTTGTATTATTACGTTTTTAATAAGTACCTACACATTATTTCAGGATAAGTTATTGTAAAAACACGATACTTGATTCTATGAACGCTAAGTTTCGGCACTATTTAAGAATTGCAATAAACTGCCAACACTCGTAATGTCAGTTTAGTCTACGAGATTAAAAAACAGAGTATACTGTCTATTTGCAAGACAGTCCAAAATTAAAATAAAACCTTTTGTTAGTTACCTCTTGGTGTTCCATGTTTCGAATACAGTTTTTTTTTCCAAAGAAATTCAAACTAGGACGCTGGAACGAAGTTTTATTTATTAAACAACACTATAAATAATTTAAACTCCAATGAAAAATTAACCTGCCACTCAGCTTAACTTTCCCGCCAAAACTCCTGACTCGGGTTATGATATCAGGAAAATATTGTTTTATTTTGAGTACGAGGCTTTTTCGTAAATTACATTTCCTTTTTTTAATTTTTTCTTTATTATTGTTTTAGTGTATTATTATTATAATGTGCGTACTGTTTGGGCGAAATAAACAATTTTTCTTTCTACTTTGTATTTTCAGTACAAAACATACAACGGCGATATCGTGTTTGGACTCATTAGATTGGTTTCGATGAATAGAGTTTCAAAACTTAAAATAAATGGTAAATTAAAATTAAAATAAAGTATTAAAACCCCATACGTAAAATTCAACCTCTTTAAATATTAATAACAATAAATTTGACTTCATACTAAACATAATTGATCGACCGGTACGGTATCAGTAGGTATTCAGATCAAAATAAGTATTACGATGTACGAGTAGCTAAATGAATCAACATAAGTAAATGATTTTTGAAATATATTCTGAGCCAAAAAGTCTTCGTGTATTTAAAAAAAGTAGTCGTCATGGATCCACTAATGCATTAAATTGTTGAAAAAATATATATAGATCAGACAATGTATGGAGCATTGTGAATATAAAATATCTAGATTAGGTTTAATAAATTCATAATTGATTGAACGTTACGGTATAGGTATCGGATCAAAAGAAGTATTACTGGGAGTACGAGTATATAAATGGATCAACAGAAGTAATTGATTCTTGAAATATATTCAGAGCTAAAAAGTCCTCGTGGGTTCAAAAAATTTAGCCGTTACGCCCGTTACGGATCCACTAATGCATGAAATTGTTGAAAAATTTTTATCGAGTATAATGTCCTATCGACGAATATGTTTGGCAACATCGCTTAGTCGGATGTGACGTTGCCACTCCGCCCGAGAAATACGCAACTCGATTTAAGTTATTCCGTGCTAAAGGTGGAGTCTATAATGTACTGAATCGTGGCTGGATCAACTATGTGCCCAAAGAGGTGTTTATATAGTTTAGTTTGTGCTAAATAAATGTATTTTCTTTCTTTCTTTCTTTCTATATATACAGGGTGGCCCATCGATTGACGTCATAAAAAAAAATTTAGGTCCGGCATTTCGTGGGGTATCCGAAACACCCCCATGTATGTTCCGCGATATTTCATAGTTTTCGAGTTATTAATTTTTTTTTACTTTTCGAGGAATTTCAACCGGACAAGTATAAAAATTGTTTTATTGTTTTTTAATTAAGACTTCTTAAGATTTTTTTTTGCAACAGCATCCTCATGTGCTGTACTTTAATACATAAAATAACTAGCTTCGTAACTTTGATGAAAATTACGAAAATGTTGGTCAGAATTTAAAAAAATACGTTCCGTGAATTAAGGCTTAATTTTCAACTTTACATTAAAAATCTAATCAAGTGTTATTTCACTTCTTATTTACTCTCAAAAATGCGCCAGACTCTCAGCTTTCATAATCAGAAGACAGAAGTAGTACTTTAAAGCTAGTTTGGCTAAAACCGGTCTTCAAAACACCAAGGTGGCAAAATTCATAAAATTACGTATCTGATTACATTTGTTTTTTTTTGCATTAACTATTATTTCTGAGGCAAATTAATGATAAGAAAGCTGAAAACCTATCGTCTAAGTAAAAATCGTGTAAAAGTAGATTTTTATGTACGAATCTTTATTTAAATTTACAATAAATTTTCAAAGTGGCCACCGCCAGCGGCAATGCACATTCTACATCTGCGTAAAAAAATGTGTTTTAATCTGCGGAACGCCTGTCTGTTTTCATTCACTACCCGTTTTGCTTCTAAAATCTTCTGCCTCAGTTCTTGTTCACTGGAATACTCCACAGTGGTCACTTTAAAAATTTATTGTAAATTTAAATAAAGATTCGTACATAAAAATATCCTTTTTTTTTCCTTATCTTACTTACACGATAGGTTTTCAGCTTTCTTAATCATTAATTTGCCTCAGAAATAATAGTTAATGCAAAAAAAAAAAAACAAATGTAATCAGATACGTAATTTTATGAATTTTGCCACCTTAGTGTTTTGAAGACCGGTTTTAACCAAACTTGCTTTAAAGTACTACTTCTGTCTTCTGATTATGAAAGCTGAGAGTCTGGCGCATTTTTGAGAGTAAATAAGAAGTGAAATAATACTTGATTAGATTTTTAATGTAAAGTTGAAAATTAAAGTCTTAATTCACGGAACGTATTTTTTTAAATTCTGACCAACATTTTCGTACCTTCCATCAAAGTTACGAAGCTAGTTATTTTATGTATTATAGTACAGCACATGAGGATTCTGTTGCAAAAAAAAAAAATCTTAAGAAGTCTTAATTAAAAAAAAAATAAAACAAGTTTTTATACTTGTCCGGTTGAAATTCCTCGAAAAGTAAAAAAAAAATCATAACTCGAAAACTATGAAATACCGCGGAACATACATGGGGGTGTTTCGGATACCCCACGAAATGCCGGATCTAAATTTTTTTTTTATGACGTCAATCGATGGGCCACCCTGTATATGTATATACGCGCAAACGACAAACACTAGCCATCTTTTTCTTCTCTATGCTTTAGATTGCGCCCCATCTCACTCATACTGTACCAACGTGTGAAATGTAAGCAGAATAAAAAAATTGCATTTGTGTGTTCTTGCTCCGATCGGCACATTTATTTTGGTTAATTTGTTAGAGCATATCATATCTGTTTAATATTATATCAATGGGTCCACCCAAACCAGTCTTACTGTATCAAAAACAATAACGCAAAATTCTGGTGACATCATCATCAACCTTTTTATCGTCCCACTGCTGGGTACAGGTCTCCTCTCATACAGAGAAGGATTGAGCGTAATCACCACGCTTGCTCAATGCGGGTTGGCGATTTCAGACTTAAAGTCCAGGTTTCCTCAAGATGTTTTCCTTCACCTTCAGTCATTGGTGTCCAAGATACACTTAGAAAGTACATATAACTTTAGAAAAGTTACATTGGTACTTGCCTGACCTGGAACCTGGTTACTTTTATTTGTTAATAATGAACCCTGAAATTCCTCGACGACGACAATGGTAGGATGCTTCTTTTTGATGTGGTTTAAAAATATGGTCGTGTTTCCACTATATTTGAATGTATCCGAACACATCTTACACGTAAGGCTGAGGCCGCACTACGGTTAAACCGTGGCGGTTTTTAATCGCGTGAATTTGTGCCCCTAGAAGATTAATGCAAGCGGCCGCACCTGCGTTTTTTTTCCCACGAGCATTTTGTAGCAAAAAAATCAGTCGCCGGGAAAAACCGCAGTGGTTTAACCGTAGTGCGGCCTAGGCCTAACACGTCCACTCACTGAAGACTAATCGAAAACATCCCAAAGTAACGATTTTCTTTTGGGACCCTGCATTTTTCAAAAACAAATATCGCACAACACGCATTTAGAGAAAACCTCAAATGTTGTTTGTTCTGAACGAATGAATATAGCGACTATATTCATTTCATTCGTTCATAACAGATTATAATAAAGTCTCAAACGATCGGCAAACTTCACTCCATGTCGGTTCTATTCGGTTTTCGAACTCGAGTAAGAGAGAGTTCAACTCGAGTAAAACGTAGTGATTACTTGCTCTGTGAACTCGAGTGGATTCGAGTTATGCCCAACTCGAGTTAACTCGAGTTCGCAACTCGAGTTGACCATCACTAACGGATATTTATCCTAATTTTGGCTGAGGCCGCACTAAGGTTAAACCGCGGCGGTTTTTAATCGCGTGAATTTGTGCCCCTAGAAGAATAATGCAAGCGGCCGCACCTGCGGTTTTTCCCGCGAGCATTTTGTAGTGAAAAAATCAGTCGCGGGAAAATCCGCAGCGGTATAACCGTAGTGCGGCCTAGGCCTTTCTCACATAGTGTCTACTCTCTTTTTCCAATTTGGCAAGTTCATTATTTTGTTGGTTGCGACGTCCGTCTTCACGAGTGTTGCCAACGTAGGCGATTTTTCGCCATTTAGGCTACTCAGAACGAAAATTGGCGACAAAAAATTCTGAAAAGCGACTGGTCGCAAATTAGGCTACTCAACTCCAGAGCTTCTTTTTATTTATTTTTTGTATATACTAAAAGACTACTATGCCAAGAGAAATGCGGCCATGCGTGTGTATGTAATGTTGGTACAATTTGATATTAAGATGGTCGCACTATTTGTTTATGCTTAGTTTCCGGCGGGAATACCCTAAATATGTCTTAGCTATTATGTACGGACGACAGCAGATCAAGCTACCCTAAACTGTCAAATATTCCCAATCATTCTTGAGCCGATTGATGAAAATCGAATAATGAAATTTGACATTTGTAGTATCTTGATGTGCTGTCGTCTGTACCTAACCTTTTATTCTTTTGCCTTTCTCTGAACAACTTCTCCTGAGTAATTGTTGTGATAATGGAAAGGATCTTTTTTTTTTAAATAATTCTTTCATTTATTCCCGAAGCTGCAATTTTTAATACATTGATATAATTCAATGTTTTAATATATTTTTTTCAGTTGTTATTACGACTAAACAAAGTTTTTATTCTTTAATAAAATGGCGCGTATTTGAATTCTCTTGATGAATATTTTTTAAAATATTTTTTTTTATTTATTCCCGGAGCTGCAATTAGAAATACAAATTTTCATTCGTTATTATGACCAAAGTTTTTTGTTTATTAATTAAAAAAACCGCTCCTGTTTTACGGTAAGTATATTAAAAAAGTAATTTTTAGTGAAATTGATAAACAGATATCGATAAAATTTTGAAATGAAAAATATTAAAATTTACAGCTACGGAAATAAATAAAAATAATATTAAAAAAAAAAATCATGTTGAGAATTGAAATACGCACCATTATCACTCAAGCTAAATGCCAGTGTGTCGATTGTCAAAGTTTTTAATTGTCGGATGTCGACAAAATTCACACTCATTAAAAACTACATTTTTTTTTATACAACGTGGCGCGATAATGGCGACATTAACTATAAAAACTTTTTTACAAAAAAACAACCGACTTCTAAAAACCACTACAAAGTGAAAAATAACTAATTTCGGAAGTCGGTGTCTTTGGTTTTTGTATAGGTATTAGTTTTTGACCTATTGTAGTGACTTTTCTTACTATGGGAATAAAAATACAAGTTCTGAAAAATAAGAAAAAGCTTGAATCAACGCCTTACTATATACAGGAAGATTATCCCTTAGAGGTGTTAAAACGACGAAGAGAACTTCAAAACGAAGTAGAAATTATGAGAAAGCAGGGAATAAATGCTTTTATTAAATACGATAAAATTGTGGTACCTAACAACGAAAACCAAGAAAATGAAAAGCAAAAACAAGCTCATAATAAAAGAACTCTATCCACGTCGCCAGAAATACAACCTAACTCAAGCTACAAAACAGGACAACAAAATACAAAGCAACGCACTAAAATGAGCAAAACTAATAATATGAATAATTTTATTATTAAAAAGCCCATATTTACATCCCAAGAGAAAATACCGTCTACAACACAAGCTGCAACTGCACAATGCTCAAACCAAACACGCCCATAGCATAGCAATCACCACCGCCCCCTCTCAATCACCCAGCACGGCTTGTCACCGCGGGAAAAATTTGACTATAACCCTCCGAGATGCCAAAAAATCTATATATATGTTCATACAATGTTAGATCTTTAAAGTCACCAGAAAAAAAAGGTCTCTTTGAAATACGCATTGGAAAAATAAAGTACGTTATTAAAGGACTGTTGCGAGGTCAGACGACAAGGGAACAGTATCCTAGAAGACGACAGATATATTTTGTTACACAGGAGAAACAAAAAGATCACTACGGTGTCGGATTCCTAATTAAATATATAGATATATACAAAATTACACAGAAATCTTTGAAAGAATGTTTGTTAGAGACAGCATAGTAAAGACCGCAGGGAGAAATTAGCTAAATGTGGCAACGGATACAAATAAATGGCACTTGGAGGAGGCCTATACCGAAAGGGGCCATGAATTATAAGGAAATCTAAATTTATTTATTTACTTTTATTTTTATTGTTTCTTTTTTTATTGTTTCCTTTTTTCGATATACTTAAATTATGTTATGAATTACTTAAGAAATTCATGGTTTAATAAAGGCTTATTATTATTATTATTAGTTTTTGACACCGACTTCCGAAATTAGTTATTTTTCACTTTGTAGTGGTTTTTAGAAGTCGGTTGTTTTTTTGTAAAAAAGTTTTTATTTTACACTTTTTAGTTGTGAAAAGTAGATACTATGTATTCAGTTACATCCGGTCAGACTGGAAACTGACGCAAATATAGTTGGGAAATGACGTAATTTTGTTTACTTTAATTTTTACCCGTAATTTTGAAGAATTCTCTCGACTGCCTATGGTCTTAATCATCAGATTTAGGTACTGCAGACCATTATTTTAACCCAGTGGGTGCAAAGTTCTCATCAATATAAATGGATAAAAACCAAACACAAAGTAGCTACTGCAAACCGTTGGGGAGTTCCCGGAACTGGCCTTTGTCTCCATCATCAGAGCTCTTATGACAGTCACAACCCTTCTAGGTGTAAAGTTCTTATCAATATAAATTAATCAAGCCCAAACACAAGGTAGCTGCTGTGAATTGTTGAGGAGTTCCTTCGGCTGTCTTCCGGTTCCATCATCAGATCTACTCCAGACCTTTATCAAATTGTAGTGCTTTAAATACTTAATGAAAATACTAAGAAATGCACTAATCGCCCCTACGATTTTTGAAAGTTCCCCTTGATTTCTCTGGTCTTCCATCATCAGACTCTGATGTCCTTATCATGGGACCACCTTGGGAATGTCTTCTTTCCAACAAAAAAAGAATTACCAAAATCCGTTCATAAACGACGAAGTTACGCGCGAACAAACATAAAAAAAAAGCATATATACGGTCGAATTGAGTAACCTCCTCCTTTTTGAAGTCGGTTAAAAAACACATATAATTTGTTACATTTTGGCGTCATGAAGAGATTTTAATTTCATAAAATGTTATTATTAACGAAGTTACTTAAATTTTTAGAAACTACCATTTAACTACCATTTAGAGCAACCTGTATTTAGAGAACTGTCGCGCAGCGGTCATTTGCCGAGGTCATGGATCATAGGTAACATTTCATCAATGAAATTAAAATGATTACATTCATGCGGAAGAGAGATGCGAGATATTATCTTTGTCGGCGGCGGTCGGCGCAAGCGACATGCGGCCCACCTCCCCTCGACCCACCCTACCGCGCCTCCGCAAATTATTAAATATTTATTTATTGTTCCTTACTTCCTTAGTGCTAGACGAACCCGTGTCCTTGACACGCATAATACCGGCTGTGCATAATTTCGTTAAATACAAGTTCTGTGAATGTTCTTGTGGAAAAGACGCTTAGTCTATTGTTTTATTAATTATTTTTGTGTAATTAGAATAGTTATTAGATTATGATACCGCGATAAAGACGCTTTGTTTTATTTTAGTTCGGTCGTTTTATTTCTCGTGTTACGAACGTTATTTGTGTTATCTTATTTATTAGTGCTTGTGTAAACTTGTGTCTAGGATGGCGAGTACACATCCCAACTACACAGCAGCTGAATATGCGGACATGATTCTAATTTACGGAGAATGTCATCAAAATGCCGCCCTTGCAATAAGGACATATCGCGAGAGATATGGCAATTCCAGACAATGCCCTACTAATCCTCGCACTATTGTAGGAGCTCTTCAGCGCATCCGTGAAAACCGGCCAGTGGATCCTAGGTCTCAACGCTCTGATCGGCCGCCTGCACGTCAAACCCCGATTCGACTAACTGAAAATGTGCTACAACATTTTGAAAACCAACCGAAAACTAGCCTTCGCCAGAGCGCTAGGCATTTTCAGGTTCATCACAGAACCATACACCGGGTTTTAAAGCGGGAAAAGTGGCACCCGTTTAAATTTCGAAAAGTGCATTCTCTATTATCGCGTGATAAATTAATTAGAGTGGAATATTGCCAGTGGTTCCTGCGTAAAGTTGAAGAGGACAGTGACTTTCTTTCCCAAATTTGTTGGACTGACGAAAGCACGTTTACGAGAAACGGCATGTGGAACCAGCACAATCTGCACCATTGCGCACTCAAAAGCCAAAACCCACGCGTTTGGCGGGAGACAGCCCATCAGTACAGATTTTCAGTAAATGTTTGGGCAGCTATTCACGGTGATAACATCATCGGACCCGTGTTCATTGATGGGACTTTAAACGGCGAAAGGTTTGTTAATTTATTATATGATACGGTGTCAGAATACACCAACAACTTAAACGTCCGTCAATACCAACGAATGTGGTATCAATTAGATGGCGCGCCAGCCCACTCCGTAACAGCAGCCAGGCAGTGGCTAAATAACACGTTTGGCGCCCAATGGATCGGCAGATTCGGACCTCGTAGGTGGCCAGCAAGATCGCCAGACCTCACGCCACTCGATTTTTTTTTTTGTGGGGGTGCGTCAAAGGCCATGTTTACGCGGAGAACGTGGATTCGGTCGAACAATTACGCCATCGAATAACAAACGCGTTTGAAAAAGTGAGGGAAATGGCTTTACACGATAATTTATTATCAAACTTGCGGGAAAACATGAAACGTCGTTTAGCTCTCTGTGTCCGCCAACAAGGTGGACTCATTGAACATAAGAAAATTTAAAATAAAAGCAGTGACTAGTGATGAACTGATGATAGTTACTTTTAAGTAATAATAACAGTTAAGTGGGATGTGATTAGTGTTTGACTATAACTAGCTCCGCTGTAGGTACCATTAGAGCAAAGAGCGCGCGCGCCGCCGGATTCATTGATAAAAGCCGACAAATAATCATATTACCGATTACGAATACGTAGGTACGGACGACAGCAGGTCAAGCCGCCCGAAACCGTCAGATATTATCAATCAACCTTGAGCCTTAATGCTTTACTGATAAAGTTGAAAATCGGATAAAGACATCTGACTGATTGTAACCTTAGCTTGATGTGCTGTCATTCGTACGATTTACGCTTGTGTGCCAGCCCGCTAACTAGGTCTGTACGCGCAGCGACGCGTTCTAGCTCCGAGCACCTCTGAGGTAAGTAATTGCATGAATGAATTTTTGCAAGGGTGATCCCAATTTTGGTTACTTCTAAATTATTTATTTTGTTTGAAAATGTTTTTTTTCTTTTCTCGAGTTATTTTAAAATATCAAATGTCATATGATTAATGGGCACTAGCACTACTCGTGTGTTAATTTAATGTCACCATTATGGCGCCACGCTGTATATTATACACTAGCGCTTGACCGCAATCCTGCCTGATGGTAAGCAGTGACGCAATCGTTGATGGTAAAAGGCACTAGTTTATTAAGAGCCTATTCACTCTAGCCTTGAAGACACTCAAATTGTAGTCCGACGGAAACACCGCCGCTGGCAAATTGTTCCAGTCCCTCGATGTACGCGGTATAAATTAGGAGGCGAAATGCTTCGTCCGGATCGTAGTGGTGTAAAGAACGTAAGGGTGGAAACCAGGCGTACGACGGGTCGTCCGATGGTGGAACGGAGATGGGGTAATTAAATCGTGCAATTCCCTCGCACACTCCCCAAAATGCATCCTATAGAACACCGAAAGGCTGGCTACTCTACGCCTGTGCTCTAGGCTTTGGAGACCATCTCGAGTTAGATCAGGGTCACCAATCAGCCTCTTCTCATTTTATTTTATCGTTATTATATTAAGTTCGTTTTATTTTATCGTTATTATAGATAAATATATAAAATACTTATCGTTATTTTGCTGTTTGGGCTACTACAACCAAAGAAATTATACTATAACTGAAATTGGGCGATATCAGGCAGCGACATCTAAGGCCAGCACCGTTGGCAACACTGTTCACTATAACGTACTACGTAGTGATTACCAGTGTTGCCAACGTAGGCGATTTTTCGCCATTTAGGCTACTTAGAACGAGAATCGGCGACGAAAAAATCTGAAAGGCGACTGGTCGCAAATTAGGCTACTCAACTCTAGAGCTTCGTTTTATTTATTTTTTGTATATACTACCTACTATGCCAAGAGACATGCGGCCATGCGTGTGTGTAATGTTGGTACAATTTGGTATTAAGATGGTCACGCTATTTGTTTATACTTAGTTTCCGGCCGGAATACCCTAAATTTGTCTTAGCTAAATATCAAATATTCCCAATCATTCTTGAGCCATAATGCTTGAGATATAAAGTTGAAAATCGAATAATGAAATTTGACATTTGTAGTATCTTGATGTGCTGTCGTCTGTACCTAACCAAATTTAGAGTTATACGTAGATATTCAACGTGCACGCAATTATCTATCTTGTACAGAAATTTCGGTTATTACTTTGCCTTTCTCTTTGAACGACTTCTCCTGTGTAATTGTTGTGATAATAGAACGGATTTAAAAAAAAAAATTCTTTCGTTTATTACCGAAGCTGCCCAGCTCGGTTGGGCAGCGTTCGGGAAGCTACGCTACATCTTCTCGTCGTCCAAGATACCACAGTGTCTTTGACCAGTGTGTGTTGCCAGTGATGACTTACGGAACTGAAACGTGGTCGCTCACAATGGGCCTCATACGAAGGCTCAGAGTCACACAAAAGGCAATGGAAAGAACTATGCTCGGAGTTTCTCTGCGTGATCGAATCAGAAATGAGGAGATCCGCAGAAGAACCAAAGTCACCGACATAGCCCTGCGAGTCGCTAAACTTAAGTGGCAGTGGGCAGGGCACATTGCTCGTAGAACCGATGGCCGATGGGGCAGCAAGGTTCTGGAGTGGCGGCCACGTACTGGAAGACGCAGCGTAGGGAGACCCCCCAACAAGGTGGACCGATGACCTGGTGAAGGTCGCGGGAAGCCGATGGATGCGGGCAGCACAAGACCGGTCATCGTGGAAAGCCTTGGGGGAGGCCTTTGTCCAGCAGTGGACATCTATAGGCTGAGGAAGAAGAAGAAGATTACCGAAGCTGTAATTTTTAATACATTGATATAATTCAATGTTTTAATATATCTTTTCAGTTGTTATTACGACTCAACAAAGTTTTTATTCTTTAAAAAAATGAGAAAATGCTCCTGTAAATTTTTAAAAATTGATAAGTATTTCTTTTAAAAATTTCTTTTAATTTATTCCCGGAGATGCAATTAGAAATACAAATTTTCATTCGTTATTAAGAACAAAGTTTTTTTATTAATTAGAAAAAAAACGCTCCTGTTTTACGCTAAGTATATTAAAAAAAGTGATTTTAAGTGAAATTGATAAACTGATATCGATAAAATGTTTAAATGAAAAATATTAAAATTTACAGCTACGGAAATAAATAAAAATAATATTTAAAAAAATAATCATGAAGAGAATTGAAATACGCGCCATTATCACTCAAGCTAAATGTCGGAGTGTGTCGATTGTCAAGTCGGATGTCGACCAAAGTCACACTCATTAAAAACTACATTTTATTTTATCGTTATTATATTAAGTTCGTTTTATTTTATCGTTATTATAGATAAGTATATAAAATACTTATCGTTATTTTGGTGTTTGGGCTACTATTAGGCTACTACAACCAAAGAAATTAAACTACAACTGAAATTGGGCGATATTAGGCTACTTCATGCATGATAAACGGCGACATTAGGGCCAGCACCGTTGGCAACACTTGATTACTTGCCATTTTGCCAAGGAGTAATATAATTGTGTTCCAAAGTAGAGGTGGTTAATATAGCGCATAGCGCCATTCTATAGCACGCTATTTTTTCATAGCGCATAGCGCACGCTATGTAGGTGGACGTTAAGACGCTATGACGCTATAACGCTATTTACGCTATGAATGAAATTGATCTAACGACTCGCACAGCGCGCGCCTGCTCTCCGCGGGCGCTGGCCGCTATCTGCGCTATGCGCTATGAAAAAATAGCGTGCTATAGAATGGCGCTATGCGCTATACGGGCAGACGGCAGTCAGTAATCGCGTGAGCGCTGTGGACTATAGATGTATGTTTGTTGTCGGAGCACGCTATTTTCATCGCGCGCGATCTTAATTGTTAGTGTAAATATTAGTATAAAGTTCTGTTGAAAAACGAACTAGTGACGATTATTTAGTGGCTGCAAAGGTATTATTAGTGTGTGTAAATATTAATATATAATTCTGTTGCAAAACGAACTAGTGGATATTATTTAGTGTGTACTCTATGTAAAAATGTCTAATCGCAAAGGTGGTGGTTTGCCAATCTGGAACTTTTTGAAAAATCTGCAGACGGCAGCAAGACTGCTATTTGTAATTATTGTCAGTGACAGTTGTCCTTTAAATTTATTTTTTCGAAATCAGGATATATTATCAGTAATCGAGGAACACGGTTGTCTACTACAAAAGTAGTTCAACTAATGTTTTTAAATGTAAATAAAATATAAATTAAAGAAGAACTACTGTATATATCTGTGTATAATGTACATAGTTGTTTTTTTTGTATATACAATATGTAAAGAAAACACTGTCCGACCCATAAGGATAATAAAGGTTAGGTAAACACTTCACCAAATATAATATAAAATTTTACATAATCATCATAGTAACAATACTAATGAATTTTGAAATAATCCTTTTTTCCCGGGAATTAATTCCAATTTCCCCGAAATTTGGTAATTTAAAAAAAATTACAACTCCGGTATTATTACAAGCGAATAGCGACGCGACCACGTCACAGGTGCCGCGTGCCCTGCCCCCCGCCACCCGCGGAAGGGGTTGCTTACCGCACATGTATTAAGTTGCCTCTTTTTGCGAAATAATATTAATTTTTTTAGGGTTTTTTTTTTACGTTTAGCCTGTCTTTGTGGGCATTAGTAGAATCAGTTATCGATACCTAACAATACCTTCACGGATCGGACAGGGTTTTCTTTACATATTGTATACAATCAATGAACTTTTAAATACGCCTATATTTGATTTACGATTTATTAAAATTAATGTTAGAATAACCTTTACCAATTATAGACAGTCCTAAGCCTGAAAAGTATGAAAGAGAGTTCATTGATATCTTTCTATATTGCTTTTTTTAGCGTTCCGTTATAACATGCGGTCTATGTATCGAAGAACGCTATGTAAAGTAACACGCTATGAAATGTAGCGTGTTGCAAGAATTATCGCGCCTGCTGGACGTCCACGTGCTTTCTTATTTATAGCGCGCTATAACATAGCGCATTTAATAGCGCGCTATAAATTAATAGTTTATAGTCTATAGCGTGCTATTTTTTTATAGCCGTTTTGAACAACTCTATTCCAAAGAGTATAGTAAGTATATAATTGTGTTCTGTGCCGACAGGCGAATCGATCGAATATGGAGGATGCTAGTATTACTATCCAAGATACAAGTATCGAAGAAATAAAATTTAAACCAAAGAAGAAACATAACCTTCGCAAACGTATAAAAGAAGATGATGATTCGGACGATGATCAACACATCTTAGCCAAACTGGAAGAGACGAAAGTGTTACAAAAACTTCGAGAAAGGCCGAATGGCGTTAGTGTGGTCGCTTTGGCTACTGGTCAAAAGACTACATTAGAAGAGGAAATCACTTGTAAGGATCCCTTCAAGGTGAAATCTGGTGGTATGGTGAACATGCAGGCGTTGAAGAGTGGCAAAGTGAAACAAGTAGACGACGCGTACGATACTGGCATTGGCACACAGTTTTCAGCCGAGACAAACAAACGTGACGAAGACGAAGAGATGATGAAGTATATAGAAGAACAATTAGCGAAACGAAAAGGTTTGTTTTAATACCTATTGTCTTTTCATGTTACATCCATGGAGCAAAAAAAAAAAACTGCACCCTAATTACCTAACACACTATCAATCTCTATCTGAATCAATTTGAAGGATGTTACTAATTCATTGTTTAATATATTAGAAAAATATGTCTGCACCAGAACACACATAAAATGTTGCTTAATAAATATTGCTGAATTGTCAAAACAAAACTGCTACTGATATTGTGGTACTCAATTACCCCACTGGTTGTTGTACTCCATTGTTTTCTCCTACAACTCGTAGACTAGACTAAATTTAAAAAAATATATAAATGCTCAAAGGTCATCTTAAACTGTATCTGCTAGTGAGCCTTGCCTAGCTAACTTGTTACCAACCATAACAGTAGTTAGCTATATGATGGTATCTTGGTAGTACTTACATTACTATGAAGAGTCAAATTGGATGAAAATCAACTAAGTAGCCAGATGACAATTAACAACTTAAATGATTTATGTCACCTGGTAAGAACATCACAACTAAAGAAGGACCTTTTTCTCTGAAAAACAAAATAACCTTATACCTAGAACCTTTTCTCTGGCAACCTATTAAATGGTTCATATAATACTACTATAGTAGGTCTAACAATCTGTCGTTGCATAGATTGTGATTAATAAATTACAAAATAAAATATATATTTTATTATAATTTTCTATTTATTATCTAGTCCAGGTAATGGAGTTAATCCAGTTAATTAAAGAGCTATAGCTTGAATTCTCTTTGAACTTCAATATCATAAAGTGTGCTCCCATGGATCCTGATTTTGATGTTGATAATCCATAAGGAAGACATGTTTATGAGAATCAATCTGATCAGAGATCATGATTCAGAAAATAATCTCAACTACGTCTTAAGTAACATGGTGATTCTAGTTTTTATTTTCTAAGTTTAAAATGTAATTCTGAATTATAGAAGTTCCAGTAACTACTTGAACATTTTAATTACAAGTTGTATTCAGTAGTCTCATTCATACCTTAATTTATACTGAATAATTACATATAAAATTGAATAATCATTGATAAAAAAGACGAATAAATGAGATAGTTCACAACAATTATTATGTATATAAAGATAAAAATAACCTTATTTAAACTTTCATAACCACATAAAATCATTTTACACTTTTTAGTTATACATTCATTATAATCAGCCTATAATGTTCACAATGTTGGGATACAGGCCTCCTCTCGCCGAGAGGGGATGGGCCGTAATATAAGCTGGCCCAGTGCGGGTTAGTAAGTTATTAGAAACTAGCATTCCGCCCGCGGCTTTATCTTATAATTCGGTTATATCGCTCTTTTAGATTTCCCTCTGGAATATCAAAATAAAAAGTAACCTATGTCGTTTCTCACCAAATTTCATCAAAATCGGTTGAGAGGTTTAAGCAGGAAAGCGTAACAGACAGATAGACAGACAGAGTTACTTTTCCATTTATAATATTAGTATGGATTAAATAAAATAATGGTTTCACTGATTTTAGTAGTAATCTATTGGGAATAGGTTGATAAGTCTTTAGTGAATAAGTTGGTAACACTAAATACATCACACACACACATCACAGATTAACTGAATTGCATAGAATAATTTAAAAGATTCCATAAAATTATCCTTAAATCATGCTTTAAAGACAAAGAAGTTCAAGGACAAACATGGATTTGAACAAAAAGTCAAAATTGGCTCTGTAAAATTGATATTGTGGACTTACAAAGTTCTTTATGCCATGCAGGGCTTTATACTGGGTGTCCAGTATTTAACGGATAACTTTTTATGGGATGGGACTTTTTACAGATAACAATGTACTCATCATTATGAACCAAACCTGAAATCCTGAAAAAAGGTTTTGCTGTTTTCTACATTTTGGTGGGTGAGATTATGCAATTATGTATATACTAAATATAGGGAACAAGAGATTATTTAGATTAGTAAAAGTTGTTTATAATGATGAGTACAATCACCCCTTAATAGGTCACCTGTATGTATAATCATTAGGATAAAAATTAGGTTTTGACATATGTAGTGTTTAAATAATACATATTTATTTCCTCTTTACAGAAAGACATAATGAAGAGATGAAGGAATCTGAGCAAAATGATACCTTAAAATATTTGTCACCTGAAGAAGCTGCTTTGTTATCTCTTCCTGAACATCTGAGGGTTTCATCTGCACATCGTTCTGAAGAGATGTTGTCAAATCAAATGCTTAGTGGTATACCTGAAGTTGATTTGGGCATTGATGCAAAAATTAAAAACATTGAAGCTACTGAAGAGGCTAAAATGAAAGTACTGTGGGAGAGACAAAACAAGAAGGATTGTCCTTCCCAATTTGTGCCAACTAACATGGCAGTGAATTTTGTACAACATAACCGTTTTAATATGGACGGTGATATGGCCAAGAAAAGAAAAGTAGATAAGCCAGAAGTGGTGAAAACTGACAGTAGTGTTATAGATGATAGTGTGGACAAAATAGTTAAGAAAGCCAAAGGTGAAAGGGCTACTGATGATTATCATTACGAAAAGTTTAAGAAACAATTTAGAAGATACTGAAACTTTTGTTTTATTTTGATGAATTTGTAACATACATCCTGAAGATTTGGGAGGTGTTTACTAAGTTTTCAGCAGCTTTGTTCGTACCAATGGCATGTCTTGTCATATTACTGGAGGAGGCCAGAACATTCACAGTATCGTCAACAAGACTGCTACTTTTTCCATTCGGTTTTAAACTGTGTTGCTAGGGAGGAGTTTGTTGAGCCATTTCTTACCCTGGGAAGAAAGTGGGCACGTGTTTTGGGGGACTGTCTTATGTAATTGATTTTGCGAACATCAAGCTCGAAAAATCAATTTCTCAGTTTAATTTGAATATGATAATGCCCCTTGATTTTGAATTACACGTAATTTTCTGTCTTGTATTGGCATAAACTTTGAAAATATCTTAAGTTGTGTTGTGTAATGGAAGTCACATAACAGGATTCAATATCTAGGGTGTTTGACACATTGTCATTAATTTTTGTTTGTCTAGTCTAGTTAAAATAACTCTTTCGGCATTAACTTGTTATTTTATGGTTCTGTTTGTAAATTTGTATTTTGGTTTTGGCAATTTTGGGTTCTATGTTTTGTTATTTTTCCGCATTTAGTCTTTCAAGTCAATCAAAGGAAGTCATTGTTTTATAAAATACGTGATCCACTATGTTTCTTTCTTTCCATGGTTGCCAATGAAATAAGAAAATTCAGTCAGACGCTATGTATGACAATGAATGGTTTTTGCTTGAATTTGGTTCAGTTGACAGGGCACTGCTTTGGTTTATTGTTGCTATTATATCAATTCTTGTTCTTAATAATCAGGTGCTATTGGTATCTTGGGTTTGTTGTAAGTTTAACACTTCATTAGGCACGCCTCTATTTGAGACGTTAGTAGTCTCGCGCTCTACATATGTAGAACATTTTTAATATATGGTACAGCTCGCGCGGCGATAGTTTGGCTTTGACCTTCGGGTGGAGGGGATTGCTGCGCATGGGTACTGTCACGCACACAATACTTTCCCTTTTTTATGTACCAGGTTGGATATTTGAGAGGGTCAAAATTCATAAAATAATTCGAAATAGATAAACTTCTTCATTTATTAAAACTATTGATAGTTATTTTACTTATATAAAATGTTTATTTCCTTTTAAAGTTTTCAGAGAAAATTCTAAATAATTGTTCTTTAATCAAATTATTTATTCCAAGATACATGTGAAATTGGTACATACAAACAAAAGAAAACTTAAAATAATTATTAAATACAGTGTGTCCCTGTTTAATCAGCAACCCCAAAAGGGGGTGAAACTACACCAAAATATAATTTAAAAAAAGTTAACATTAAAAAAAGTCTTTAGCAGCAGTGCTATTCAGATTCTGAATGAAATGAAATGAAATCGTTTATTAAGCAAGTAGGATCACTGATACACGTCATGTTTTTTTTTAGCCGGCATTTCCTAACTGACACCTCTGAGAAGAAATAGCCGAAACAAACTCAGGGATCATCGTCTTTTTTCAAGTCCAGACATTAAAAATGAAAATGTTCACAATAATTTACGTTATAATTACGCATATTGCTAATAACAATGCTTAACAGAGCGAGCAGCTCAGTCCCAAGCTTTTTGTCTTCTAAATAATCTGTGATTTTATAATACCCGTTTTTGCTAAGTTTGGCCTATAGAAGGCTTTTAAATCGTTTAATGGGTAAGTTTCGAATGTCCATGGGAAGCTTGTTGTTAAAGTGTAGGTATACATTGACCCATGAACGAGGTGCCTACTCTGTGGAGACGAGTGTGATGTACAGCAAGATTGTGTTTGTTCCTGGTTGTTTATTATGAATATCGCTTATTTTCTTAGATTTCGAGATATTTTTATCAACATACATAAGATTTTCAAATATATATTGTGAAGCTACAGTCAGAATGTTCACCTCTTTAAACTTTTCTCTAAGAGAATCTCTAGGACCAAGGTTGTAAATGGCTCGAACAGCCCTCTTCTGTAAAACAAAGATGGTTTTGATATCCGCACAAGTTCCCCAGAGAAAAATCCCATAAGTCATAAGACTATGAAAATAACTAAAATAAACAATTTTGGCTGTATCCACATCAGTTATCTGTCTAATTTTCTTAACAGCAAAGGCGGCAGAACTGAGTCTACCTGACAGCTTCTCAATGTGAGGACCCCATTGTAACTTGGCGTCAATAGTTAATCCAAGAAAAACTGTCGACTCGACAGGGATCGACTCTACTCCATTCAGTTGAACATTGGTAGTTAGCTGCCTGACATTTGGCGTAGAAAATTTAATGACATTAGTTTTTTTTTTTTCATTTAAAAGAAGGTTGTTTACATTAAACCTATGGACAAATTTAGAGAGTGCATTGTTAACTTCGTCACAATTTGCTACCTGACGCTTGACTTTAAAAATAAGAGAACATCCGCGAACAATACTATGTTGTGATTATCCCTCACGTGGTGAGGTAAGGAGGCAAATCAACTACATGGTCACTCTTGGCGTACTCTTGTTCTATATCTTTTACCTTTTTACATATTTTTTCCCATTCCTGGGCATTGGGTTTGGTACATACATTCTTGTAAATTCCGTTTAACATTTTTGCTAGCTACATATTGTTTAATAGTAGCCCGTGCCATTTCTATAGGGTTGAGGTCTGGATGGTAAGGCGGTAATCTCAATTCAATATGCTATCGTTTGCTTCTGCTAAAATTTGATCGATTGAAAAAGTTTATCAGTTATCCAATTCTGCATATCGGTTTTTTTGGTATTGGAGGACGGTGCTAAATCCCATTGTTTATTATGGTATGAGGCGTTGTCGACAACCACTACAGAATTGGGTGGTAGGTTGGGAATTAATTGTGTCATTTTTCATAATTCTCGTAATTCATGTTGTCGTCATTTGGTATAAACCCAGCTTCAGATCCTGCGTGGACTATCACGACTCGGTTTCCTTTAGAAATGGGTTTTTTTAGTCCTTCCGTAGGGCCACCGTTCCAGGCTTTGGTTGTTGAGTGCGATGAATCTACGTAGGATTCATCTGTGTAAACAATGGGTCTTCCTTCTTGTCGATATTTTCTTATTTTTCTTAAATATTCAATGCGTTGTAATCGGATATTCGATGTTTCTATTAGTAATTTACGGTTGTTTTCTGTTTTTTTCCAGCGACATCCTAACTCCTTTACAATTACACGAAGACTTGTTTCTGACCCTTAAAAGTTTATATCTTCCTCAAGTTTCTTTTTTAATTTTCCAATGGTGGGAAGTTCATTATTCGTCTTGTGAAAATTGAGTATACTTCTTTTTATAACACCTTGGTCAAAATTATCAATATTGGTAACTGGTTAAGCTCTGGGACGTTTTTTTTCAGGTGTTCTGAAAGTAATTAGCAAATCGGAACTCTTGGCTTGATTTGCGATATTTTTTACAGTGCCAATTGAAGTCTTAGTGGCCTCCGATGTCCGTTTTTGAATTTGAGCTAATTTACTGACTACACAATTTAATTTAGAAACAGTTTCCGTTTTCATTACCTGCATAGTCTGTGTAGTTTGGTTATTCTCCGACTGACTGAGTAAAGTAGCAACTTCCTCAATCTGACTACGAATTTGCTTTAATGAATCGATACATTCGTCAGCTTCTTTCTTTAAAAAGCAATTCACGTCATATGTCATTTTCCGTGCTTGCCTTTTTAAAACAATGTTTTTTTACGCATTTTCAAATCACTTAAATATTTAACAAAAAAAAACTTAACTGACAAACTTAAACAAAGAAACTCAACAAATAATAACAATCGACAACAATAAACAATTAACGAAAATAGCAATTCACTTGTGAACGTGATTGTACAACAGGAGTGCGCGGTACGTCGTATCGATGCGAGAGGCAAGGAAAGACTGGAGCGCCAATCAGAGTACCGCGTGCGCATACACACCCGCCCCGCACCCCGCTAATTGCCCGTTGATACCCAATTTCTGATTTCTGCGCAATAACGGTCAAAGCCAAACTCTTATCGCGCGAGCTGTATCGATAGGACATTTTAATGAAATGAAATCGTTTATTAAACAAGTAGGATCATTCACTGGATCACTTTAAGGCTAAGAACTCACGGAGCGGTTTTCACCCGCATCCGCCGCGGATGCGGACTCGCAGCATTCTGTAGAATGCAGATATATGGGTAAAAAATTAAAGCACATTTCACGACGCGTTTTACGACCGCGGTGTGCGCGGTTGTTTGCGGGTACCGCTGCACCGGCGGTCATCCTGTACCGGCGGGCGCGGGTGGCCGGTCAGCCATTTAGTCATATGTCTGAGGTACTGCTGGTGAGTCGACTTCGTCTTGACCCTGCTTTCTGGTGGGACCAGAACTACTCCCAACTGCGACGGCAAGCACGTCTTCTTCTTGTGCTTGTAAAATACGTTATGTATTCCCATGAATATAGACGTTCGAATTTCAAATAAATATTTTTTCTATCATAAAACAAAAGTGGTTTTGGTGACGGCGCGGTTTGACGAGCTTATAGGAAAATTTACAAACAAAATTTATTTTGTATGGCAGCTACCTTTTTTAGAGTTTTCCGGTAAAAACTGACCAAGTATGCCATGTTATAGATGTTATTATAAGATAAAATGACGAGAAATTTGAGAAAAATCGTTGGCGCCATTTTTAAGCTAAATGAAAAAAAAATATGACAGGTACCATAAATAATCAAGTTATCCCAAACAAAAAAAAAAAAACATTCCTAGACATATACAAAACATCCCCTAATATTACATGGAGGTTTACACTGTACCTACTTACACTGGAATCGCTTCCGCTGCTGCAGAATGCCTCCGAAGACGTTAAGGGTCCGTCCTGTTAATCTGCTCATTTTGATCAATTTTGTTCCATGATTGTGAGAATATGTTACATAATATTAGTAAAATTATGTATGATATGGATAGTACAACTCTTCATCTAGGTGCTAGCTTGACTACTTTTTTCAAGAAACTTCATAATTAGTAGTAAATCTACAATTTCCAATACTCTTTTTTTCAAATTTCACGTTCGAGTGAAGTTTGACCATAGTTTCTGAAGAAACTACAAGCGATTTTGCCCATAAAAAAGTACTATTCACATCAGCATATAACTATCTTGGTGCTAGCTTGACCACTTTTTCGAGTTTATTTCATAATTCAGCCAAAAAAGAAGACAGAAATTAAGAAATTCAAGGGAAAACTGCAGGCAAACAAGTATGTTTTTTCTATAATAAAGCAACTTTTTTAAAAAATTAAAAAATGCCTCATTAATTTTAAGGTATTTTTATAATAGAAACAAAAGTTTATTTTCTAAAAAAAAAATTTTTTCATCATGAAAATCAATGTCAAAATCTACTATATTTACGAGCGCGCTAACGCAGCCGGCTCAGTGGTAACTCGGCTAGCGCAACGAGTGGACGTATCACTTTGTGTCGCTAGAGCTCGCGAGTTTTTTCGTAGGTTTATGTAAAAAATATACTGCGACTACCACAACTTGGTCCTTTAATAATTTTTCTTTCTTAGTAATATTATATTAGTTGTGAATTATATTAGGATATTTACGACTTATCCCTTGGATTGCTTTAACTAATTTTTAACCGACTTTAAAAATGAAGGAGTATATTTTTTTTGAGTTCGTAGATTTTTCTATCATTTGTGAACCAATTTAAAAATATCTTAGGTTTTTTATTTCTCTATTAAAGTCAATTCACATAATGCTTTTGTTATACCTAAACTCATTTTTTTTTTAAGATAATGGGGCGAAACAAGGGAGAACATTACCAATGTATCAATAAAAGAAAGAGGAATAGAGAGGGAATGGCAAGAGCCAGACAAGTGCTTAAAGAACGTACTTTTAATCAACTGGATACCACTTCGTCATCTATGAGTGTCGAAGTTGATGTAGGCACAGTACGTTTCTGCTATCTAATTTTTTTTTTAATAGCCTAATGTGTCTCCCTCTGCTATGCAAAGGGAGACACAGTAGGCTAGGCTAGGTAGTAGGGGGGAGGCCTTTTTACTTCCAAACCTCGCTGACCTGTGTTATCTCATGAATAACCTACAATTATTTATTAATTTTATTTCACAAGTCTTTCAATCAAATACAGCTTGCTTTTTGTTTTCTTTATATAATCATATGCTATTTATTGCAGAGTAAAGAAAATAATCGAAAGGGAGTAAGTTATTTATTTAGAAACATACAATTATAGCACTATTACAGAGCATTCCAATTCAGTGCTATAAGTAAGAATAAATTATACAAAACAAAAAAAAAACAATACATACATAAAGTCAGAATAATTAGTAAAGAAACATTTATAATATATTTACAATATATACTTAGACTATAATAAACAGGAACAATACCTATATCATTAATTATTATTAGTTGTTTGGCAACAAATTTATTTTCAAGCGATGTCTTTGAAATTGAGTCAAACAAGGTATGTACTGGATGTACTAACTATGCTGCATTTAATGCACATTAAGTAATAATAATTAATTTAATTCACCAGAAACACATATAAGTTTGAATTTTTGTTGTTTCAGCAGTCACCAGTTTCGTCGTAGTTATAGAAGGACGAAGAGTAGTTGATTTTCAGTATTTTTTTGACCAATTTATTAACATATTAGGTCACAATTCAAAATTTGGATGCAATGCATCAAACCTCGTTATAATTGAAGAAAAATTGCAAGGGTTTTGTTCAACATTTTCATTGTCACGTGCAATGTGTGGAAGTCAATTCCTGCTAAAGACGTGTCAAATTAAAACAAACAAACTGGACGTTAACCAAAGCGCTGTTTCGGGAGTTATAAGTATCGGATGTGGTCGAACCAACTTAAATGAGCTAGCTGCTTCCATAGATTTGCCACTTATGAATAAATCAAAAGTAAAGTTAAATAAATGTCACGTCAATTTATTTAACTGGTGGAAAACTACAGCCGAAGCCACAATGATAGAAGCTGGTAAGGAAGAGGCTTCTGTAGCTCTCGAAAGTGGCAATGTAAGTCCATCAGGTATACCAACTATAGCCGTAACAGCTGATGCTGCTTGGGGAAAACGTTCATATAAAACAAATTTTTCTTCCGCAGCAGGCGTTGGAGCTATAATAGGGGTGAAAAGTGGCAAATTATTACATGTTGGTATTAAAAATAAATACTGTGTTACATGTTCCCGTGCAGCTAATAAAAATATTACACCCCTGAAACACCGGTGTAATAAAAATCATACTGGCTCTTCCACTAGTATGGAGAAATCAATAATCGTTGAGGGATTTAGAGAATCTGTGAAAACACATAATTTAGTGTATGCAAAACTTATTGCTGATGGTGACTCAAGTGTGTATAAAAACATATTGGAAAGCAGGCCATATTCAAACGTTACGGTTGAAAAAGTGGAGTGTTCCAATCACTTAATGCGCAATTATAATGGGAAAAATTTAAGTTTGATGAATATCTTTCATCAAACTTAATTTTTCCCATTATTTTTATTATTACGTCCATCCCATTAAACGAACGCAAGCTACTACATTCTGATCGAGTGAACCGATTACGCATTGCTGTGAAAGCAGCAGTAAGATTCCGAGGAACTCAAAATGTTCCATTTACTGAGCAAATCAAAAACTTACAAAAAGACATTATCAACAGCCCACAACATATTTATGGAGACCATTCACAATGTGAAAACTATTACTGCACAGACGAAAAACCAACTTTTGCCTATTGCCCGAAATTGTCGATCCAAGAAAATCTCGTTCAATGCCTCTACGAGACACTTCATTTTAAAATAATAGGAGGCTAATGCCGGCAGCTAGGTCCTGAAGTTCATCTAAGAGATTTCTTTAAGGTATTCTTACGGTTGCTTTAAAATTCTTTGATAAATAATATTTTAAACATGTTTTTGTTTTATATATCGTTTACCTAAATACTGGAAATCTGTCTAACTGGAGGTATCTATCGTAATCCTAAATGCTGCATCCGGTTAGACTGGAAGCCGGTCCGAACATAGTTGGTAAAAAGGCTAGGCAGATGATTATGATATTGTATATGTAGGTACTTACACTACACTTTAATATTAGTATCCATAAACTAATTATTTAGTTATTGCAAAAACTCAAAAGGAAAATTAATTTATTTATATATACTTACTAGAGTAGGTAGGACATAGATATCGACGCTTGAAAGCCAATCATATCTTCTTCTTCTTCTTCAGCCTATAGATGTCCACTGCTGGACAAAGGCCTCCCCCAAGGCTTTCCACGCTGACCGGTCTTGTGTTGCCCGCATCCATCGGCTTCCCGCGACCTTCACCAGGTCATCGGTCCACCTTGTTGGGGGCCTCCCTACGCTGCGTCTTCCAGAACCTACGTGGCCGCCACTCCAGAACCTTACTGCCCCATCGGCCATCGGTTCTACGAGCAATGTGCCCTGCCCACTGCCACTTAAGTTTAGCGACTCGCAGAGCTATGTCGGTGACTTTGGTTCTTCTGCGGATCTCCTCATTTCTGATTCGATCACGCACAGAAACTCCTAGCGCTCTTTCCATTGCCCTTTGTGTGACTCTGAGCCTTCGTATGAGGCCCATTGTGAGCGACCACGTTTCAGTTCCGTAAGTCATCACCGGCAACACACACTGGTCAAAGACTTAGTCTTGAGACACTGTGGTATCTTGGACGACGAGAAGATGTAGCGTAGCTTCCCGAACGCTGCCCAACCGAGCTGGATTCACCGAGACACCTCTTTCTCGAAGTTGGACCTACCTAGTTGGACTGTTTGTCCCAGGTATACATACTCGTCAACAACTTCGAGTGCAGAGCAACCAACTACAATTGGAGTGGGTGCGACATGAGAGTTCGACATGATCTTCGTCTTATCCATGTTCATTTTTAGACCCACTTGTTGGGAAGCTCTGCTGAGGTCATTGAGCATTTTGCCCAAGTCTTCCAGGGTCTCAGCCATGACCACGATATCATCTGCGAAACGGAGATTAGTGATGTTCTCGCCGTTGATGTTGTTGCCAAGTCCTTTCTAGTCCAGGAGCTTGAAGACATCTTCCAGCGCAGCAGTGAACAATTTAGGAGATATGACATCTCCTTGTCTCACTCCACGCTGCAGTTGGATCGGTTTCGAGTCCTGATCCTGGAGACGGACTGACATGCTGGCGTTCTTGTACAAACACTTTATCACCTCAATGTACCGATGGTCAATTTGGCACCGCTGGAGAGACTGTAGCACCACCCAAGTCTCAATCGAATCGAATGCCTTCTCATAGTCCACAAACGCCAGCATAGTGGTTTGTTATACTCCTCGGACTTCTGTATAACTTGCCGCAGCGTATGAATGTGGTCTATGGTGCTAAAGCCTTTTCGGAAGCCTGCTTGTTCGGGAGGCTGGAAGTCGTCGAACCTGCGAGCGAGACGATTCGTGATGACCCTAGAAATCATATCTAAGCGACAAAAGTTCGTAAATTGAGTTATATACACCATTCGAACCGCCAGATTTTTCTGCGTCGTTTGGTGTATAATTGTATATAACTCAATTTACGAATTTTTGTCGCTTAGATATGATTGCCTTTCAAGCGTCGATATATTATCGCGTAATAATTATGTTAACCCTAAAATTTTGTTAATAGATTTCTAAATGTGAGGAATATTAAATTAAACTGATTACTTATTCTGATATTTCATTTTACCGTATATGTTTTTATTTCTTAAATTGCCTATGTAATAAACTATCATTACACCATATTTTTTTAATGTCAAAATGTATCAATATTCATCTAAATTGTGATAAATATACAATGTGCACTCGTTTCCGACTATTCACAAATCATACTTTATATAATTTAGAATAATATCTTCTAAAGGATCAAAAATGTTTAAGCGTTCACTAAGCTCGATATTTACGCGCGTGTGCGTCTAGCTGCTAGAACGATGCACACAAAGATAACATCGCAACGATTTTACCTAAACTGTAGCGAGAGAATTTTGTGCACGGACTCTTAACGTGGCTTTCGAACCAGAACTGGAACTTAAATATTTCAGTAATGCATCTTGAGACTTCTTCGCGTCTGCTTCTTTCTTAGCCTTTTTTTTGCGGAATTCCGCACCGCTTTATTTGACTCTTTTCATTTTCAAAAACTACACTCAGGGGCACAATTAACCGGCCACCTACATTTTTGCAATTCCCTTATAATTCTGTAAATTTTTAATGAATTTTGTTATGTTCTTTCTTAAGTGGAATTACACAAACATAAATGAAACATGTGTAAGTTGTTAAATGGTTTATTATGACAAAAAAGAAATTATTGTGATTTTGGAGTTTTCTTACAGAAAATAAAAAAGCAAAGGTCAATTAAAAAAAAAGTGTACCCTAAATTATTTGCGAAATAATAATGTGTATTTCCTCTTCTGACCCTGATGATTTCTTGCAACCGATATTGAAGCCCATCCATTACGTCTTGGATGTCGCTTTGAGGGATGTTTTCCCACTCCTCTATCGCTGCAGCTCTTAGCTCACCGATGGTGCTTGGAGCTGGTGTACGATTCCAGATTCGTCTTTTGAGATTATCGCACACATGCTCTATTGGGTTCAGGTCAGGACTTTGGGCTGGCCATGGTAATTGATGAATATTGACGGCATCCCAGTGCCGGATTATGCCAGCGCGGGGCCTGGAGCAAATTTTTATAAATGAAACAAAACTGTTACAAATGAACTTTTCTTGATTTAATGTGGGCAAATTTAGAGGTAAAACTTTCAACAATATCAACTTCTTTAAGCAAATAATACTCTATATTCAACAAAGTAAGATGATTAAGACGTGCTTGCTCCATCGTGTTCCTTAATTCATTTCAATACGTTTTAATGTTGAAAAAGAACGTTCGCCACTGCAGTTAGTGATCATGAGAGATATGTAAATGCGCAAGGCAATTTCTAAGTTTGGAAAACACGATTCTAAAGAATTATTTATTAAAAGTTTATAAAATTGCTGCTCCAGAGCCTCCGGTTTCTTGCTGTCAATAACAGTAGCCGCATCTGTTTTCAGCAGCTCTGCAAACTGCACTAATTCGCCACCTAGGCTGTTCTCCAAATCATCTTCGTAAGCACTGACCATACTTAAGGATTTTTCCAAAATCTCTTCTGGTGTAAGAGATTTTAACTGTCGAAATACTTCAAAAACACTAGTCATCTTATGATATGCTTTCATACGTTTAGTTAAAGCAGACAGTACGTTATCAATAATGACAATAAACACCTGAACTTCGAAACGTTGTCCAGGTGTTTGATTTTCAACAAAGTCGTCGAGTGTAGTAGAGCCGCTGAAATGGTTGTACTTTGTATTTTGCTTGATTCGTCTTGATGTCTGTTGCTGGTATTCTTCCCAGTTGGTCAGATCTTTGCCTCTTGCCTCAATATCTGCAAATGTGGATCGTATTTTTTGGACGTAGCCATATTTGATTTTTTTAGTTTCATAAAGAGCGTATCCCGTATTAAGGTCTTGATGAGACGACTGCAGCGAAGCACTAGTCGCTTGCATGCGTTCTAGGATTTCGTTCCATGTAATTGTTATTATTCCCGTTTCTAACTTATTCATCGTTGAAACTAATCCGTAAGCTTTATTACGACGCTCCGGTTTTTGATCCACGTTACTGAAAATGTCTTCCAAAACTTGCTTAATAGTGACACAACCACATAAAAGTGCCTTCGTAGCATCAGCTCGGGCTGACCACCTAGTGTCCGATAACCGTTTTAAAATCGGATTTTTTGAGGTAGAATCTTTAAGTGCGTTCGTAAGACGACCCCATCGATTGGTAGAAGCGGAAAAAAATGTATAGAGCTTTTCAATGAAATCGAAGAAAGGTAATGCTTCTATACAGCAGTCTACAGCGCACTTAGCAACCAAATTTAGTGAGTGTGCAAGACAGGGAATATATTCGGCGTACTTATTTATTTCTTTAATTCGGGCTTGTAAGCCAATGTTGCTTTGCCCACGACAATCTTTAATATCACTGCCAGTCACACTTAAGAAATCTTGTAAACTTTGAGCGAGTTGTTCAGCAGTATGACCTTCCATGTCCAAGAACTTAACAAATCTTTCTACTGGTCTAGATGGCAGAACATAGCGCACTATCAGAGTCAACTGGTCTACATGCGATATATCGGGAGTAGAATCCAATGAAACTGAGTAGTATTTGCATCTCTTAATTTCGCAAATAATTTGATCTAGTATGCTTGATGCAATTCATCATCTCAGCGTTAATCTCAGTCGCATCCGTAGCCTTTCAGCTTTGGGAGTCTGGGGTCCGCTTTACCAGTCCAACTGCTGATTTTGACTAAACTTCGATATTTTCCGTGAAGCGACTGCCGATGTAGCCGGTGAGAGCCTGGCACACCCTCCGTCGACCCCCAGACGGAGGACGGTCTGGTAGAGATTTCCACTGGGAGAACAAAAAATAAAAAATGGTAAGTAGGTATAGTTCAATAGGGCAATAAGGCACATTTGCACATATCTATTAAATTTATATTTAAAAAGCATAACATCTGGTTATAGGTAAGACCTCCACAACCCGAAGGCGATATCTAAGCATTGCAGTTAGACCAATTGTTAGACTTTTGAGGGCTCCAACAACCCGTAACGACTGCCACTAGATGTTCGTTCGGCAACCGGGACCAACGGCTTAACGTGCTTTCCGAGGCACGACCAGACCAGTGCAAATATTCATATTCATGCATACAAATACTTGCACTGTGCGGGGATCGAACCCGCGCCATCTTGCGCAGCGGCCGCGTCCGCTACCGCTACGCCACGGAGGCTGTCAGTATGCTTGATGCAATTAGATAAATAAATTCCTCACAAGTTCTTTTTGACAAATATGACGTGTCCCATAAATAAATATAATTTAAAATTTGATTTAATACTTTGTAATGTTAAATATTCTGTTGAAATTAAATTAAATATGTATATACGGTTATATGATTTTGATGGTGGCGTGATGCTGCAGCCATGATTGACTTCTCACGAGGGAACTCCTCAACAGATCATAGTATCGCCTTGAAATTTTTTACACCTATAGGTACTAGTATATAAATCTGAAGTTTGTTGGTGCGCGCGAGGAGAACAGCTGGTGAATGAATGGCTAGAGCATATGAAGTCGATAGTCGGATAGTCGGTAGTCATATAGTCGTAGTCGTGATGCTGCAGTCAACATACACGCAAAGAAATTAAAAGGAAAACAAAAAATATATAGCAACTCGTACATTACTTTAAAACGCGTTACTCTTTGGTGTGGTACTCTTCGAAACAAATATGTAAGCACAATGATACTGAGCATTGTTTACAAACATATTTAGTTCGAGATTGCCTACACCACACGCAAGTCATACTTTTGGATTTGCCTTCGCCAATGAAATGGTTTCCTCTAAGAATGTGCCTTTGGCGTTTTTTGTGTTCCACAATGCGGACAACTTCCACATCCGACATTGAGGGTGGCACAAAAGGTGGTGTATTCTTAGAAGATTCCACCAATTCATTAGCGAGGCGAAGCCTAAATTGACGTTGCGTGATCGAAGGGTAGCGCGTTTTATAAATAATGTAAGAGTTTAATACCGTTACATTTAAAAGGCGCCGGAACACCTTTTTGTACCAGGCCTGATTCCTACTCCTTTCAATAGGATGTGCCGATAAAAGTTGATCCTTTCTATCGACACCCCCCATTGAAGTGTTGTAGTCAAGCACTGCCTGGGGCTTGTAACGGTACTTGCCATATTTTTCTTTTCCTCCAATTTCTCCCCCGTGAAATGTTGATAGCATGGCAATCACATTTTTGTCACGCCATAATAAAATGGACAAGTCACGACAGTAACTTTGTACGATTTCGCCAGGTCGTAGCTCGCTCTTGGACATACCTTTGATGGACTCCGGAACAAATTGTCTGTTGACTCGGAGCGTCCCCAAACAATCTGTTCCGTTTCTTTTTAAATAACGCGCCAGTAACGGCGAATTATAAAAGTTGTCCATCGTCAAGGTATGACCTCGATTAAGCAACGGCTTGACGAGATCTAGTACAATTTGAGCAGTGGCGCTAGTAGGCACCTGCTCATTATGTCGCTCAGTCTCCTCGTCATGTCGGTCAGTTTCCAAGTCGTCATGGTCTTTACCCGTATAGACGAAAAAATTCCACAAATAGCCAGTGGTTGATTCGCACAGTTCATAGGTTTTTACGCCTACTCTAGCTGCTTTCGTAGCTATTTTCTGTGCGAAATTCAACCGCCCGTGCCATTTGAGAAGTGATTCGTCTATAGCGATGTCGCGCGACGGAAGATAAAGCTCACTAAATTTACTGTTGAGTAAATTTAGTAAAGGCCCTAGCTTCTGCAGCTTTGCGTCGTTAACTCTGTCCCTCGGTGCGTCATTGTCCGTGAAGTGCAACAATCTCTTTAACAACACAAACCTATTAAAGGTCATCAACTGCTTGAAATAAGCAAGGGTGAGATAGCCGTTTTGACGCCAGTAGTCTTTTTCTACCGTTATAGGCATAAGCCCCTGAAAAAGTAATACGGCCAGAAATACGGCCATCTCCTCCTTGCTGGTTTCTTTCACATGTTGAAACCGGCTGTGTTGTGAAAGAGGTTGTGAGATCTTACCAATATGCCGATTCGTTTCTGAAACAAGCGTCTCAAATACTTCAGAGCAGAAGAATTTTAAAAATATGTCAATGGGCCTAGCATTATCTAGAATAGAAAATGTAGGCCCAGACTGGCCCCTGAAGTCTTCACGCTGTCCCAGAAATGCATCGGCATTATGATGCCAGTCAAAAGTTAAGCTGTCAGTCGGTATTAGGTCTTGAAACAGTCTGTCAGCGTCATTGTCTTGTCCCGTCAACCAGTCCTGCAAAGTCGGGTCAATAGAGTCAGGCAAATGGGCAGGTGCCTCATTCGCAAAGTCATGCTCGTCAAAGTCAGGCATCTCCAAGTCCAATTCCACTTCTTCACCGTCGCTCATCTGCTCTAGCCATTCATTCACCAGCTGTTCTCCCCTTTCAGTTTGAAGATCTGAAACAAAAACGTTGATTGTTAAAATGTTATCATTTCACTGTAAATCTTTTACATTTTTTAAATTATAAATATCATAAATACCTGCTATACGACCAGTACTCGTGCTTGGGCGAGCCGTCGGTGTTTGCACTTCTGTTTGCACTTCTGTTCCTAAAATAATAGCGTAAATTTATAGTGGCAGTTTTTATTATGCGATATTTTCATATATTTTGATCATGATTATATAGATTATCAATATTTACCACTGAAGCTGGCGGTCACGGTTGCAGATGTCACAGTTGATGTAACGGGGACACGTGCAGCCCGTGGCGATTGTTGGAGTCCTAAAAGTAAAAAGTAAATTTTATTTTCACCTACAATGGATAGACATCCATCACGTAGAAATAAATAGACTCTTACTTAGTTCACCCGTCGTCCAGTCACATAACAGAGGCGATAGTGCGGACGACCGAGCGGATGACACACTCTCCGTGTCACATAGTAGCTGTCTGTACACAAACAAAACAATATTATTAGACAAAAGGTCAACTATTTATTTATTTTCCCCAAATATGTAATTGGAAATATATCTTACTGATGTTGCCAGGCCTGCGGTTTTGGCAGCGGAGGTGAGGATGGTGTCCCCGCTACCAGCCGACAAGGCATCCGCTCTGGAGAGATCTTTCTGCAATCAATACAGAATTGAAAAATCAATACAGCAGGTTAAATACAAAATTAGGAGCTTAACTTTAAAAACAAAACATACCGCACACGCCTCCGTGGTGGAGCATCAGGAAGGAGCACACGCTCCAACTCTTTCTCCCGTTTTCGGTTCATGTACTCTTTCTCCCGTTTTCGGTTCATGTACTCCTTCCTGATGCCCGCTGGCATCTTTGAGAGTGCCCTCTGCGTCCGCTTCATGTTAGCGGACGCCACCGCTAAATCTTCCTCATATGTTCTAAAAAGAAACAAAATAGTTAAATCTCAAACTCTGTCTCTCAAATCAAAATTGTTAAATGCTAGTGTAGGTATGTCGTGCTCTTTTTGTATAATTACCTGCTTGAAGAAGGCCTCGGCTCATCCTCAGCACTGCCGCGGCCGTGGCCATGGCCCCGGCCACGATTACTGCCGCGGCCACGGCCACGACCACGACCATCAGTTGATTGTTTTCCATTCACTGTAAATCTTTTACATTTTTTAAATTATAAATATCATAAATACCTGCTATACGACTAGTACTCGTACTCGGCAAGCTGCTTGTTGGGCGAGGCGTCGGTGTTTGCACTTCTGTTCCTAAAATAATAGCGTAAATTTATAGTGGCAGTTTTTATTATGCGATATTTTCTTAAATTTTGATCATGATTATATAGATTATCAATATTTACCACTGAAGCTGGCGGTCACGGTTGCAGATGTCACAGTCGCTGTAACGGGGACACGTGCAGCCCGTGGTGATTGTTGGAGTCCTAAAAGTAAAAAGTAAATTTTATTTTCACCTACAATGGATAGACATCCATCACGTAGAAATAAATAGACTCTTACTTAGTTCACCCGTCGTCCAGTCACACAATAGAGGCGATAGTGCGGACGACCGAGCGGATGACACACTCTCCGTTTCACATAGTAGCTGTCTGTACACAAACAAAACAATATTATTAGACAAAAGGTCAACTATTTATTTATTTTCCCCAAATATGTAATTGGAAATATATCTTACTGATGTTGCCAGGCCTGCGGTTTTGGCAGCGGAGGTGAGGATGGTGTCCCCGCTACCCGCCGACAAGGCATCCGCTCTGGAGAGATCTTTCTGCAATCAATACAGAATTGAAAAATCAATACAGCAGGTTAACACGTTGACGGACAGTACTCTCTCACATGTTATGGTTGCTGAGACAGTACTATTTTTCATACATTGCCCATAGGCGTAGCTTCACAGCGCAACTATTATAATAACACATGATATGACAGAACGGATATAGACGTGAACGTCATAAGGCGTTCTGTCACTTATGATATGTATTTTTGTAGATATATGACAGTACGTTCTGAGGCGTAAACGTCTATATCCGTAGTGTCATATTTTATATGCCCTTAGTAAATGTTTTGTGCACTTACGCCCTCAGGCGTCAATGTCTATGTGATAGTAAAAAATAAAACAAAGCTTTAATCAGTCAAAATTAAGTTTTATTTATTAAAAATATCAAAACAATCACAGTTATTACAATGACATACAATTTTTATAAACTAAATGTAATTAAATCTTCTCAAAAATCAACATAATTATATTTAAATCAGTCTTACATTTTGTACGTAAGGAACGTGATATCACAATCAGTTTCATAATCTAAAAATCAGTGTAATTATTCATTATTGTCAATACTATTATGGTAAGATTCAAAACATGATGGACACAATGGGGGTTTATCGGGGCATCCTTTACAGCGATAGCTCGTTTCCTTTCGAATATTTTTTTTAGTACAAACTTTGCACTTTAGGAAAGCAAACTTTTTTGTTGTACCAGGTCTAGATAAAATTTGTTCTGGCCAATGACCAGTGGTAATATTTTCGGTACCAGAAATATTGACTGCCTGTGGAGCAGATGATGTGCTTGGTCGGAATCGTCTGTTATCATAAATGCTGCTTTGATTGACCATGTCTTTTGCTTTGATATTTCGATCATGAATCCCAATCATCACCTTGATCAGTTCTTCTCGATAGTTAATATAATGATACGAAGAGGCGTTGTTTTTCTTATATTTTTTATATAGAAAGTAAGCATTCCATACCGCAATATCTAGCAAGTGAAACAACACCTTTTTGTACCATCTTATAGTTTTTCGGGGGCACGAGTAATAAGATATCATTTGATCGGACCTATCAATGCCAGACATGTACCTGTTATAAAGTTCCACTTCTGCGGGTTTCTGTCTTCTCTTCCCAAATCTGTTACTCACTTCCACAATCGAAGGATGTTGGCCAGTGGTAATCATCATTACTGGACGTTTATCTTTCCACTTTGAAACGTAAACTTTATTCTTACGTGCCCATACGTGCTCACCTCTCTTCAGCTTTTTCTTTACAATATATACAGGATTTTCTCTACGATTTGCCCGCAAGGTTCCAGTGCAGTGGGTCTTCAAATCAATCAGTTTCTGTGATAAATTCACAGAATTATAGTAGTTATCCATAAAAAGATGATGACCATGTAGCAAATACGGACGCATTAATCGCAATACGAGTTTTTCTGTCTTAGACCCATTTTGACCCAAGTCTTGCTCAGGTGCTTCTTTACCTGAATACATTTTCATATTTAGCACATAGCCATCAGATGTGGTGAGTTCATAAAATTTGATGCCATAGCGAGCCTTTTTCGACTTGATGTATTGACGAAATTGCAAACGACCTCGAAACAGTAGAAGCGACTCATCCAATGATAGTTCTTTTCCAGCATTGTAAATTTTACGAAAGTTTAGAGTCATCATATCAATAAATTTTACTACCTTATTTTCTCCTTTGGCTTCCAATTCCGATGCATAGAGACAGCGTAGGATTTGCTCATATCTTCGTCCTGATATTATGAAACTAAATATGGGGTGATAATATAGTGGATCGGATAATGAAAAAAGGTTTCTTTGTTTAGGACATTTTATATGACCTTTGAGTAGGCTAAGTCCAAGAAATTTCATAATCTCTTCAGAAGTGACTTCACGGTATGCCATTTTGCGGCTATGTCTGGTGTGAGGTCTATTACTATTGCATAAAGCATTCCCATAACTATTAGTACAGTTTACCAGGTATTCTATATAATTTTGCGGAAATGCAAGGTAGAAAAAATCAAGAACTCCGTTCATGTCATCAACATTTACGGTTATACCACATTGAGAGCTATCAAAATTGAAATCTGGTATTTCGGCAATTGTGTGAGACCATGATTCATCTGCAAGAGGTATGTCTGATACCCTAGGACTCGTATTGGTAGGGTTCGGTGGATCAGAGGTGACTTGATCCACATTAGTGTTCTCTTCGTCATTTACAAACACACCAGGTACCAATGGAGCAGGTTCTTGGTTTACAGGGATCTCAGAACTTTGTATAACGTGATTACTAAGTTCATCATGGTCATCTGTATCACTAGATGAAGAGGATGTAGACTCACCAGAGGATACTGCAGCTGTTCTATGTTTTTTGTGTCTCGTTTGTGATGCCTGAGCTTCATCCTCGGAACTCGAAGATACTTCACCAGATGGTTGAAAATCGGCATCGGATCCGAATTCTCCATCATCTTCGAAGGGGTCGTGACTCGATTCAGAAGTCAAAGCAGCGTCAAATAGGTCCTGAATCCGCTTTTGTTCTTTTTCATATGAATCGCGAGAAGCCATCTGCAAAAATATTAGTTTACAATGTGTTACAACTAAATGGTATTGAAAACATACATTAGCAACATAAATAAGTTATTTGCATAAACAAATATACTAGTTTTAGTATGTTGTATTCATAAAACAATAAAATTACGTTGAAAACAAACAATACTTACGTTCGAAAAAATAATTGCGCGCGAAATCACGTAACGACCTGTCGGCGCACCGCCGTGGCGCAGTACTAAACAAAATGTATGAAAACACGACGGCTATGGGCGTAGTGTGTGTAAGGGTGGTGCCAATAAAATTTGGATGTGTGAGTGCAGGTACTTTCTTTGAACAGATTTTTTAACATTGTGTGGTGACAGTACAAAGTCTAAAATATATCTTCGGTGACAGTACAACATGCCCTTCCTTATGATTGCCGGTAAAATTTTACGTCTTATGGCGTACTGTGTTTATACTAGTCAAAAGATCGACGTCGAAGGGCGTACTGTCGTATTACTTCTGACTGGCTTGACGCCTACAGGCAGTACTGTCCGTCAACGTGTTAAATACAAAATTAGGAGCTTAACTTTAAAAACAAAACATACCGCACACGCCTCCGTGGTGGAGCATCAGGAAGGAGCACACGCTCCAACTCTTTCTCCCGTTTTCGGTTCATGTACTCCTTCCTGATGCCCGCTGGCATCTTTGAGAGTGCCCTCTGCGTCCGCTTCATGTTAGCGGACGCCACCGCTAAATCTTCCTCATATGTTCTAAAAAGAAACAAAATAGTTAAATCTCAAACTCTGTCTCTCAAATCAAAATTGTTAAATGCTAGTGTAGGTATGTCGTGCTCTTTTTGTATAATTACCTGCTTGAAGAAGGCCTCGGCTCATCCTCAGCACGGCCGCGGCCGTGGCCATGGCCACGGCCACGATTACTGCCGCGGCCACGGCCACGACCACGACCATCAGTTGATTGTTTTCCATTCACTGTAAATCTTTTACATTTTTTAAATTATAAATATCATAAATACCTGCTATACGACTAGTACTCGTACTCGGCAAGCTGCTTGTTGGGCGAGGCGTCGGTGTTTGCACTTCTGTTCCTAAAATAATAGCGTAAATTTATAGTGGCAGTTTTTATTATGCGATATTTTCTTAAATTTTGATCATGATTATATAGATTATCAATATTTACCACTGAAGCTGGCGGTCACGGTTGCAGATGTCACAGTCGCTGTAACGGGGACACGTGCAGCCCGTGGTGATTGTTGGAGTCCTAAAAGTAAAAAGTAAATTTTATTTTCACCTACAATGGATAGACATCCATCACGTAGAAATAAATATACTCTTACTTAGTTCACCCGTCGTCCAGTCACACAATAGAGGCGATAGTGCGGACGACCGAGCGGATGACACACTCTCCGTTTCACATAGTAGCTGTCTGTACACAAACAAAACAATATTATTAGACAAAAGGTCAACTATTTATTTATTTTCCCCAAATATGTAATTGGAAATATATCTTACTGATGTTGCCAGGCCTGCGGTTTTGGCAGCGGAGGTGAGGATGGTGTCCCCGCTACCAGCCGACAAGGCATCCGCTCTGGAGAGATCTTTCTGCAATCAATACAGAATTGAAAAATCAATACAGCAGGTTAAATACAAAATTAGGAGCTTAACTTTAAAAACAAAACATACCGCACACGCCTCCGTGGTGGAGCATCAGGAAGGAGCACACGCTCCAACTCTTTCTCCCGTTTTCGGTTCATGTACTCTTTCTCCCGTTTTCGGTTCATGTACTCCTTCCTGATGCCCGCTGGCATCTTTGAGAGTGCCCTCTGCGTCCGCTTCATGTTAGCGGACGCCACCGCTAAATCTTCCTCATATGTTCTAAAAAGAAACAAAATAGTTAAATCTCAAACTCTGTCTCTCAAATCAAAATTGTTAAATGCTAGTGTAGGTATGTCGTGCTCTTTTTGTATAATTACCTGCTTGAAGAAGGCCTCGGCTCATCCTCAGCACTGCCGCGGCCGTGGCCATGGCCACGGCCACGATTACTGCCGCGGCCACGGCCACGACCACGACCATCAGTTGATTGTTTTCCATTCACTGTAAATCTTTTACATTTTTTTAAATTATAAATATCATAAATACCTGCTATACGACTAGTACTCGTACTCGGCAAGCTGCTTGTTGGGCGAGGCGTCGGTGTTTGCACTTCTGTTCCTAAAATAATAGCGTAAATTTATAGTGGCAGTTTTTATTATGCGATATTTTCTTAAATTTTGATCATGATTATATAGATTATCAATATTTACCACTGAAGCTGGCGGTCACGGTTGCAGATGTCACAGTCGCTGTAACGGGGACACGTGCCGCCCGTGGTGATTGTTGGAGTCCTAAAAGTAAAAAGTAAATTTTATTTTCACCTACAATGGATAGACATCCATCACGTAGAAATAAATAGACTCTTACTTAGTTCACCCGTCGTCCAGTCACACAATAGAGGCGATAGTGCGGACGACCGAGCGGATGACACACTCTCCGTTTCACATAGTAGCTGTCTGTACACAAACAAAACAATATTATTAGACAAAAGGTCAACTATTTATTTATTTTCCCCAAATATGTAATTGGAAATATATCTTACTGATGTTGCCAGGCCTGCGGTTTTGGCAGCGGAGGTGAGGATGGTGTCCCCGCTACCAGCCGACAAGGCATCCGCTCTGGAGAGATCTTTCTGCAATCAATACAGAATTGAAAAATCAATACAGCAGGTTAAATACAAAATTAGGAGCTTAACTTTAAAAACAAAACATACCGCACACGCCTCCGTGGTGGAGCATCAGGAAGGAGCACACGCTCCAACTCTTTCTCCCGTTTTCGGTTCATGTACTCCTTCCTGATGCCCGCTGGCATCTTTGAGAGTGCCCTCTGCGTCCGCTTCATGTTAGCGGACGCCACCGCTAAATCTTCCTCATATGTTCTAAAAAGAAACAAAATAGTTAAATCTCAAACTCTGTCTCTCAAATCAAAATTGTTAAATGCTAGTGTAGGTATGTCATGCTCTTTTTGTATAATTACCTGCTTGAAGAAGGCCTCGGCTCATCCTCAGCACTGCCGCGGCCGTGGCCATGGCCACGATTACTGCCGCGGCCACGGCCACGACCACGACCATCAGTTATGCATACCTTCTTTTTTTAAAAGTTGGTTAAAAATCTCTATTTGATAATAAATGCAAAAAAAGAAAACGCTAAGCGCTTCGCGTTCAAGGCATACAAGATATTTTACGCTCCTATCTTTATTTTTTGTTTTTATTTCGGTCAGACAGGCGCCGGAGCGCGGGGCTTCTAAATTCCCGGGGCCCGTAACATTTGCTACTCTTGCTACGTGGCTAATCCGGCACTGCGGCATCCCAGTACTCGGTAACAATTCTCGCGGTGTGTGCACAGACATTGTCGTGCATTAAAACAAAATCTTCGCCTACAAATGGCGCAAATGTTATCACATGTGGTTCTAGGACTTCTGTCACGTACTTGTGAGCATTAATACTGCCTTCTTCGATGATTACCAGCTCAGTACGGTCGTCGTAAGATATGCCACCCCATATCATTATCGAGCCTCCCTAGTAACCTAAGGTTTCCACCACTGCACATTCAGAAAACCGTTCTCCGCAGCGTCTATACACGCGCTGACGTCCATCAGGACCTCGTAGAGCAATTCTTGATTCATCTGAGAAGAGAACCACCTTCCATTGTTCAGAAGTCCAATTTGCGTGTTCTTGGGCAAATCTTAGTCTCGCTCGTCTGTGAGCTGCAGTCAATTCTGGGAATCGAGCTGGTCGAAATGCTCTCAGATCCCGCTCTGCTAACCTCTTTCTTATTGTTCGTAGGCTTACACTCACATTTCGAACTTCGAACAATCGGCTACGAGCCTCAGAAGCTGTTGTGAATCGATTTCGGAGAATATTCGAGACGATGTATCGATCATCCCTCTCAGATGTATACCGTCTACGACCTTGCCCTGGCCTTCTTGTTTAGGAACCGGTCTCCCTGTTAAAGCCTGCAATACATGTTGGTCGAGCTTAGACCAGCGCGAGCCTAGGCAAATTGATACAAGGCAAGCGCTACTGTCTATACCTTTGGCAAGTTTGAAGGAAACCAATACAAATGGCCAACATAGACGAGCTTTGAGAAGACGCCTACATGTTGGGCCCTGTCATAAACATGTGAATACTATTGGCCGAGCGCGCGCGAGCGCCTTTGATTTGTGCTGAAAAACCGACACCGCTCCGAAGTGAGGCAAGTGATCGCGAGCGACTGCGAGTGGAGGCAAGTTACGTCAAATGAGGTCTATACACGTTGGCGCTTGTCTTTACTCAGCCAACTAGGCGAGCGACACCGAGCGATAGCAAGACAAGGCAAATAAACTGTCTAGATGTTGGTATTGGCCTTCACTCTGCAACGCTCGGCCAACATGTATTGCAGGCTTAACGCCAAATTGCATTGGATAGTTGTTCGTGGATATCCAAGCATTCGTCCAATCCTACGCGGCTGAACCCAGCGTCCGCAAGTGCCACAGCTGTACCAGCTGCATTCAATGGTATTTTTTTTATCTTAACTTAATCACTACACTCTAACAACTTGTTTCTTTATTAAAAACTGGTAGAACAAAGTCTCAAAGCGAATGTATCCGTCACCCAAACTGAATAGCTAGAAAGACAAAATGTAACTAAACTGATTATTGTTGAATAAGAACCACAAAAAGTAAACAAACCGCGGGTATGATTGTTATGTTCAATGCAGATATTCCCACCATCAAATTACGCCTAGCAATCAAATCGTAAGTTCACATTAAACAAACAATATTGTTTAAGATATGACTGGACGGTTAAATGTGCCCCTGAGTGTAGTTCAAAGATTGGGTAAAGTTCTAAATGTTTAGTTTAAGATGATTCAACAGTATTTAAAAGATCAAAGCACAATCAAAATGACTTTCGTTCTGTATCCGAAACTCTCGCGAAACAGACATACGAATAATGCGTGATTGCGTAACGGTAGTTCACGATGCACTAAATCAGTAGTTCCCAAACTTATTTTTCTCGTGGACCACTTTCAAAATTTTACTGGTTTCGGTGGACGGGGGTCCACCGAAACCAGTAAAATTTTGAAAGTGGTGCTACATTTCTACCACATTCTTAAAGTTGCCAAAAAATAAAAATTGTGTCACTTCTGAGTTCTGTCCCTATATTCCGATATGTAAAACAAAAACGAAAAATGGTACATTTTATATCACTTTATTTATTCTTCTTCTTCTTCCTCAGCCTATAGATGTCCACTGCTGGACAAAGGCCTCCCCCAAGGCTTTCCACGATGACCGGTCTTGTGCTGCCCGCATCCATCGGCTTCCCGCGACCTTCACCAGGTCATCGGTCCACCTTGTTGGGGGTCTCCCTACGCTGCGTCTTCCAGTACGTGGCCGCCACTCCAGAACCTTGCTGCCCCATCGGCCATCGGTTCTACGAGCATAGCTCTTTCCATTGCCTAAAATATAATTTTACAAAATTGACAACCCTAACCTCGATTCGATCCGGATAAACATAATATTAATCATAACTTTGTTAGTCCACGAATTCGGGCTTTGATTTTTTTTTTTTGTGTATAGGCCACATATAAAGCAATTTTATGTAAAAAAATTAAGTAGCGAAAATCAGGATTAATCGAGTTAAAAAATAAAATCGAAAATATTAAAATAAATTATAACGTCGATTTAAATGAACCTAAATATTTTTTGATAACTTTGTAATTTGCGCCTTTAAAATCTTCATGTATGTATTTAATCAGCTTGCTGATAATTTGAACTAGTAATTTATTATGATTGTTTTTTTAATAATCCGGATAAAAAATTACGTATTTTCAAAAATTTATATCTCATCATCTAGATGTACTAGAAACTTCGGTATTTTACTCTAGCATTTCTTTTAAATCAATCTATACGAATCTGGAATAAAAAGACGATGTCACTTTTTTTGGGTTTGTAAAACACTGCGGGACGTGCGTTTTCCAGATTGTCCTGACTGCAATGAGGTGCATTTAAAGGAAGAGTCTTTCTTTTTCGTCCAAAAAAAAAAAAAACTTGATTGGAGTAGCCGTGATAGAGAATGGAAAGACTGGTTAACATTTATAAATAAATTTTCCATCTTTTACTCGGTCGCTTCAATCAAGGATAAATCAAATATTAACATAGCTCGACCTTACGTTGCTGTTAGAGTTATAGATCAGTTTTTGACTGGTCTCTTGGATATTGGTTCATGTGCTACGATTCTAGGCAATGGATCACATGAGCGTATATTGAATCCCCATATAAACATGCTGCAGGATGAGGCCTGTCATTTTTGGAGGATTTTGTGAGGATTGTCATTTTTGGCCTATGCAGTTTGTTGCTGCAGGTGGGGAGAATTTAATCCTATCGGACTTATACGTCTTCCTATCCACTTTTTAGAACAAACACACTTTATTAATACATATGTCGTACCCGAAATTAGAAATTGTTTAATTTTAGGCATGGATTTTTCGCGAGCCGTTCTTGTGTGCAATAATGGGGTAAGTAGATAAGGTCGACATGGGTATCCACTGTCCCCAAGAATTACACCTGTGCCAAAGTCCCCATGCTCTAATTGAGCACACAGTGGTGAATCGTTAAATATGGTACTATCATGAACAGAACCTGGCCATCTTGCGATAACATTCCTTATCTTCAATCTTGCATCGCATATCATCTGAACATTTAATGAGAAATATCCTTTTCTGTTCCGATATATTTCAGATTGGGCACCTCCTGGAAAATAATAATAATTTATTTTACTGCGAGACAGTAATAATTACCTACTTTACTAGAGCCCTATATTTCAGTGGAAACATTTACACAACTTTAGGTTATATTATACAACTTTATTAATCAAGCATACAATTTGGGAATATAATAAACTTCGTAAATACACACCTGGAGAATTTATTTTAATATGTGTAGTTGTGTACAATCCACAGCTCCCACAACTCTTGGGAATCCTGCTATAACAAAAAATTCATTTGCCACAACTGGATATTCTTCCTGTGTTGGTGGCATATTTATGTAATGAGACTTTAGGCTCGCTATTTGGCGTTCACTTTATGCACCGTGGGTTGTTCGACCTCAGAAATATCTCCTATTACGCGTTGGTAGCTACCAGTCGCATAATACCATAGTAGAGTGATTGGTCCACTGGTTGTATGGCTCGGTTTCTTTTTGTTAATGGTTTGATTGTGTTACCGAAAATTGAATTCAAATACAATACGGTATCTTTTGAGATGCGGATCCGTGAACGAAATTCCACGTCGTTGTACTTTTCAAAAGCATCCAGCTTCTTTTCATTTTTGCGCCACACGGTTGGGCTTTCGTGATCCGAAAGTAAAGACAATGACGATAGAGACATTTTTTCCACTGTTTACAAACTTTTTAACAACTTTTATTTGATTTGAGGGACCTCGCGACCACTTTCAGATCTTCAACTTCAACTCTTCAATGGCCCCTGTGGTTAGATACCACAATTTTGCCAATAACACGTGTAACAAATTATAGAAATTGCTTAAAATAGTTATTTGTTATACAAGAGTGCAAAGTTGCTTTTTAACCGCGTGTTCAATTTTGATGACCGAGCAAGCGAAGGATTCTAAAATTGAATCACGAGCGCAGCGAGTGATTCAAAATTAGAATCCTGAGTGTTAGTGAGGGAATCAAAAGGACACGAGGTGAAAAATCTTTGCACTCGAGTGCAACACGTAACTTTTCATTGCACCTCAGCGAGGAAATGACTAAATGCAATAAAAAAATGTTTACAATCACAAGATAGGTACACTTTTATTTCAGTTTAGGTATTAATTACTACATTATGACAGGTAAGTATTACAGAATAATCTTTAAATTATAATAAAATAATACTAAAGTATAATTAAGAAAATTTTAAAGTAACGTTGCAACAGTTATTTAAATTGAGTGTAATATTTTTGTTTGGTACTGTAATATTGGTGTCGTCACTGGTGTACTGTTTTTCGGTAAACTGTCTGTCATACTTAATAGTTGTACCGATTCATCGGATTCCCTTGGCGTGAATGTTGGAGAGAGAGGGAGATGGTTAGGTGTTTCATAACGGCTTATTTTTGATGTAGAAGGGCCAGTCCAAGTTTTCGATTGAGGCTCTTTCAGTGTAATGGCTCCTACGATGCCTTCACATATTTTAGACTTATTTTGGATGGAATCCTCTATGTATCCCTCTACAACTGCATTGGTCTTCCAGCCTCCGTGGCGCTTAAGGGACAGGAGATCAGCTCCGGAATCAGCCAAAAGTGTGGCTGAAGTTCGTCGGAAACAATGACCCGTGTACAACAGGGGTTCTGGAAGTTCAAGAAATGTTGCTATTTCTCGTGGGATACTGCCAATTTTATTAGTACCCATAGGCTGTCTAACACACTTTCCATTGCGATACTGTAGAAAAAAACGATTGATTGGAGTGTTAGGCGGCCGTAAGGCTTGATATTTCTCAACAATCGTTACGTATTCCTTGCGAATGACAAAGTAGCGGTCTCTTTTTGTCTTTGTATTAGGTAAATTAATTAATAGTAAGTCATCTGAATGTTTCTCAATGTTTTTGACATTAAGTTGTGTTAGTTCATTAGTTCGACATGCTCCGTTTATTCCAATAATAAGAACAACCTGCAATGTAAAGAGTATTGTAGTAGATAAATGAATAAAATTTATATGAACGCATAATTATGCCTATCAACATTTACTAAGTATACTATTTAATTGAGATTAATATATGTACTTAAGTAGATACTGAATGTGCAACTGACTTACTTTTGCCGCCAAATATACGGAATCGGGTGCTTCGTTAAGAAACTTTTCAATATCAGTTACTGTGAAAACCTTCGATTTTTTTGGATGATGACCAGATGAGGCTCTTTTTAAAAATGCTACTAATTTAGGATAGGTATCGATATGTATATCTTTTTTCATCTTTATTGTTGCTTTTAGCATCGAATACGTACTCCATAGAGTGCTTGCTTTCTTGTTCTCGGATAATTCTATAAAATATGCCAGCAAAACGTTTTCTGAGAAAGTTTTGGCTCCTTTTGCTAGTCGCCACGTGTTGAACATATCGTACTGTTTTATACTTACTATAATAATAAATAAATACTTCTCGCGTGATTGTTGAGGTAGAAAGCTGATTTGCGCATTATTAACAGTTTCAGTCAATTCTGTTGGCGTCAAACAAACTTCCTCGTCGCTAGAATCACTCATTTTAGTTTTTCACTTGTTTTCAAGTTTCTTTTTTTTAATATAAGGTTTGACAATGACGTGAAAAAATGCCGCGTACTAGCCCCGCACGATGATATTGCGATCGGCGGCCATCTTGGTGACGTAGTCGACCTCGCACCGTCAGTACCGTTCGCAAGTTCAGTCCGCGCTTACCCACTTACGCACATCGAATATTTTTGTTAGTTTTTTGTTTTTGTTAAATCCTGTTTTATTGTTGTTCTTGAGTTTTGTTGTTTAGTTTTGTTAGCTGTTACTCGTTAAAATGAGTAAGAAATTAATTCACAATCGTGCTCGTGAAATTATAATTAAAGTGGACAATTATTTTGTTAAAGAAAAAGAGGACTGTAAGTTAGTTCTTGAAAGTATAAACCGTGCTTTAAAAAGTACTTCGGACACTACTGAGGACATTTTAATACCGAAGCAACAGCTAAACCAAAGTCACGGAGCGTGTGGCATGTGCCACAGGCGTTGCAAAAAATACTGTGACTAAATTGCGACGAGAGCATGAGTCGGCAACAGCCAGTGGCAGCAAAATGAGAACTCCTACTAAAGGAAAAAGACAAAAGAAGGAATATTTCGACGGGTTTTCCGTAACAGCTTTAAGAAATATTATACATTCAATGTATACGGTGAGGAGAGAAATACCCACAATGCGCAAAATCTTGGCGGCTTCAAAATTAGACCTTAATTATACCAATAGTGAAACTACATTAAGAAAAATAATTAAATGTGATTTAGGCTACCAATTTAAACGATGCTACCAAAAAAGACTGGCTCTAATTGAAAGACCCCAAATTCAAGCGTGGAGGGCTAGATATTTATGACGTATGAAAGAAAATGACTCGCTTGCTAATAACAAAAGACCCGTTATTTATCTCGACGAAACGTGGATACACGCACACTACACGGTAAAAAAATGTTGGCAAACAGCAACCGATGTCGGAGTGAGACGGAACGACAGCCCCGGCCGCCGATGGATAATAGTTCACGCGGGAAGTGAAAGCGGTTTTGTTGACAATGCCCTTTTAATGTTTAAAGCAGACACCAAAACGGGCGATTACCATGATCAAATGAATGTTGAGAATTTCACCAAGTGGCTTACAGAAAAATTAGTACCCAACATACCACGCAACTCCATAATTGTGATGGACAACGCCCCTTATCACAGTAGGGAAGAGAATAGGCCACCAAGTATGACCAATAAAAAACAGTTGATGGTTGAGTGGCTACAAGCTCACAACATCGACTTTCCCAACGACAGTACAAAACCTGAACTGTAATTATTAATTAAACGGCACAGACCGCCGAAAAATTATAAAATTGTCAATTTATTAGCTGCCAATGGCCATGAGGTCGTTAGATTACCACCCTACAACTGCGACCTCAACCCCATTGAGTACATCTGGAACCTGGTAAAGATGAGGGTGTCAGAAAAAAATGTGGAGCAGTTGGAAAGTCGCATTGAAGCTCTGACATTGGAGGCGTTGGCGTCAATAACTCCAGATGACTGGCGAAAGGAAGTCAATCATGTTAAACGGCTTGAAGAGGAATATTGGAAAAAAGATCGAATAACTGACGAGTTATTTATCATAAATACGGCAGACGACAGTGAATCGGAAACGACAGACACAGAAAGCCGTTCTGATTCGGAAGACTGTATGAGTGGAATTGAATAAATAGGGTAAGATTATATTGAATTATATATAAAAAAAATTTTACATACTATCCTGGTGTTATTTGGTACTCTGGTTTAATTCCCGCTCACAAATTAACAGAAATGTAGTTAGCAAAAGTTAATAAACATGTAAGAAAGATATACGAATAAGTATATTTTTCTTACGTCTACAAGAATTATTTCCTTGAATTTTTTAATAATGAAAGTTTATTTGTCAGAATATGGATGAGTAGGTATGTGTATGTATAATAAAATTATAAAATACAAATAAATCCTTAACCCGAAAGAATGTTAAATGCAAAATTAATAAACTATAATTTTGCATTTAACATTCTTTTGCTAGCTGTCCTTTCGTGTGACAGATGACGTCACAAAGCTGTTATTGTGACAAGGTTCCGTCGCAATATCATCGTGCGGGGCTTATAAAGAACCGCGTACAAAGAAAATTGAAAAAAGAACACCAAGAAGGTTCCGAGTCTGAGTTTTTAACAAATTAAAAAAAAGTTGTATGATATATTCGGCACCATAGAGGTAACAGTAAATAGGTTTAATGTTTTTTTTTTAATTTACAAACTTAGTGCACACGATGTTCTAAATTCAAATTACTTTATCCTCTAGAGAATAAAAACGGCTTTTCCAGTCAGATATTGAAGATTAAAAATACTCTTTCCGCGATGGTGGGATGAAAAAAATATTTCACAATAATGGCGGATATCGCCAATGACAGTTGAAAAAACGGCCGCGTTAGCCGACTACGAGGAGATTTGATGCAAAGCCATGATGTGGCCACTATGCTGCGATATTTCAATGTTCTATATAAATTATTCACTAAATGCACTTTTTACTACATAAATCACGCGCTTTTATTTAGTAAACGACACTATAAATAATTTAAAAGTTCAATGAAAAATAAGCGTGACATTCATCTTAGCTATCCTGTCAAAAAACCCACTTTCAGACCTAATGGCTGCTCAAATCAGTTTGACATTTGATTTGACAACAAAATAACGTTGCGTAACGTTTCTGTATACGACTTTTTCACTGAGTGGTGTTTGAGCACAACTTGATTTAAGTTGCACTTATTTTTAACAGACGCTTAAAATTGACGTTTGTGTATACGAAATTGAAGGTTAGGAGCAGCTCAAAAGTTTAAGCGGGTCTCAAATATTTGAATGACTTTTCAGTATTCGGCCGTCAGTACAATGCGAAGTACTGAATTCAATGAGTGCGAAAGAGAAGCATCGATACGGGCCGACTCGGCTCGCGGGCGCCGGCGGCACGGCGTGATGCAAAGTTCGTATGTAAACAAACGTTATAAAGAGCCCTGTCAGTGATTTCAGTTTTTCTTTTAAATAAATATTAAAAAATAGTGCGCTACATTTTTGATTAAAATGGATCGTTATAGTGTGTCTTACACATATAATTCGGGAAAACACCAGTGGTCAGGCAAAGGTTACACATGTGTGTAAGTTGAGAAATAAGACTGGAGTTAGCACGTTTAATCACAAGTGTAGGAATGTTGTCAATACCAGTTGCTGAATCACTCTTAGGATAATGGACCCCAGCTCCAGAAAGTCAGTTTCAAGTAGAACCATAGAATCTCTAGCTGACTATATATTACATTTATTTGGTTCATAAAACGATCGATTGGAACTCTGTTAATTTAATATTTCATTAGCAAGTGTTTCCCCGATTCGTGCAAAATAATCATTGACAACATCAACTGACTGGCATGGTTCTTTAGCAAGGATAAGTAACTCACTAGGAGATGAAGAAATTAGAGTAGGTAAGACATGAGAAGGTAGAAGACAAGAAGAAGATAGAAGTATTTTGTATAAGCCATTAGATCCAAGTAATTACTACAATTTGGATCATTGCCACTTTGGGATTACACTATTAATGTCACCTATCAGAACCACAGATTTCACTGAGTTTAGAGATGAAAGGCACAAATTAAGGCTGTCACAGAAATTATTAATATTTCTGTTTGATGGTGAGCGATACACAGCCACAACAGTATATTCATTTTCCGATTGCAAAACAAGGCAGTTGGTGTCTATGATGGATGGTTTTGTTACACGGTGTTTAATTTCAGATTTGATATATCGACGCTTCCAAGCAATAACCCGGTAATCAAAAAATCTAAATTTTACAGGAGAAAAGAATTAGTGATTTTGTCAAATATCTTTTCAACAACTGGGTATATTCAAGCCATTGATGTATCAAATGAAATCTATTTTTTTGCGGAATATAACTGTGCCATTATTATGTAAATCCTTTTATTCAAAACCTAGTAATTTATGAAAATAAATAATACCTAAAATTGTATACATTCTATATTACAGCAATACTAATTACGGGGTTATTGCAGTAAATTTATGAAATAAAATATTACATTACATTATATTATGGACTTTTATGGCGTTATTTTTTATTGTAGGGCTAATACATAACGTGTTTTTACGGAGTTATTGCAGTAATATCAAATAATTAAAAAAACGGTATTAATAAATAACATTATTATTATAAGAGAAAATTAGAAAAATAGTTTTATTGTTACCACTCGATACCGATTTTTTAAAATATTTAAATGATATATTAAACTCCAGAATGAAATTTGTCACTTTAATTTGACGCGAACATTTATTAATCCCCCATTCCCCATTTTTTATTCTCCCATCTCCGTTCCACCAGCGGACGACCCGTCGTACGGCTGGTTTCCACCCTTAATTTGTTAACACCACTACGATCCGGACGGGGCGTTTCGCCTCCTCCTTTATACCGCGTACATCGAGGGACTGGAACAATTTGCCAGCGGCGGTGTTTCCGTCGGACTACAATTTGAGTGTCTTCAAGGCGAGAGTGAATAGGCTCTTAATAAACTAGTGCGCTTTACCATCAACGATTGCGTCACTGCTTACCATCAGGCAGGATTGCGGTCAAGCGCTAGTTTATAATATGTAAAAAAAAAAAAAAAAAAATCAAATCCTATAATCAACTTTGAGGTAGCTAAACTCTTCAATTTAGTTCTCCTTCAGATATATTTTCGTTTCCCTCTTCAGAACAGGACAATGATTGATAAAAATAATGGTAACTGTGAGGAATAGCTCCACTTCTACATAAACTCAAAAGGTCTGTATACAAAGCTTTGCTTATTGGTATACGTTGGTGGTATGCGCGTTACAACTGCACATTATCTATGAGTACTCGTACAGCTGCATCTTGAGTACTCGTATGCTTTCGTCCTCTTCGTCTAGCTGTGGTAGAGGGAGTGTTGTTTAGATCAAGCTCTGAATAAGCGTTTAATGATCTTACTTTTTCTTTTCTCTGTAAATGGAGTCTCTGTTTTTCCTCAAGGGTGGCTTTCATAGTGTCGTTTGATTGTTCATAAATGGAGCATGAAAGGCACTGGTCTTTTTTGGGTTTGTAAAATGAGTAGTTATATTGGGAGTTAAAACTGTTTCGTATTGTCGTTTTGTTGCTATTACAATATCACTGTAATTTCGTTCTATAAACCACTGAGTATAAAAGCGATACACTTTGGAAATATTCAAGTTTCCGGAAAGATATTCTCGGTTTGAAGTCGTTCTCGTATAGTGCGACTGTACTTTAGGGAATAATTCAATGTGTGTTTTAATTGTAGCTTCTGTCCTAGTATTCATTTTGTTAGGCCCATTATTATGTCTTCCCCGTTTATCTTGAAGTCCTTCATCTGCTTTCAGAACTTTTTCCATTGCTGTATATACCGCATATTCTCCGACAAGCTGCGCCACGCGGTTTCACCCACGTAGGTTTCGATATGCTCCACTCCTATTGCACGCAACGTGATGTTATATAGCCTAAAGCCTTCCTAGACTGCTGGACTATACAACGCAAAAGAATTTTTCAAATCGGACCAGTAGTACTTGAGATTAGCGCGTTCAAACGAACAAACTCTTCAGCTTTATATATTAGTATAGATTAGTAAAGTATTCCAAAAATATTTTTTGCATACAGAACTTTTTCATTATTTGAATTATATAAAAAATAATTCAAAGTTTGTGTGGGGTTGTTTTTTACGGTCTAACGTCATTCGTTTAATAGTTTGTGCATGCAGATATTTACTGATATACAACCATTGATGTTCGCGATCAACCAGATTATAAAATTTGTCAAATATAGCTCGTCTCTGACGGACTGAATTTTCGGCTACAGCCCTTTTTACACGCACATGGAGAGCCTATAATTTTTTCAGGATATTTTTTTTAGGAATTGCACCCTTCGTAACCTGTGCCGGAATTTTTAAGGATTTTATTTTTCTTACTACGCTACTCAGTTCTTATCTGCTTGCGTTTCATAGTCAGTTATTTTTCGCTTCTTACTGCCTCCATATTCGAGCAATTGCTTGAAGTTCTACCGGTCAATGTTATGTCATTGTTACTTTCTGACCAGTTTTCTGGTCTTAAAGTGTCATTGTTTTCTCCTTCGCTACTAATTTTCACTATTGAGCTTGCACTATCCTTATTGTCGGTCACTAATTCCTTAGCATGTAAACAATCAATTGAAGTTCTACCGGTCAATGTTTCATTGTGATTCATTTCTGGAAATTCATCTGGTTTTAACGTGTCATCCATATCTTCTTGGCTAAAGTAGAACAATAAGTTATACTTTTGTTTGGTCTTGATTTCTTTTCCTTTTCAATACTTGGTTGAATTAAAACTAAGGTTGCTTTATATATTTTTCACGAAGAAGCCACGAAATCAGCGTTAATTAAATACAACGATAGATTAGAAATTGTTGATGGAGTGCTAATAATTTCTGGAAATGCTATAATTTTATTAATACATGTAGAGTCGCCGCTTAGACTTGAAACGCTACTTAAAGGACTTTTTAATACATCTGGGCTTGGACTCGGAACATATTCCGATAACTTACAACTAATTAGGTAAACAAACTTTACGCACATCGCTGATGGTCAGGGACACTTGTGGGGGGCGTTGTATATATCTGGTATATATCATTACTGTCTATCAGCTGCCAAAAGAAAGAGACAATTGCGTTTTGCATACTATTGCGGGGCTAGAAAAAACGGTAATATCCAGAACAGAGCTAGGTGTATTAAAATTTGGAATAAATTGACCGTATTGAAATATTATGTACATTAATGATTCTTAAATAACAGTGTTAGTACATATTACGGAATACGTATTTTAAAACTATTTCAACAAAAACCCCGTAAACACTTTTACCATAAACTTCATGAAATTTTTTACGCCAATAACCCGGTAATCACAACACTTACCAAAATAAAATAATATTGTTTTTTTTTTTTTATGGATCCTTAACATATTTTTTGCCGAAATATTATTGTGTCTAAATTCCCAACAATAAACATGTATGTCATTATTTCTTTGTAAATATCATTAGGAAAAATCTGAAAAAAATTGCTAAGGTGTATTCCAGTCCATAGTTGCCGAATTTGACATAACAGCATAAACCCCATAATAGGACATTACCGAGTTCTTGGTTGGGGGGATCGATATATAATGACGCCGTCATTTTGATTAACCTTTTGAACGCCCATCTATATAATACGCGATGTGTCCTCCTGCGCCACACTACAAATGTATAACGTATCTATAGTAAAACGTAGGGATGGGATTAGTGTCCTATCGACAAATAATATTATACATTTAAAATAATGTTTATTCACCAATTTACGAAGCTAAATAAAAACTGTAATCGTAATTTCACCTTTTATTTTATTTCATAAAAGAAACAATATGAAAACCTGGATATATTCCCCATAATAAAGAAAAGAATTTTAAATTTATTAGACGTGTGTTCTACAAGGCACATCCCTATTTGTCTCCAAATGTAATCCTTCTACTTCATATCAAGTAGTTGGCGCTCGAGGCACGTCAAAATCCTTTCTGTTCTAGGGATGTCTTGATTTCTATGGTATATATTTTATATTCACTGTGGTCAAGTTAACACGTGCATAAACTCAACCGATTCCTGCATAATTTATTTCGTTTACTTACAACAAATACAATTAATAGAAGCTAAATACGTGGTTTTCTACGTTTTAAAAAATAAAATAAAATGGAGGGTAAGTGTCTGTTTTACACAAGACCATTTTTTTAATGGTGTCGCTAAATACTCGCAATTATTTTTCTGGTTTGTACAAACTAATAGAAAACTGAAGAAAATTCTTGAAACGGAGGTTGACGACTTAACGGAATGTCAAGACGACGAACTATTTCAAAATTCTGATTCAGACTTGAACAACTCAATAAGCAAATTCAAGCAATAATTCGTCATATTCACTCACAATTTTTTTTTAAGGACACGTGCGCCAACTCAAGATGTAAACATTGCACGACACTAAAATGCACAAAGTGACTATGACCTTGAAACCCGTCCGCTTATGACGTCACAGATTTCCTTCTATACAAGTTCGTGGCGCGTACGGACCGATAACTAACTTTGTAGGGATGGGTTTTTCAAAGGGGGTTTCACTATCGACAATGACTAGAAAACCTATTAATTCTTGATTAAGGTGAATAAAACCTAGTTTAAAGTGTACAATATTTATAAAATACTATATATTTACGTCATTTTTCATGCAATAATAGTATTTATGATCATTTCGACGAGATGAAATATAGCGAGGTCTTCGTCGTGTCACATCACTGGCTTACTTGATATCAAGTAATTGGCGCTGGGGGCATTAAAATATTTTCTGGCGTTTTTGTTTCTATTGAAAATTAAACAAATAAGAACTTATTATGCGTGAAAAAGTTAAAGATATGGTTGATAACAGGGCAAATTTCCATAAAAACAAAATAAAAGGTCTTGTAAAAGTCATAAATTTATTTTAAACTGTGATTACTTCTAATCAAGTAGTGGCGCTGAGGGCACGAAAATCTCGTACTTGTATAGAAGTGATTGGCGTTCAAAAGGTTAAGATAGTCTGATGTTTATGACGTGTAGCCAACGATCACAGGTACAGTTGTACATTTACTCAGCCAACATTCTGAGAGTACAAGTAGGGGAGAGGGGGTAAGACGGGGTACTTAACGTTTGAATCTCAATAAAACTAACATTTTCGTATCTATATTGTATTTTTTACTCCAGTAATCATCTTTGGTAATCAGTCTTCCATAACTAATTCTAATTGAGAACATATGTTAATTATATAAATAGAAAATTGAAAAAAAGTAGAAAAAGTCAAATCTCCCCGTCATGCCCCTCCATCGGGTGAGATGGGGTACCCTAAGGGGCAAGATGGGGTTTAAAAAACCAAATTTATTTTTGCTGACAAAATTCGCAAGTAAACGTGGCATCTTCATCTTCATCATCTATACCAGTACAGCTACAGTGAGCCCATTGCCGCGTGCAAAACAGGCAGCCCAGCCTTCATTTGATTCCAAATAACAACCATTACAAAATAAACATGGTGTATTTTCAACTTCACTGTCACTGCTCTCTATTGATGGGACATATTTACTCCTAAATCCTTTTTCTTTTTGGCCACTTGTTTTTATTAGACGCAGTATTTTTTTCGGTTTTTGTTAGATCTCTTATTGCTTTTTTCTTTTGCTTTTCTTCTTTTGCCAACTTCTTTTTTTTTAATAGTCTCTTCCAATTCTTTTTTATACGGTGATGATTTTAAAATTGCGGTTTTTCCTCGTTTTCTAACAACGGGAGAAGCTTTTCTTGTTGCTGGAAATGGCATTATTTGCTGGGGACTGGTTACGGAAAATGATGATCTTTGTGAAATTCTTTGTGTCTTGTTTCTTTCAGTTTCATCAGACCAACTAGAGCAACCAGGCTTAGGGGATGATATTGTTGTGGCGGATCTTGCAAGAGGAATGACTTGATGACAGTTTGGTTCTGTTTCAATATTTAGCTGTGCTCCTGCGACAGTTGGAGCTAAAATTTGGGAATTAAACAACGTTGCTGCTGCAGCTGCTAATTCGGTATTAGATATTGGAGTTGCAGTCGTTGTAGTTGCAGTTGTTACTTCATTAGTCGGCTCCCTCTCGATCTGCGGAATATTCGTCATCAACGAAGCAGCAAACTCACTTTCTGAGAAAATTGATGAATCATATAGCCATATTCCGCATTTTTTAAACCCATTTACAGCCGTTGACATAGAAGATGCCTGTACGAAAGCTTTACCAAAAATTTCAGCAACTTGCCGAACTGTGACGACCGTTTCTGGATTGCTGCGAAGCCATGCTGTTATTTGTTGATCATAATATATGCTCAACGGTCTCATGTAAGCCACATCAGCCACTTGAAGGCGGTGAGTTGTATGTGGCGGGAAACATAAAATGATAACTCCGTGGGATCGAGCTTCATTTATGAGATCAATATTTTGTGTGTGTGTGTACTATGCCCATCCAACAGTAATAGAACAGGTCGTTGGACTGTGGCTCCACTAAACTCGATAAACTTTTTAAACCTTTCCAGAAATAACTCTGCTGTCATCCAGCCAGAATCACTGCAAACTCCCCAAGCTCCAGGTGCAGCATTTAGCATTAGCTGCGGATCCATTCTCTTTCTAGGAAATACCATCATGGGTGGCATATATTGGCCACTGGCACTGACACATATTTCGACTGTGATGGTCGTACCTCTTTCTGCGGAAGTTATAGCCCCAACTTGCTTTCGGCCTTTTATAGCTATTACTTTTGACTTCGTCTTGGGCACAACGGAAATTCCTGTTTCGTCACAGTTATAGATTCTATCAGGTGTCAATTGATGGTCATCATAAACGTTTCCTAAGAAAGTGAAAAACTTATCAACCGCCTGTTTGTTGAATCCGGCAGCACGCGCAGCTGAGGTGCTTTCAGGTTGTCTTATCGACAATTCTGGATTCCTCTTTAAGAAGCTTTGTACCCAATCTTTACAAGCTTCTTTTTTTAAGTCATTAAATGGATGTTGTTTATTATTTTTAATTGCTAGCCTGTAGACTAAGCCTCTAAGATCTTTAGTAGTTAGCCCGTAAATCCTGCTCTCCATATCTAATATATAATTGCATAACTCTTTCTCCTCATTATAAGAAAAAACTGTTACTTTAGGGCCTAACTGAACTTTCATTTTCATTGTAGTTGAAGCATTTTTCCTAGAGATTTCACGAAGCATCTTCACCTTTCTTTCCAAAGTGCTTTGGGGGACACCAAAGGTCTTTGCTGCTAGAGAGTAACCCATTTTGCCTTGTATCACAGACTCCACCGCATTTCTCATGACCTCTTCTGACCAATCTCCTCTATTTGTCGTTCTTTTATAATTTCTCACCATTCTGCAAAGATAAAAAACACCAATAGTAGATATCTATATTACAAATCATTAGTCTTTTATTGATGTAGTAAAATAAAAATTAGAACTATTTTAGTGCGGGCAAGATGGGGTACCATCGCACACCCCCTCTTGCCCCCTCATGCCCAAATAAATTAACAAATTAACCTCTAAAAACAACGCTCTTGCACGTAAATAAACAAGTGCTTACCTGCATGAGTAATCCTTGACCCACGTGAATAACTTTATTTGTACTTCGAAATGTTGTTATTTATAGAATAATCACAGTGCAATCAAAATGAAAAAACGCTAAGAAATTCGGCAAATTACTATTTTTTCTATTTATCAAACAAAAACAATGGCGTCGTCGCTCTGTCACTGCGTCAACTAAAAGCTACTATGGCAGCGCCGCGTCACGCGCAGAAACGATCCTGATTGGTCAAGTGGTTCCCGATATAAGACGGGTACCCCGTCTTGCCCGCCACCCCATCTTACCCCCTCTCCCCTATGTCACATTGTATGCATATTCTTTGCAGTAAATTAATGTGATCATAATTACAAGCTACGCTACGAACATTACTGTGCAATACAGTTAGGGATGTCCGAGATAAATCAATATTGTTTATGTTACGTATGTTAAGTAGGTAAGCGGGCTGCGCCCCGCTCCTGCCCGCTAGCTGGGAGTTCTTATTACATTAGACAGTGTACAACAGACTAGCTTGTTTGATTGATGCGTGTCACCGTCCTTACTAACAACTAATCCCCGTATAAAACACGTGGCGACGAGCGAACTCATATTATCATAATGTCTACGGGAACGACTGATGGAGTTCTTTCCACATTCGACCACCAGTCGCAAGAGTGGAATAGTTACAAGTTGCGATTAAATCAATGGTTTATCGCTAACGACATAACTGAGACAACGGACAAAGCAACGATCAAGCGAAGAGCGATATTGTTGACGTCATTATGCGAACCGACGTTCAAGCTAGCTACTGATCTGGCGTTACCCAACAAGGTGGAAGAAATAGGCTACGAGGTGATAGTAAAACTTCTCGACGAGCACTTCACACCAAAAAGGTTCGGGTTTGCAGAGAAGTCCATCTTCTATGCAGCAACACAACGACCAGGAGAAATGCATACTCAATGGGCGGCCAGGATAAGAGGATTAGCGACGCACTGTGCATTCAAGAATTTGGAGGAGGCCTTGCTGGACAAATTCATCATAGGCATGGCGGCAGAACGAGAGCGAGACAAACTTTTCATGCAGCATCAGCGGGAGCTGACCCTCGCAAAGGCCATCGATTTGGCGGGAAACATGCCCTGTGCGCGCGATGCCTCGTCGCTGGCAGCGCCGGCGCCGGGCACTAGCGGCAACGGCACATCGGGACTCGACGGCGTCTTCAACGTAACCAAAAGGGAAAGGTGCAGTGTATGTGGGTTCACTAATCACAAAGAAAATCAGTGTCGTTATAAAAACTATAAATGCATAAAGTGTAGGAATAAGGGTCATTTGCGAAAAATGTGTGAGGGTAAAGTAAAAATGGTACAGAAAGGTTCCGTGGACGACGGAGGTGACGACAGTGAGTGTTTTTATAACATTAGGTGCGTGAAAGGGAAACCGATGACGGAGCGTGTATCAATCTGTTCTAACTTTAGTGGTCTAACTTTAGAGTTCGAGATCGACAGTGGGTCAGCAGTGAGCGTCATCTCAGAGGAAACCTATAACTCGAATTTTAAGAGATTACCGTTGTCAGTCACCAACAAAAAGTTATTCGGGTATACAGGTGAAAATATAGAAACGATCGGAATTGTTTACTTGCCGGTGTCATATCTGGGTCGAACGCATAATATTAAGGTATACGTAGTGCGCGCAGGCGGCCCGCCGCTGCTTGGTCGCGACTTTATTCGTGAGTTTAACCTGGAGCTGGCGCCGGCACATGTACACACCGTGACCAACCAAGCGAATATAGACAAGCAACTCCTTAACATGTTCCCTAAGGTTTTCTCAGGCAACCTAGATTCGTTTAACAAACATAAAATTAGTTTACATTTAAAACCAAACGCAAAACCAATTTACTGTAAAGCAAGACCGGTACAGGAGCTCGACCGATTATTGTCACTAGGCATTCTAAAACCCGTGGAACATTCAGAATACGCGTCGCCAGTCGTGACAGTTTTGAAAAAAGACGGTAGCATCAGGTTATGTGCAGATTACTCAGTATCAATCAGTAAACAATTAATTGTCGATCAGTATCCATTGCCGACTGCGAGGACCGCGCGACCTACGTCAACTTAGGTAGGCCGAGGCGAATCGGATCATTTTGACTTTAAGGTTACAAAAAAGGCAACTTTTGTTTAAAGTAGTTATATTTATTCATTAGACAACAATAAGTATTTATTGTAGATGCCTACACGTAATAATCTTTTATAAAAAAAACTTCAATCTTTCCTTTCACAAACAAAAAATCAAAACTTGAGAAATATCCGATTCGCCCCAAATTTTGGGGCTAATCGGATCAAACAGTTATGTACCATAAAATCAAATAAAAACGAAAACAATTATAAAATAACCTACATACAAACAATGAGTATCTTAATTCTGAGATCAGTTATCATTATTGGCACAACAATCACAAATGTATGGTCCTTTAATACCCCCTCTATCAGCACAGTTCTCGTGGCACCATTCTTCACATGCACTGCACTGAATCCAATCTTCTGTTGGTGGGTGTACAAATTTTTCTGAGCAAAAACTGCAGTACCAGTCTCTTGACTGACTGCTGCTCTTTACTTTCAGTCCAGGTGTAGCTTTATTCTTCTTCTTAACCGTCGTATTTTCTTTGCCTTTTGCTTTTCCTTCTACTTTAGATTTATTCTTTTGTTTTTCAGCTTTTTTCTTGGAGTCTTTTAGACGAAGAATGTCCATGCTTTGTGGTGAATTTAAATGTAAAATTGGTTTAGTAACCTGGCGGGGTTTTTTGGTTACTACAGGGCTCTTCAGTGGAGAAGGAATTATTTCTTTCATGGCATTCTCGATCTGGTTTTGCTGTTATTCTGCCTCTTGTGGAATGGTAGCTTGTTGAGCACTCGTGGAAGGAGCTGGTTGAGCACTCGTGGAAGGAGCTGGTTGAGCACTCGTGGAAGGAGCTGGTTGAGCACTCGTGGAAGGAGCTGGTTGAGCACTCGTGGAAGGAGCTGGTTGAGCACTCGTGGAAGGAGCTGGTTGAGCACTCGTGGAAGGATCTAGACTGTTAGCTTCAACTGAGTCAAGATGGTCCACAGTATCCCCAATGAACTTATGTTCTGGGATTACATTGGGATTAAGAGGAAATATTCCTGTCTTCTCAAAACCTTTGGCTGCATTCCCAACTGTTGCTGATTGGTTCCAAGCTTGTTTTAACAAACCACCAAACGCAACTTTGGTTATTCCCTGGTATGGGTGTGCATGTTGCATGTTGGTTATAGTAGGTTTTGAGTGGTTTGAAGAAAGAAACATCCAGTGGTTGGAGGGCATGTGATGTATGCGCAGGAAGCACAGCACAAGTTCAATGTCCATAGCTTCACACCAATCAGCCACATCAAAGCTTCTATGAGAAGAATGACCGCCTAAAATTAAAATTACTTTTCCCTGAGTCCGGTATCTATTGAAATGTTGCAGCCATAACTTGAATGCTTCTTCTGTGATCCAGCCCTTCTCTGTCATGGCAATTTCTGTACCCGAAGGCATTCCCAACATAAAATCATCGCGTTTGCGCACGCCTTTAAAAAGTACAAACGGTGGAATGTACTGCCCTGCAGCATTCATAGAGGCTATAACAGTCACATTTTGACCTCTTTCCACACTCGTCATACTAACCACATCTTTTGATCCTTTCTGTGCTATAATATTAGGCGGACGGTTATTAAGTGGGATCCCAGTTTCGTCCATGTTGTAAATGCATTCTGGTTTTCCTCTCAAGTCGTTATCATCCACCACTTTAGCTAAAGCTTCGAAAAATTCTGCAACTATTTCCTTCTTCATACCATTAATCCTTGCTCTGGACAGCCCCTCTGGTTTGCGAATACTCAAGTGTGGGTTTCTTTTCATAAAGCGATGAAACCAATCTTCTCCGGCGATACGAACTTCGGTGTTGAAGTTATGCTTTATATTCAGACGTTCGGCAAAAGAAAAAGCGTACTTACGAACGCGTTTTGGAGTTATGCCGAAGCCACGACCAGCTAAATGTAACAATCGAGTAGAAAATTTATCTTCAATGTCCTTGTCCATTGTTTGTTGACCGCCTCGATTCTTGAGAGTACCCCGGGAGAGAGTAACTCTTCTCTGCAAACTGGTATAAGGCACATTATACTTCTCAGCTGCCTTTCGTATAGTCATTTGTTTAGTTAGAACTTTTTCTGCAGCTTTTCTCATATCTTCCTGAGACCACTGACCTTGGTCAGTTTTTCTAACATAGGTTCGAACCATCTAAAACAATAAAAAAATTAACTTTAAGCAAATTATTGCCATTTTAGGTACTGATCCGAATCGCCCCGAGAAACATGATCCGATTCGCCCCATATCACTAACCGCTTAAAATTACGTTTTGGTAAAATATCTGTTACATAATCATTAATAATCAATTGAATTTAGATTATTACATTCCTACCTAATATAATAAAACAAAAACCAAAACAATTCAACGAAAGCTTCAAACCAAATTACAAGGAAACATAATTACGTACCTTAGATTTTGGCGCCAAAACCGATATCGCCTCACGTCCACTTCCCTGGCGAGCGTCGCCGGCACTAAACTACTAAGGGAATAAAATATTTCCTATAGCAATAGATGCGGGGGGAGAGGGAGGAAGAGATACATACATACATACATATATACGGACAAATCACACAGATTGAGCTAGCCCCAAAGTAAGTTCGAAACTTGTGTTATGGGATACTAACTCAACGATACTATATTTATAATAGATACATATATAGATAAACATCCAAGACCCAGGCCAATCAAGAAAAGATCGTTTTCCATCATGACCTGGCCGGGGATCGAACCCGGGGCCTCCACGTCGCAGGCAGGCGTGTTGACCGCTGCGCCACGGAGGACGACATTGATGACGACAGATGTGCGGCTATGGTTGCGTTCGGCAACGCGAGTAATTTGAAATTTTATTAAATTCCTTATTTTGATCCGATTCGCCCTGTGATCCGAATCGCCTCGGCCTACCCTAGTGGAAGGCGACCTACCTGTTACACTAAATGATTTGCGTCCCGAGACGGCTCGCGACACTCACCTTACCACAATTAAGCAATATATTTTAAATGGCTGGCCCTAGGAAAGTCAATGACGTAAGCTTAAAACAATTTTTTAATTGTCGTACACAGTTATCTTACGAAAGGGGCATCTTAATGCGTGGACATAAAGTCGTTATTCCCTCAATATTGCAAGGAAAGGTGTGTAGGGAACTACATAGTTCTCATTTCGGGATAAGTTAAGAATTAAGATGAAGGCGGAGGCTCGCAAGCGGCTGTGGTTCCCGGGCGTGGACGCAGCGCTTGAGCAGTTGGCGGGGGCTTGTGACGTGTGTTGTGCGCTGCGCCCCGCACCCCCGCGCGTCCCTCTCGCGCCTTGGCCACTACCGCCGCACCCTTTTTATCGAATTCATATAGATTTCTTGGGCCCGTTCCACGACTATGTTTTTAGTAATTGTAGACGCGTATAGCAAATGGGTGGAATGTTACGATATGACCACAACTTATAATTCAAGGGCAGGTATAAGTAAACTAAATGATTTCATGTCGCGGTTTGGGATTCCATACACGTTGGTGAGTGACAACGGTACATCTTTTACTTTGTTGGAATTTAGAGATTTTTTGTAAGCTGAACGGTATCGAGCATGACTTATCTCCTGTAGGGTAAGTCAGGGGTAGTTGGCCATAGTTTTTTAGAAGTCTTATAGAAACAAAACTACACAGATGTAAGTTGTAATTTATTATTTTAATTAAACTTTGAACAATATACTAAAGGTTTTTTTTTTTTAACAAAACCGTATCTCTTCAAATATAATCATTCAAATATAATCACTCAAAATGAACATAACATCAAAATCGCAATTGGCCATCTCACCCAGTGTGCCCGGGAGAGATGGCCTTAGCGGTAAGGGTAAGTTGGCCATCAGTTATTCCTACTTTACTCCTTTTTTACCAAGCACTTCTTATTTTTGAGATCATGTTTCATCTTTTTTCCACATTTGGAGCACATATCGTCGAACTCTGTGCAATTTTCATGCACCCAGAGTTTACAAATATTGCACTGGAGCCAGTCTTCGACGACAAGTGTTTCATAGTAATTCTCGCCAACACAGATGTTTTCTTCGCCTCCACGTTCTTCATCTGAAACATCGCATAATACTAGTTCTTCATCATCGTCGCTACTATCAGACAATCTTCGTAACGATTTTTTTTTCTCGGAACAATTTTCTTTATTGTTTCCTTCTCAATCTTCTTTTCTTTTTTATTAGACTTATTTTCTTTTTTAATATTTTCAGTCTTGTTTAGTTTTAAATCAGTCTTGTTTTCTCTTTTTAACTTCTTAGCAATTTGTAATTCTTTAACATTTTTAGCATCTTCTTTACATTTTCTTATGTTGATGTGTTCTGCTGATGTCAAAATTGTGCCAATTTGCTTAGCTCGTTTGCGTACTTCTGTTAGTTTTTGAGGTACAGGAGATATTTCATTTAGAATTCGCGTTGGTGTCAGATCTGGAATGTTATCGCATTTTTCTTTACGTGGAGTAGCTGAAGTCGACGGAAGCATTGCCGCAATATTTACACCAGTCTGTATCAAAGCGTTCCTTGGTCTTCTTTTTTTGGTAAGATTTCCGGGCTTACATTCAACATTCGATGTTCGTCTACACTAGAAGATGACTCATTATCAGTGACAAGCTCACGATCTGGTCCTTGTGAAAATGCGTTACGCACCGTGCCCGCCGCTAGCTAGGCGACAGGCGTGTGTGGGACTCGCCCGGCCGGAGCTGGGAATACCCACTAAAAACACTCGGTTCCCTCGAGCCCTGCGTTGAGAGTGACCCGGGCTCGGCCCGAAGATCTGACTCCGGGCCACTCTCAGGGCTTTCCGCGCCTAGGGAGGATTACCCGGGAATGGATAATCCCCAGACGTGGTGACCAGTGCAATGCGCGTGCGGGAGCTACTCACACACGCTGGTCACACTCGGGGGCTAAAGGAGACGGGGGTTCGTCCCCCGCCTTCTTCGCCCCGCCCGTCTACGACGGATGGGAGCGGCAAGAGCATTCTCTTCCCGCTTCCTCTCCGCTGCCTCCTTCTGCAAGAGGACGGTCTCGCAGAAGGAGGCGGCAGCCTCCCATGCACTCTCTCTTTCAACCATGGCTCGCACCATGGTTGCCAGGGAGAGGCTTCCGCCTCCGAGCGCCGCAACGAGATCGCGGCGCTCGTTTCGCCAGGCTGGGCACTCCACCAAGGTGTGCTCGGCCGTGTCGTCGAGAGAGTCACAGTGCTGACACCGCGGCGACTCCTCCCGACGGGCGACACGGTGCAGGTAGTGACCGAAGCACCCATGTCCGGTCAGTACCTGCACCAAGCGGTAGGTGAGGCTGCCATGCCGGCGCCCAACCCTCCGTCCAACACCGGACGAATCGCTCCAATCGTCCGGTGGCCGGCAGCTGGTGTGCGGAGTGCCTCCCTCCACCGACTCAGGGCCTCCCCCTGAGCCGCTATTCGGACCCGCCTTACCTCCTCGAAGGCGGGTCGTTCCCCCCGTTCCCGGGCCGCGACACGGTGTCGATGCACCTGGGACAGAACCAGGGCATCGACCTCCCACGGCGGCGTGCCCGCGAGCACGCAGGCAGCCCCATGGCTGACCGTGCGGTACGCCCGCACGGTCCGTGTCGCGATGACCCTCTGCGGCTTCCGCAGCAGGGCCACTGTGCGCCGGGAAAGGCACTCCGCCCACACCGGGGCTCCGTAGAGTGCCATCGACCGCACCACACCATGGTACAGCCGACGGCACGCCGAATTCGGCCCCCCCAAATTGGGGAGGAGCCGTCCGAGGGCGGCTGCGACAGAACACAGCCGCGGGGCGAGGAGCCTAAAGTGCTCCTCGAAATCCCATCGGGGATCCAGGATCAGGCCGAGGTACTTGATGTGCACCTCGACGGGAACCTGGACCCCCTCCACCCGGATACGGAGCCCCGGTGGGGTTCTGCGTCGCGAGGCGTGGAATGTCATGGCCCTCGTTTTCTCGAGGGCCACTTCCAGCCCCAGGAGGCGGATGCGTCGGACGACCAGAGAGGTGCCGACCGATGCGAGGTGGACCGCCTCCTCCCACTCGCGCGCCCTCACCGCGGCCATGGTGTCGTCCGCGAAACAGACCACATCCATTCGCGGCAAGAGCGCGCCACGCAGAACCCAGTTGTACCCCAGGTTCCAGAGCAGGGGACCAAGCACTGATCCCTGGGGTACTCCTACCTTCATGGTCCACGACTGGACGCGACCCTCTGCGTCCTCGTATAGGACCTTCCTCTCGCAGAGGTAGTCCGACACGAGGGCGCAGAGGTAGAGGGGCACTTCGTGAAATTTTAGTGCCGCCTCTATGCATTCGTGAGGTGTTGACGATGTGACGGTGCCCCTGCTCGATGACGAAGGAAAATCTTACCATGGGCGACCCAGCAGAACTCGTAGCGGTTATTCTTCCCAAACTCACGAGCCAGATAGAACAGTTTTCTCGCTTTTTGAGTTAGACATTCAGCAATGTAAATTGGTTGAGGTTGACAGTCGAGTCCCAAGTGGGCTGTATTTAATTTATTGTTTTGGTTTGCACGATTATGGTTTTTCACCGAAGTTAGTATTTTCTCTTTCAGTAGAACAGAGGAAAAATTCACAATAATAGGTCCAGGCCCCTTCTTGTCCGAATTCATCCGAAAAACATCTCTTATTTGAGTCTCATTAACATGAACTTTCGTTGCTAGCCCCATATTTGTCACTATCTTCAGTAGGTCGTCTTTGGTCTCACTTTTTTGGACAGGAATGTTTCTGATTTCAATGGAAGCTTGTTTTTGAGTTCTTTCTAGGTTCTCCACTTTTGCTTCCAGTCCCTGTATGTGGGCTAGGTGTGTTCGTCGTTCGGTCTCCATTGCGATTATTTATCTTTCATTTCCTCATAGTGCTCCATGAACTCCATGGATTTTTTAATTTCACAATTTTGCTGCAGAATGTCATTTATAGAATCCTGTATAGTGTTCTGTTGCAATTTGAAAGTTTCAAGGGATCGTTTCATATCACCCATGACAACAGATACTTCATCATCATACTGGCGCTTACGGGCACGTGATCTGCTGGTAGCTTTACAGGAACTCTCATTGTCGGTGTCCGTGACGGGCGCTGAACTTTGGTTTGTATCAGATTTAGAACACTTGCGGTGTGGATGGGGGAGTTCTTCGCAGTGGCATGATAACGAAAATCAGACTCAAGACTCCGCTACAGCAAATAAAGACAACAATACGCACCGTAGGTATTATTAGAGCAACGTCTCGTTTGCACACACAGGAGCTTCTTGTACGCGCAAGCGATCCTCCGCCGGTTGACAGCGTTGTCTGCGCGCGCGCTGCTATTGGTAGTTCGTTGACCCCGCCTCACAAAAAGACGAGATAACAGCTGTGGGCGATGACTATGCCGATCGATGAACAGACCTCCTCGTTCTAGCGCGAGCCTGGTACTCCGTGGCTAATTATTTTACTTTATTTTAAGTAAATTCGACAATCTATATAAATAAAAATGAATTGTTGTTCGTTAGTCGGGTTAAAACTCGAGTACGGCTGGGCCGATTGAGCTGATTTTGCTTTTAAAATGTTTGTCGTAGTCCAGGGTAGGTCTACACGGTGAGCAAATAAGGAAAAATTGCGAGTAAGATAGAGTAAAACGACAATTCCATTTTCCCATATAAAAGTTGACCACTTACTGTCTGTCAAACATTTGACGGTATTTGTACTCAGTTCCACTCGAATTGAAGAACGCATTAAAACAATACTTTTGAATCGACAACATAATATCAACTTTTGCTCATAACATCGTGTATTTAAATTTCAAAATATAAATGTTGATATAAATCGATATAATACGCTAGCAACATTGTTTAATCTGTGTAATTGGTTACATACTTATCTGTGGTATGTATGTAGTGTGTGTCAATAAGCTAAGTACTACATATTGTAAAAGGTTCTAATAAAACTGCAAGTCACAAAATACTTCTTCGTTTTTATTAATAACCGTACAGGTTATGGGCCCAGCGCCAGAATCCTGGAAATAAAAAAGGGAAGAAGGAAAATTACAATCGACGGCGTCGACGCGGTTGTATACGCGGGTTCGGGACGAAAAATACTTGTATCACAAGGACGGGACGAGCAGGAAGGAAAATAAGTACACAATGGAAGTAAATAAGACCTTTGGTACACACATCAAACTAGAAGGTGCATCGAATTGGAATGTTTGGAAATTTCAGTCAGTGATTATGCTGCGAAGTCAGGATTTGCTTGACGTGGTTCAAGGTATCAAACTAAAGCCAGAAGAAGCGACTCAAAAGGCACTATGGGAAAAGCTGGACGCAAAAGCTCAAACGTGGCTGGTGACAAGAATGTCAGAAAGTGCAATGATTCACATTTTAACATGTTCTACGTCAGCGGAAATGTGGAGAAAACTAACGAGTATCTACGAACAAACATCGGAAACGAGCATTCATATCGTTCAACAACGATTCTTTCAATATAAATATGAAGATGGCACACCCATGTCCACATTTTTATCTAAAATTGAAGAAATTAAAGAATCAGTTAAAACCATAGACTTATAGTATATAGACGTGAAATACCTACAAAAAAACGTGCCATCGTTAGACATTTGTTTGGAACATAATATGGCCGCCTCTTTCTAGGGCTGTCACTGTTTATTTGTTTCCAAAGATTTTAATATATTATTATTTTTTATTATTATATTTTTTTATTTAATTTATTAATATAGTCTATTATATAATTATTTTAATTCTCTCGTTTTCTGTCGGCTTCTTAGATAAAGTACTTATTCATTTATTCATAACGTCACGTCTTTATCCCTTACGGGGTAGACAGAGCTTGAGGTTATAAGAACAGAAGCCACGTTTAGCACGTTGGTAGGTGCATAGACATAGATAGAAAATGGAATCAAAATAGTGATGGGTTGCTAACCTCATCGCTTAATGAAATGATTCTTAAACTTGGCCAATTCCCTCGACCGGTTTTTACAGTCTGCATGGGATGAGAAGCAGCATTAGAAAATTCATATTTTACTTAATATGCACACATTTCCGTACCACATATGATTAACTCATAAGTGGTGCGGAAATGTGTGTTCTTGGCGCATTTTTATAACGTGGTTTCCCCCGTATCTATTGTAATAAAGAAAGTTTGAATTTTGGCTAAGTCAAATGTCTATTTTGACCGGGTTACTAGATAAAAAGGTCCTCTCCCTCCCTCCTCTCAATTATGATCCTTGGTTGAAAGTATCTAAGTGTAATTATATTGTATAAACATTATTAAGTGCAAAAGGTGCAATAATAATAAAATACATTTATATTTTTTTAATATATTCGTTTATTAAACTACTAGCTTCCACAAGCGGGTTCGCCCGCCTTTAAAAGGTGATCTATGACGTCATTTGTATCCCGTCGTCATCATCATCATCATCTTAGCATTTATCCCGGTTGCATCATCGGCTTTCGCGTTGGAGCCCGGGGTCCGCTTTCCTGCACATTCTCCTCCACTTCGCACGATCTTTAGCATCCTGTGGTAAGAGCATGTTGGCACGCATGTCATCTCTTACAACGTCAAGCCAGCACTTCTTTGGTCTACCACGCTTGTTCCGGCCCGGCGGAGGCGCCATGGCAAGACATTTGTTACCCACGTAACATGCCGCTTGCACAATGTTCTTGCATGTGGTAAACATGTATTATATGTTCTTCTTAGGTTCTTAGCCGCTCATTTTTAGGGAATCTATAAACAAAAGATAAGATCAATATCTATTGTCAAAATAACTGAGTAGATAGATAATTAAATTATTTTTATTTAAAATATTATATTTCTTCCTTTAAAGTGACAAATTAAAAAAAATATTTTAAATAAAAATAAAACCGCCTTCAAAACACACCCAATAATAGACAATTGAAATCGGTGCTAAGCCAAGTACATATGTTGGTCCCCGCTACACCCTGCGCATCTAAAATATTGGCACCGACTTTGAAAGCTGTTTTATTTTTATTTAAAATATTTTATTTCTTCATTTTAAGCGATATAGTTAAAATTCCCTATCTCAAAAACTACTGAACCGATTTTGATGAAACTTGCAGTATTGACTAAGCTGAACAATCCTACTAATATTATAAAGGCGAAAGTTTGTAAGTATGGATGTATGGATGTTTGTTACTCTTTCACGTAAAAACTACTGAATGGATTTGGTTGAAATTTGGCACAGGGGTAGATAATAGTCTGGAATAACACATAGGCTACTTTTTATCCCGGAAAAATATGCAGTTCCCGTGGGATACGAAAAATATTAGTCCACGCGGGCGGAGCCGCGGGCGAAAGCTAGTATCTAATATAAAAAAAGAATACCGAAATCCAACTAATAGTTCCAGAGATATGCGAACACAAACATAAAAACATACATACATATTTACATACTACACTTATACAATTTGGCACATTTGTTCAAACGCTGATATAGACTAACATATCCGAAAACAAGGCATTTTTGAAAATATTACATACATAACAGTTCGAAATGAAAACCTTTTTATGAAGTCGGTTAAAAAAATTTTTTGCACAACCCTAACATATGTCAGCAAATTACGTAAACAAATAAACATTTACAATAAAGAGAAACGTGCTTATATAGTGTAAATAAGTGTGTATTTAGTAATTTAACGACTGATAAGTAATCATGGTTCATTTTAGTTTGAAAATTAGAATGATAAATGGTGATTTAGCTAGAAAAGAGGTAACTAACCTATGAAACGTCAATTGAGCTTGATTTCTGTTCTTTCTGGCACCACACATAAAAATACAGCACGCACGCATATTAAGTAATAGTTTTGTCACACGGCACCCAACAAATCCTATTTACAATGTCTTGTATATTATCAAAAAACTTAATTTTCATTAGGTTACGTATCCCGCTGACAGCACAACTACCACGAAATTGTCACCTAAGATGGCCGGCGTTGGCACGCTGCCAACAACTGTCAGTTCATTTTAATAGTGTTACCATAATTCTGAAGTAACAAAAATATATTTGTCTCTTTTGCCGAATGCAAATGTACTGTTGAAAAAAAGAGACAAAATAATGTATTACGGTTTTGTACCCTAAATTACATATATATGTATAATGAAAAATTGTATAGCTTGACAACAGCATCTCCATGTATTCTATCTCAATGGTTAAAACAAATAGGAGAAAGCATTTCCGAGAAATTCGTCATTACAAAAGTGTTGATGTCACTCCCAGACGATTACAAGTGTTGGCTATATTGTATTTAACATCAGATTGTTGGCAACATTGTACTTATTTACTTCATTTTATGAATGTCAGCTGTCATATCGATGACATTTGATGAGTCGTTCATTCACGATGACAGTTGACAATATATAAGGCTGTTTTTTGATTCGATGTGACAGTCGTTATTCAGCCATCGAGTAACAGATACATTAAATCCGAATATTCCTGAGCCATCACGTTTTATTTGTGCAGACCTGATCTGACCCTTTCAACTCAGAAGTGGTATTGAACAGGCTAGCAGTATATTTCGGCTATAAACGCTCAGTGTGAAAATTTCTAAACTACCGCCTTTTGTAAAGTATAAACTTTGAATAATGGAAAACGAGGCTGAAATACTTACGGACACAAGTGACCATTGCAAGAGGCGTTCAAGAAAACGACAGCGCCATAACCATAAGGACAGAAGCAGTAAAATTAACCCCAGAATGGACAAAAGAAGACGGGATGTTGATCGTCGACGCCGGAAGGATCCCAGCATCGAAATCATCGATACGGAGGTGTCGCGACTAAGCCATGCTGGTCATCGTCATGGTTCGCGATTTCGGCGCCGCCGCAGGAGTTCCAGTAGCCGTGGCAGCCGCCGTGGGACCTGCAGTAGCCCTGCCAGCCGCCGTCGCCCGAGTGGACGTAGACGACGCCCTGAGAAGGAAGGTGTTCGGCGCGAGCGCAGGCGCAGGCGGTCGAATCGCCGCGATCTACGCAGCAGCAGCGGGACGAGAACGCCGTCTCTGCGATCCAGATCACCGGTAATACGTTCCAATGACTCTGACAATATGACTCTACTATTACTGTCAAAATTAGTCAATACATTAGCAAATAACCGTTCAGAGGGTAACAAATTTCCTATGTTAGGGAACGTTGTGCCAGATTTTGATCCGATGGTGAAAGGTCAGACCATTGAAATGTGGCTTAGTAAAGTAGACGAGTGTGCTAAGTTATATAAATGGGGAGACGATCAGATAATACATTATGCCATGTCTAAATTAGTAGGTGTCGCTAAGACATGGTACCAAACCCTACCCACTATGTCGTTTTCGTGGCCAGAGTGGAAAAAGAAATTATCAGAATCGTTTCCGTGCACTGATGATTATGCAGAATTATTAACGGAAATTTTATCTAAGCGTGTCAAATATAGTGAATCCTTAGAACTATATTATTACGAAAAAAATAATTTATTAAATCGTTGTGAAATCAAGGGTAAGCGGGCCGTCGATTGCTTGTTATACGGGATCGATGACCGTTCGTTACCAAAGCATTGAAATGTCAGGAACCGGAGCAAATATTACAATATTTTCAGTCCACTAGGCAACAATCACGTGAAACAGATAAACCCCGTATTCAGGATAGACGAATAATTAATAGTTCATTGAGCAATTCTCATAGTAAACCAGCAAGTTCTGATACAAAAACGAAGAGTAATAGCAACTCCGTTGTTTGCTACAATTATAATGAACCTGGGCATTTTAGTTTTAAGTGTACGAAGAAAATAAGTACTTAAATGTAATATATGTAACAGAATTGGTCAATACTTCTATATATTGTACAAGACTACCCTCTGGTACTAGAGGTGAGACGTACCAGGCAAAACGCGTACTGAGTCTTGCGAGTACGAGTACGTGGAAAAACCTATTCCAAAAACCTATTCCTCGAGTATTTTGAAGTACGCGTCCTGTATTATGCGTCGGTTGGTGCTTCCGTCAATCCAGTCTCTAAAAACGATATGAAAACGTAGTTTTTTATTGATTGAAAACATCCCTTCATACTTACACAGGCTTAGGACTGACAGCTTTTTTATTATTAACTTATTACAAAACAATAAACTGATAAATAATAAGCTGGCGTATTTAAAAGTTTTCAATTCATTTTATTTACATAATAAATTCATCATATACCTATTTACACTGATATTAGGTTTTATTACATTTTTTTAAACATTTTTTTGAGTTTTTCAATTTTGTTGCTTTTTTTTTTATTTTTTTTATTTATTTACAAAATGTGCATAGTAAATAAAATTCTCATTTCTTCATATTTTCTCTTAAGAATAATAATTGTTGAACTTTTCTCACTCCAACCCGAGTTCTTCGATCACTTATAATGTTTCCCGCTGCCGAAAACAATCTATCACACGGGACACTCGTTGCCAGAGCATTGAGTTTCTGGCGCGCAAGAACGGCTAAATGGGATATGAATTTTGATTCATCTTCCACCATTCAAGTGGTGATTCCGTTTTAGTTCAGAATCTTATCATCAATATATATCTGAACTTCTACCACAGCTCTTGAATATGCGGTGCCGCTTGGCCTTAATATTATTCATTTTTTTTATAGTAATGACTCCAAATAGATTTTACGTTTTCACTCTCGTTATTTGAAGATTGTTCTGTCGCAGGCTCTTCATTTTTTTCAGAGATCATAGTTGTTACCAATCCTATCACATATTTTTTTGTTGAATCTGCAGTTTCTGCATTTTCAAAATAGAGTTTGTACCTTGGATCGAGAAACATGCAAGTTGTGAATGTGCGACTATTTTCTAAACCGGAAAATCTCGATACTAGTCCACCAAAAAGGTCTTGCCTACACTTTTCAATTTCTGGTAAAGTGTCTTCTGAAGCCATTTCCATCAATGCAGATTTTAATGCTATTGTTATTGGAATCACTGAGCTGCCCGTTACATACTTATCACCACTCATTTCCTTCGTTTCTTCTTCGCACGGCTTTAAAACGGGTATCAGTTTTTCAATAATGTTCCAATCGTGTGCAGTTAATAAAGGAATATTGGCATTTAAATTTGAAAGCGCACTATTGATTTCTTCTTTCAACTCTAAAAGCCGCTCCAACATATAAAATACGGAATTCCATCGCGTAGGAACTTCTTGTAGAGGCCGTTTTATTTGCCGGCTTGCTCTAGGTAACGCTTAAGCTTTTCCCAGGCAACTGTACTTTTTTTGAAGTACGCAACAATTGCTTTGGCTTTGTTAATGGTCGTTGTAATCACTTCATTTTCTAACACTTTATTTACTACTAAATTTAAACAATGCGCATAGCATTTAAAATGTTTCCACCCTAAGCATTTTTCAATAGCACATTTAATGTTTGAACCGTTGTCTGAAACGGCAATAAGGGTCTTGTCTTCGATATTTCACTCCCTAACAATCCTTCCCAACTCGTTGGCTAGAGCCACCGCCGTGTGTGAGAATCCGTGCAATGCACAGCATTCTAACAGAACGGATTTGAAAACCATATTACTGTCTATGAAATGTCCCGTAAGAGCCAAAAACCAATCACCATTGCGAGATGTCCACATGTCTGTCGAAAGACATATCGATTCCACTTCCAATGCAAGCAACTCTCTGACTTCAGTTTTCGTAACTTCGTACATTGAAGGAAGCATATTATTTGCGAAATACTTTCGTGCTGGTAAGGTGTAGTTCGGGAATGCGAATAATATCAGCTCGCGGAAGCCTCTATCCTCTACAATTGAAAACGGTTGAAGATCGAATATAAAAAGATTCATGATATGACAATCTATGTCCTTTTTTATTTTTGAACAGTCTTTGCGTAGGTATGTCACCATTGTATTTCTTACGGGTCTTTGAACACTTCCTATACACGTACCGGTACCACCTGCGGACGCAGGTCCAACTGGTTGCTGCCGCGAAGTTGAGGGAGTATCTTCTCCAACTGTTGCTGCCGCCTCAGCCGCCGCCGCCGCCGCCGCTGGTACATTTCTAGGAAATAATTGTACCGTACCATGCTTCCTCTGAATATGCTTCGTTAAATTAGAGACAGACGCTTTGTACGAGATTTCCATTATACACATTTTGCATTGGGCTTTATAACTGCCCTTATCGTCAAAATGATCCCATGCCATACTCCTTTTTGGAGCCATATTTACAATAATTATATTTAATATAAGCAGAAAAAAAGAACTATAGTTTATATACATGCAACACCAGGCCTTCCGCTTACAAACTAAACACGCCACCAAAAGTGACTTTGCTGCTTCGTTGATGACGAATATTCCGCAGATCGAGCAGTGGCGTGCCTAGGGTCCACCGATAACGCAAGCCCATGATACGTTTTCTTACCGTTCTTTATAAAACAAGATTTTGTGATCCACATCACCATATTCTTCGCTTCAAGAAGCCGGTGGTCTAACGACGGCGAGCTAATCAAAGCACACTGAAGGCATGATATTGCTAGGCAGAAGAATAACACGTACCAGCAAAGACATACCCTCGGCGGCTTCGAAAAAAGCCTTTCTCTTTTCATTGTGTTGAGCGAAGATACCTACCTACAATCCCTACATATATTCATAACGGCGCGTGTCCAATTGCAAACGATCTAAATATGCTACAAAGTTATGGGATTTCGAAAACATAGAAATAAAAAAAGCTTTTACTTATATTCTAAATCAATGCGTCTATCTTTCTTTAAAAATGATTTTATTACGTCAGAATAAAAAGTTGGTGAACGTTTGATTTCTACTAAAAGTTGCTTTTCGATCGCGATCATCGAAAGATCAGAAAGTCGCTCTTGGCCCTCTGAGTTCCGTAAGTATGTGTGAATACGCTTTAGCGAAGAAAATGCGCGTTTGCGGAAGCTGACGTAGCGGGAATTGTTACAATCAAATGGGCAAGTTTTAAAAGCTGGGGAAAGGCGTCTTTTAAGCCATTTTGATTAATGAAATCAATTAATGTGAAAACGTCGCGGTCCCTCAATTCAGGAGATGAATACAAACAAATCAGTTGGTTTTTTAAGGTTTGCCTGTCAAATCTGTTTTCGTAAATGCTTAATAAAGACTCATAAGCGTCTATCGGAAAATTAGATGAGTATTGCTCAAATAATTTATTGTTTAATAACTGGAAAAATTTTAGTTTAAAAATTTCGGAGTAACGAGAATTAATTTCGGTAGAAATGTTATCTATTATTTCGACAAAAATTCGCTTGTATTCCGTCCGCGCGCAGGCAACGTTGCGTCTTAAACGAGGAGGGGTGTTGTTATGCACAGCGTTCTCGTAAATAGTATCGAATTTTGCATGAAATTCAGAACTCAACCAAGATTCAAACTCTTTTATTTTATTTGCACAATAACCGACATCAACTTGAGATTTTTGAATTATATTGTAGAGACAGTCGGTTTTTTCAAAAATAGGGTGAAACACCGAAAGAAAAAGACAAAATTAAAAGATCGCAATATATTTAAAAAGTTATCTGCGGACAAAATAGTGTCGCCGTCCCAATCCTGCGGATTGTCGGACATGTCCATGAACAATTCAATGAGATGGACTTTTTGTTCAAAAACTGTATTAACAATGCGAGAGGTATACGACCAACGTGTCGTTGAAATATGAGGCAATCTTTTTTGACAGTAATTGTCATAAAAAGAAGTCCGTTTTGTACTGTTACTAAAAAAAATTACTAATTCCTGAAGGGCTGAGAAAAAAGAGCTCACTTCGCCAATTCTGCCACAAGATTTAGACAATACTAAATTGAGAATATGTGCATTACACCAAATAAATATTGCTTGGGGACATATATCCTTGATTTTCTGTTGAACTCCGTTTCGGACGCCTGACATAACACTGGCACCGTCATAGCTTTGTGCTATAAGTTTTTCGGTGCAACCGAGTTCATTTAATAAAGTTAAAATTATATTAGAAAGAGTATTTGCTGTGCGGCTGTCTGACACATTTATAAATCCTAAAAACCGATCATAAATGTTATTTCCAAAATAATATCTTAAAATAAAGCAAAGCTGTTCTTTGTTACTAACATCGGGTATTTCATCAATAATTACAGAAACAAATTCAGTATTTTTTAATTGCAACTCAATGTGGGATTTCATTACTTCAGAAACAGAATGGATAATATCATTTTGAATTTTATTAGACAAGTAGCTCGGGCCCGGTTTGCCGGTGTCTTGGGGCTGCATATGTTTTTCCAAAACAAGGTCATATTTCGAGAGTAAACAAAGAAGTTCTAAGAAGTTTCCTCTATTTAATGAAGATGTGGACTCATCATGTCCTCTAAAAGATAATTCTTGTTGTGCTAAATGACAAACGACATCAACAAGTCTTTGAAAAACGCTACGGTTATGTTCAACTCGCGAATTATGTTTTGAAATTTCGTCAGATAATTGACGTGATAGCGAAGTTTCGATACGCTGTTTACCTAAATTACAAAATGAAATAACGGCACTCAAGTGTTTTTGTGAATTTTGATGTCTTTTTATGGCTTGAGATAAGTTATTAAGATCGTCATAGCCAGAAAAATTCCAGGCATTTTTCTCGTTTGAAAAAAATAAGCAATACCAACAATAAAGTTTGTTCGAATGGGAACAGCCCGCAATCCAATTAGTTTTATAAACGGATCTATTGAATTTCCTTTTATGAGACTTACTTGTTTGAGATATGCTTAAATCCGGCGTAGGTTTTGGCGAAGATATGAGGTTATTTTTCTCTGAAAAACTTAAAGAATTTACCTTTCCCCCGCCTAGCAAATTATAAATACACTTGAAATCGTCACAAGGGACATAAATATTATCGGTATCCGACTGATTTGCACTCATTTTACACAATCAATTCAAAATTAAACTTCGAAAAAATTACTCCGCTCAACAACAACAAAGAGACTATTCAAATCTAAAAAAATATGTTCATACAAATCAAACCCAGTGTTGCCGTTCCATGAATTTTAAAAGCGCTTAATTATCTGAAAATTCTACAAGATATGAAAAAAATATAACAAAAAATAAAACCCGCAAGAAAGTGCTAAACTATTTCACATGTGTAACACGGCCAGTTTTTTGTTTTATACTAGGTATTTTTTTATAAACGCTTGAATTACAATGAAAGAAATAATTTTTTTTTGTCACAGAAATTTCTTAACCCTTTTTTTTTTCACTTGAATGAGTCAAAAAGCGAATGTTATTGAAAAAGTATAATACATACTTAGTAAGTATAGTATATACTCGATGTATTTAACTATAACTTTATCACTCATTCATATTTAATATCAACGAACGTGAAAAACGAAGAAAACTACTTATATTCAGTCCATGAATGAGCCAATTTAATAATCTATTATACCTGGGACTCCCTCGTGTAATATATTCTATTTCGGTGACATCAGCCCACAAACTTAAAATAAATGAAAATTATCGTACTTAACTACTAAAAAATCAACAAACTAAAACGGCAACACTGATCCAACAGTGCGTACAAGTACAACATTTGTGTACAACGTCAGATATATGCAAGCCGTGCTTTATTGAGCAGAATCCAGCCATATAAAATGTCAATAGTTATATGTATACTTATGTTACTAGATACTTCATATTACGGAACGAAAGAAGAGTGCATTGTAAGCGAGGTTAACCTGGCTTGCACTAGGTTAGAGCCCGCAAGTGCGAGTGAGATAGATATTGAGCCGTGACCTTGTGCGACCGTGGGCGCGTGTGTTCAAACTGAGTGGCGTTCTGCGTTGTATTTTTAATTACGTCTACGTAAATTTAGTTTGAAAACTATTTTCTTCTGTTTACTGTTTTTTTTTATTTTTGGGGGTGAGGCTTGAGGGAAGGCAAGCCGGGCATCTGGGCTTGTATGGTAGGCCCGCCACTGGCCACCACCTCTCAGCACAATCCAATTTAGTATATACCGAACTTAGCAAATTATAGTTAATTAGTTAGCAAAAAGTTAGTTAAAGTAGAAAAACCACACACCAAAATCTAATATTCTCACTATCACAAACTAGGCACAGATATTAATTTTTTGTAAAAACTAAGACTCCGTCGTTGCAGTACGTAACTAACTGAATAAATTCTTTCTTTTAACCGTTTCTTCAAAATTCAAATAAACATTCAAACGAGCGAGATAGGAACACACATGCTTTTGCGTGAAAACGAGATAGCAACCGAGCTAGGTCCACCGAATTCGTATTTTGTATCGATGCAATTAAACAACTTTAACAACTCAGACATATGGTCGATATTAGGTCCGCGGTATTCATTTCACTCACACATTGATCGAGCGCGGCTCGAGTAGGAAACACGTAAAGCGTCGTGCAGTTCCCTGAGTCGTACTAGCTACAAAATAGATACTATTTTGTTTTGTGTACGAACGCGTCCTAGCGGATCTGTACGTTTGCATGTGTATTTGAGTTCGAGACTTCAAAATACTCGATACGCGTTTGAACGCCGATTCGAAACCTAGTTTTTAAAAGTATGACGTGAAACCTATGCCATAAACCTGTACCAGTATATACGTCTCACCTTTATCTGGTACTGACAGTAGCAAATTGGAAACAAGTCAAAAGGAGGTATTGCGCATCGATAGGTACCGAAAATTATGTAAATAATAATGACAAGTATATCATGCAGTTTTTAATTATTGGACAATCAATAGTAGGATATGTAGATTTAGGCAGTCAATGCACCTTAGTACGTCGTAGTGATGCCAAAAGACTAGGGATTGAGTGGTCAAGTGGTTCAGACTTAACAATTATGAAATTGGGTTTGCCTCTGTCTCTATACAAATTCAACATATTGTAGAGAGTGTAAATGTTTTAATAGTTGCGAGATGATGTTATTAAATATCCCGTATTAATTGGTCACAGTTTTACAGAAAAACCTGCTATTATCATAACTAAAACCTGTGAGTCTTTGGTTTTCACTCGAGAAATGGAAAATAAACTTTATCTGTCATTATGTACGAAGGTCTCTGTCTCCAAAGGAAATGTGTTTAGTCCAAGTCTAATGTTCAGTTAATTATTCTGGCACTGCATACGTTCGTGGGTCCCTCCGTGGTAAAGCTTGTCACGAGCTCTATCTTTTACCAGGTGAATATGAAATCGTCAACGGTCAGGGTTGTCTATTGATTCAAAATGTATCTGATAACATAGTTGTCTTAGAAAAAAGTTTCTTGATGACACGTGCTCTCAAAACGGATAAAAGTCTTGAAATAAATATATTAAATGTTAACAATAATGCTTTCTGCTCAGAACTAAGTTATGATCAGTACTTAACCGATAATGAGCTTAATCAATAAAAAGATTTACTTGTTAGATTTAAAGAATGTTTTTCGGACAACTTAAATGATTTGGGCTTTACTAATATAGTACAAATTGAGATAGAATTATCAGATAACAGACCAGTCGTCTATCGTCCGTATAGGCTATCGTATCCCGAACGTCAATTGGTGCGATCAATGGTAAATGAAATGATTGAAGCCAATATTATTCGCGAATCTAATTCTCAGTACGCTAGTCCCATAATACTAGTAAAGAAAAGACGGGTGAAAGAAGACTCTGTGTAGATTATAGAACGCTCAATAGTAGAACGAAAAAGAAACATTTTCCCTTACCATTGATCGACGACCAGTTGGACATGCTAGCGGTAACTCTTTGTTCATTACCCTTTGTGCGTCTGGCTATTATCAATTACCAATAGCAGAGAGGTCCCAGGACAAGACTGCATTTGTGACACTCGATGGTCAATATGAATTCAAGCGCATGCCTTTTGGTTTGGCAAATGCTCCATCGGTATTTCAAAGAGCCATAAATAAAATCTTGTCTAAATCCAAAGTTGACTTTGCAATAATTTTCATGGACGACGTCCTTATCCCGGCTAGATCCTTTGAAGAAGGCCTCAACCGATTAGAAAAGGTTCTTCAATTACTTTCTGAAGCAGGGCTAACCCTCAAACTGAAGAAGTGCAACTTCTTTTTCAAGGAAATAGACTTCCTCGGATTCCAAGTGAGTGGTCAAGGTATACGACCAGGATCGCGTAAAATTCATGCCGTGGCAGACTTCCCGGTACCCAAAAACACTCATGAGGTTAGACGTTTTATTGGTCTCGCGAGTTTCTTCAGGCGCTTTGTGAAAGACTTCGCTATCATTGCCCGCCCCCTAACAGATCTTCTAAGGTCAAACTTCACGTGGAATTGGAACAATGAACACCTTAGGGCTTTTGAAAATTTGAAGCAGAAGTTGGTCGAACGTCCAATGCTAGCCTTATACGACCCAAATTTAGAGACAGAGTTACACACTGACGCCTCAAAGGTAGGAGTTGCCGGTATTTTAATGCAGAAACACAGTGATGGTGCATTCAGACTCGTAGCGTATTACAGTCGCAAGACAGCTAAAGATGAACAAAAATTACATTCATTCGAATTGGAAACCTTAGCAGTAATTGCATCCTTAAAACGATTTCGTGTCTATCTTCTAGGCTTAAAATTTTTAATTGTCACCGACTGTAATGCCCTGCGTACGACCCTCTCAAAACGGGACCTGATCCCTAGAATATCTCGTTGGTGGGTACAGTTCCAGGAGTACGATTGTCAAATTGAATATAGAGCTGGGACACGCATGAGCCACGTAGATGCTTTCAGCCGTGCTCCTGTAACTGAGCCAGTCATAGGCGATGATGAAGCTCATGCTCTTCATGTTTTGATTATTGACACCGGGGACTGGGTTGCAACTGTACAAAGTAACGACGAGAAGATAGTTCGGATTAGAGACATTCTGCGTGATAAGGATACTAGTTTTATAGCAGATATATACAAAAATTATCAGTTAAAGGGTAATTATGTATATAGAATTGTAGACGGTAGCATTAAGTGGGTAGTCCCAAGGTCAGTTAGATGGCAGATCTTGAGAATGAATCATGACGAGGTAGACCATTTCGGGTATGAGAAGACTCTAAGCCGAATATGTGAAACATTCTGGTTCTCAAAAATGCGTAAATTCACGAAGAAATATGTGTCTGCATGCTTAGAGTGCGCACATCATAAGGTCCCGGGCGGTCGTAAGGAAGGTATGCTCCATTCATTCGCTCACGGAGAGGTAACACATATATACTAGCGATAATTGGTTCCTTTACTAAGTTCATAACCATTAAAGCTGTACGTGATACAAAAAGTACGACAGCGATCAAAGTCTTTAAGGAACATTTAAGTATATTTGGAACCCCGACCCGTCTTATAACTGATAGAGGTAGTTGCTTCACGAGTGCAAAATTCAAGTCTTTTGTGAACAGTATACATATTAAACACATCCTTAATGCAGTTGCCACTCCGAGAGCAAATGGGCAAATAGAACGTTACAATAGAACCATGTTGGACGCTTTGAGTACAAAATGTCACGGTAAAGCTGATAACACCTGGGATGAGTACATTGGCGATATACAATTAGGTATGAACACTACTGTAAATAAAGCTACGGGTAAGAGTGCTTCCGAGTTGTTATTTGGATTTAGAGTCCTACATTCGTCAGAAAATATAATAAGTGATGTACTGAATGAAGTCATATCTCGTGTTAGTGATGAGGGTTTAACAGAAATGAGATCAGAAGCTAAGTCTAGGATCGAAAAACAACAGGCGCGCTCTGAGAAAGAATTTGATAGGCATAGAAAACAAGTGACTTCTTACAATCTCGGTGACCTCGTTCGAGTCGATAGAACAATAATCGATAAGGAACAACTAGGGAAATCAAAGAAGTTAATGCCCAAGTTCCAGGGTCCTTATCGAATCACGAAAATTTTGGATAATGACAGATTTTTAATTGAAGACACTCCTTTGACGAAGAGAGGTAATAAAAGATACCAAAACGTCGTAGCAGTAGATAAAATTCACCCTTGGTTTAATTACAAAGATATTTCCAGCGGAGGTAGCGAAAACGACGATAGTGACGAATAAATTAAATAATGGTTAAATTAATTTAGCGTGAGTAATTAAAAACTATTTAATATGTTGAATGAATGGGTGATGAATATTTTGTGGGATGAATTTTTATTGACTGTAGAATTGGATAAATAGATGAATGTAAAGTGATTATGTGATAGACTGCGAATTAATGAGGGCTATGAGAATTGTAAAATATAAGATACTATTCTTTGTTCTTATTGTACACTTGACATGACAAAAGACTGGAATATAATGACAGCATAGACTATGAGCAATCAGTGCAGGCAGCGAATGGTGTCGTCAAACGATATCGCACAGATGGTTGCAGATCATAGCAGACTATGCGTGACTTTGAGACCTGAACGTGACTTATGAGCATCCAGTGCATTACTGCACAGATGGATGCAGATCATAGAAACCGACCTTGGAACGGAACGACGTATTGTGGAACACAGGCTATGAGCAGTCAGTGCAGATTGCGAATGGTGTCAAGACATTGACATCGTACAGATGACCGCAGATCATAGTAGACTGTGCGATGCAATACGATATAAATAAAACGTTTATATGATTTTGAATTGATGATCAGTTATGTATGTTTTACGATTTCTGTATTGTTTGATTTATGTACTGTATTACTTTATTATTACTTTCTCTCCTCGATTTATATTCAGCCCAGTGAGAGGACTCACTTATTATAAGGATGGCCGAGCTGTTGGCTATATTGTATTTAACATCAAATTGTTGGCAACATTGTACTTATTTACTTCATTTTCTGAATGTCAACTGTCACATCGATGACATTTGATGAGTCGTTCATTCACAATGACAGTTGACAATATATAAGGCTGTTTTTTGATTCGATGTGACAGTCGTTATTCAGCCATCGAGTAACAGATATATTAAATCGGAATATTCCTGAGCCATCACGTTTTATTTGTGCAGACCTGATCTGACCCTTTCACAAGCACTTTGTCTCCGCTTGGGAATCTGCACCGGAGGAGAAACAAACTTATGAAAACCTCGTTGCTCGGCTTTTAATAGAAGAGGAACGTCTTAAGGATAAAGAGGACGTGTCTCAGCAATCAGGGACGTCAGCGGCGGCGTTTGTTGCAAATAAACTAGGAAAGAAAAACGTTAAGTGCTACAAGTGCAATAAACTTGGACATTTCCAGAGCGAGTGTAAAAGTAATCATACAAACTATAACAACTCTAAAAGTGATGAGAGGTCAGTGAAAAAAAGTTATTATTGCAAAAAGGTGGGACATTTAAAAAGTGAGTGTTGGTTCAAGAAAAATAAAGAAAAGGACAGTAATAACGCAAGTAATGCATTCGTGATTTCAAGTGGACATTTTCAAAAATCGCAGTGGTTAGTTGACTCTGGTGCGAGTCAGCATATGTGTCACGATCGCAACCTTTTCACGACATACTTCCCATTGTCAAATAGATCAGTGATCGTCGGTAACGGGAATTCGATTAGTGCACACGGTCGCGGAAAGGTGGCGCTGCAAGTACATGACGGAAAGCAATGGATAGACACTACTATAGATAATGTACTGTTTGTGCCGGAACTAAAGACAAACTTGTTTTCTGTCAATTGCGTGACAGATAGAGGTTATGTTATGATCACAAATGATAACTTGTGCAAATTCATTAAACAGAACAAAGTATGCGCGATAGCTAATCGTATCGGCGATATGTATTTTTTGGATGTTCGTTACAAGTGCGAAGGAGCAAATGTGGCTCAAGTGCAATCAAGTCTCAAAGACTGGCATGAAAGACTAGCTCACCAAAATTTGAAACACGTGAAGGCCGTACTGTGTAACAACAACATTTCTGTGAAAGACAATAGTGAATCAAAATGCGAGAGCTGTCTGCAAGGAAAAATAAGTCGTTTGCCCTTCCGTACAAGTGAAACAAAAACAACTAGGCCATGTGAACTTATACATGCTGACGCATGTGGACCCATGGAGGTGCCGTCTATAGGAGGTTCCCGATACTTTGTTATTATGAAGGATGACTACTCTAATTATAGATCCGTGTATTTTGTTAAAGGAAAGGACGAAGTAAAGAACTGTATCAAAAACTTCATAAATAAAACAGAAAATACAACTTAAAATAAAATACACTATTTTCGAAGTGACAATGGATTGGAATTTGTTAACAGGGAAGTACAGGAACTGTTCACTGAACGTGGTATTATACACCAAACCACAGTTCCATATAGTCACGAACAAAATGGAAAATCATAACGGGAAAATAGAACTCTGGTCGAGGCTGCAAGAACCATGTTATGTGCAAAAGGTTTACCAAAGAAGTTATGGGCAGAGGCTGTGCAAACAGCGGCATATGTATTAAACAGGACCAGTAAAAGTAATGAACCAGGAAGAACACCATTTGAGGTATGGACTAACAAGCATTTTGATATAAATTACTTGGAAATATTTGGAACCCCTGTTTTTGTCCATATTCCAAAAGAAGGAAGTGGGATGCTAAAGGAGAGAAAGGAATCATGGTGGGTTACGGAGAAGATGTTAAGGGTTACAGGATATTTTTTGAAAAGAAAAACAGTGTGGAAATAAAGAGACATAGTTTTCCTGGAAGAACCTAAAATGAAGACAGAGCAGTTGGTGCTATTAGAACATGACTCAGATATACTCAAAGGGACTGTTGAGGATCAAGCATCCAAAGAACAGAAACTTGGAAAGGAAAATAAACAGTCAAAAAGCGTAGAGGAGGTGGAATCCAGTGAGGGTGAACAGCAGTCTACGCAGTTAGAAGAAACTGTAGATATATCTACAGGCAGTGACGGAAGTGAGTATGTTCCAAGATTTAGTGATGAGAGCTCTTATGATGAAGAAGATGAAATACCACAACGCCCAAGAAGTACCCGGCTCAGGAAGCAAACCTCATTCTATACTTGTAATTATGTTTCTACTGAAGAAAATGAGCCGAAAACATCAAGAAGCCATGCAAAGGCAAGATGCTATAATATATAGATATAAATCAATATAATACGCTAGCAACATTGTTTAATCTGTGTAATTGGTTACATACTTATCTGTGGTATGTATGTAGTGTGTGTCAATAAGCTAAGTAGTAGTACTTAGCTTATTGACACAACATTACACATTTTACATTATGTAGATAATGTAAAAGGTTCTAATAAAACTGCAAGTCACAAAATACTTCTTCGTTTTTATTAATAACCGTACAATAAAAATAATTAATGGGTTGACATGTTTGATGGTTGCCAACCTTACAGTGTCACCAACTCTCTAAATACGTCCATGGATACAACGTATAGGTGCGCGGATCAGCTGTCTGGTGGCGCAGCCATTGATGTTTTGTACTGTTTCTGAAATTGAAATTTAGTTCAAAATAGAAAATAGTTGGTGTCATGTAGGTGTCATGGCGTAGGTGAAAAATAGCATTATAACTAATACAATTATATTAGTAGCAGTAAAAATTATGTATTAATATTAGGTGCTATCGTCATATTTTAAAACGTTATAATATATTCGTTATCTAATATAACGACCACCTGTCATACAACGTAGGCCATGTTAAAAAAAAAAAACATTTAAGTGGAGAAATACCGCTAAAAGTGATTTTCTTCTCTCTGCTTAGCCGAGGAGAAGAAAACGACCTGACGTAGGTCGTCGAAGTCGTGTAAATGTGCAACAAGCTACTTTACGCTCCAACCGCTCTAATGACCAGCGAGAGGCTGATAATGATAACAGTCGTACAAGTATGCGAGAATTACGTTCAAGAGTAAATAACTATGAAGCGGATAGGCAGAGAATGGAACGAGTTCGTGCACATCGATCACTACAGCAGCGAGCACGGGATAATGAATTTAATCGATTCCGCAGACGCAATGCTCTTGTAAACCTCGAACGAGGAGCATTTTCCTATGATCCGAAAATTGATTATAGTGCCGACAAATCTGTGACGATTGGAGAAATGTCAATCATTTGTCAACATTGTTAGCATTAAAATACAGTGGTGAACCTGCAGGATTATGTTGTGCTGGTGGCAAATTACAATTGCCACAATTGGTTCCACCACCTGAACCGTTACACTCATTAGTTAATGGAGTGGAAAGTGAGTCTAAACACTTCTTGGCTAACATCCAAAAATATAATAATTGCTTCCAAATGACATCGTTTGGTGCAACGCATATTGTACAAGACAGGTTCATGCCCACTTTCAAGTTAGTATACCATAATTATTTTAGTAAAATTCTAATTTGTATTTGTATCACAACTAATTTAACCAGTTCTTAAATAATTACACATACAAGGACAAATTCATCATCTACTGGGGGCCATTCTGCCAGTGCCAGATGCGGATCACAAATTTTTGCAAATTTATTTTATGGGCAATCAAGATGCTAACTCCCATTAACCGATAACTTCCATTATCTATATCATTCTCTATCATTATCTATATGATAACTTCCATTAGCCGGCGGGTGGGACCGGAGATCTTCTTCTGTCCTTTTGAACGGAGGATTTTGTAGAACTTAGACCCTTCCGTTTGGAGAGTTTCCACAAACCTGTTGTTGTAGTCGTCCACATCTACGCATTCACCGAGGCATTCGAAGCGGTTTTGTAGTTCGATCTGAAAGCTCTCGGGGTTTTGGAGTTGTGTTGACGCTGGACGGAGCGTAGACTTCATAAGTCGAGAGCGTTCGAGCCTAATGTTGAGGTTCAAGATGCCTCTAACAATACGGTGATCACTCCTGGTTTTAACCGCATGGATCACGGAGACATCGTTGAACACTTGCCTTCTCGTTGACATTATGAAGTCTATCTCGTTTTTGGTCTGACCATCGGGGCTGAGCCAGGTCCACTTGCGGTGCAATGGTTTCTTGAAAAAAGAATTCATCGCAAAAAGTCCTTCCTTTTCCATGAAATCCATTAAAAAAATTAAATAATTAAAATTAAAATCATTTATTTCTAAAAAAAACTTAGTACTAGTATACATAACATGTGGCAACAATTTCAATTTAAATATTGAGTTTAGCGTCTGTAGCCGAACTAGGCATAACATGTATTTCGGCTATCAGCACCATTCCTCTCGTGAATTATACCTAGAAAGTGCCAATCAAAAAGGCATCTATAAAATTAAATTAGTACTACAGAAATACTGAATAATAATATTGATGAGTAATTTAGAGACTAATTTGCAAATAATAAATAATAATTAAAAGATTAAATGGATTTAAATTGATTACATGCATATAGGTACGTGTTGACGCCATCGTTGACGCCGTTCATGATAATCCATCTCTCTCGGATCATCAGAAACTACATTATTTACAAGGTAAGCTAACTGGCAAAGCCCTAGCGGTATGCACCGGCATTGTGCCCACCGCAGAAAATTATGAACTCATTTTTAAATCGCTAGTGAGTAGGTATGAAGATAAACGCATGCTAGCGTCCACATATTTAAAGCAGATCTTGGAATTTAAACCGCTAACTTCCGCTACTTCAAATAATTTTGACATGTTTAATGATAAGTTTGTCAGCGCTGTTCGCGCATTACAACATTTAAAAATTCCAGATTTATTGAATCTAATCTTCGTACAATTAGCTATTACGAAGCTAGACAGTGAAACTGTACGTAACTTTGAAAACAGTCAGGATCAATCTGACGTCCCTGCATTTGATGATTTAGTAGACTTCATCAATAAACAAGGGAAGATATTGTATCGTGCTCACGCCGTCAGCGTTACACCGGCTGAGCATTCTCGCATTTCTAATAACAAAACTTCGCAGTCCGCCCCAGTACGCTGCAATGCTTATGTCAGCACAGTCGAATCTACTGACAAATGCTTGTGTACTAATATCGCTCATCAACATTTATATAAATGTCCCGCTTTTCATAAACTGTCTCCGTATGAACGCCTACAGATTATTAAGAAAATTAACGGTTGCGTCAATTGCTTAAGCGTTAAACACAAGATGTCGCGTTGTCAATCCGCAACTGGATGTAGAACGTGTAAGAAGCGTCATCATTCTTTGTTACATTTTACCCGGGAATCGAACCCGCGCACCGGAGCAAACAATTACACTCAGACGTCTACGAGCGAGCCGCCCGACACAGCGGCGCCTACGCGAGCAAACGCAGCGGTCTCTTTCGATCACACGCGCACGACAGAGACAGAGCAACCTGCCGCGCGGTCTGACGTAGCATTGTGCTCGGTGTCTAAAGACGCGCCGCGTTATTTAACCCCAAATACTGCTTGTAGCGAGCCGTCGCAATGTAATGCATACACCACTGTTCTGCTCGCCACCGCGCAAGTAATAACATACGACAGTAATGGTCGTGAGCATTTGCTGAGAGTTCTGTTATAGTAGTAGATTCGGCGTCTCAAAGCAATTTCGTCACAAAGGAATGTTGTGACCGATTATGTTTACGTCAAAACAATACACAGTCCACGACTGTATGTGGTTTCGGACGCACAGAGAAAACGTCGTTCGGAACAGTAAATTTAACCATATTTTCCCGCTTTAATAAAAATATCCGATTTGATATCGACTCGTTAGTAGTCGATCAAATTACGGATAAATTGCCTTCTGCTTTTGTCAATATTAAGGCCTTGCCTTATTCGAATAAACTTCAGTTCGCTGATGATAGTTTCGCTATTCCTAGTAAAATTGATATTTTAATTGGAGCTTCGCTGTTCCCGCATTTACTTTTGCCTGGCGGGATTCCTGGAGGCCCGTCAGTGCCCGCCGCTGTCAATACGGTGTTAGGCTATGTACTAATGGGAACTGTACCTACACTTAGTAAACGCCCAGCCTGTATTACATCATGCTGAGTCATAGTCCATTCGCCTATGAATAATAATAATAATAATTCTATTTCCCGCCCATTCAACATTCCGCTGATGTTGAATGTGAGTTACACCATTACGCTCGTTTGCGCTGACGTGTAGGTAATTAATTATTTCCCGCTTCTGGGAACTTAAAGAAGTTCCCGGCCCGCCCATTCAACATCCCGTTGATGTTGAATGTGAATATTTTTTATTTCCCGCTTCTGGGAACTTGAAGAAGTTCCTGGCCCGCCCATTCAACATACCGCTGATGTTGAATGTGAATATTTTTATCGTTCAACTACGCAAAGGGACCCAGTTACTGGTCGCTATACCGTGGGTCTACCGTTTGATAAAGATGTGTTCACACTAGGTGACTCTTTAAATGTCGCTCGTAAGCGATTTTTATGCTCGGAAAGGAAGCTTGAAGCTTCACCGGGGCTGCGCGCCGCTTACGACGAGGTCGTAAATGATTACCTTTCTAAGGCTTATCTCTCGCCCGTCTCAGTCTCCCGCATGAGACCGTAGACGTGTATCGTACTTACCTTTGGCAAACGTTTATTGCCAATCACGTTATTAAAATCACTAATAATATTTCCGCAGATAACTTCTATCACGCAGCAGGGATTGACAATCCGGCAGACTGCCTGTCACGTGGTGTCTCTCCTGCTAAATTGTTAAACCACCCTCTGTGGTCTCAGGGCTAATTTTACATCCGTCACAGTGGCCTACCACTGAATGTACGGAGCCGCTCTCGCTGAACGAACTACCTGAGCAAAGAAAGCTCGTTCACGCTGTTTTAATTCCCGCGGACACCTCTTGTGTTCGTTATACTCTTTGTCGCCTTTCGTCATGGAGTAAAATACCTACTCCGTACGACTGTTTGCATTTATATATTCATTAAATTGTTATCACGTCGCGATTCCACACAAACAACCGCGGCTGATTTGAGTTTGGCAGAACACAAATTGCTGAAGCTCATACAACACAAACATTTTGATAAAGAAATTTTAAATTTAAAGATGAACACGCAAGTTTCATCAGCTCTTGTTAAACTGAGACCGTTCTTACATAACGACTTGGTCAGAGTTGGTGGACGACTCACTCATTCTGATTTGAGTTACTCACAGAAACACCCAGTACTTCTGCCAAGGCATGACTTTCTAGTCAACTTATTAATTGCATATTATCATAAGAAATATTTACACGCCGGGCCAGAACAGCTCATGTCACTGTTGCGGCAGAAATACTGGATACTGGCTGCTCGTCGCGCTATCCGTAAGGTAGTCCACGATTGTAATGTTTGCTTCCGCGCTCGACCACGTCCAGTTTACCCGCTCATGGCTGACTTACCAGATTGTCGGACATGTCAGGCTATTAAATCATTTACCCATACAGGTTGTGATTACGCAGGTCCTATAGCCTACACTCCCATTCGCCGCCGGGGTGCGAGGGCTTTGAGGGCGTACTTTTGCGTGTTCACATGTCTCACAACTCGCGCGCTACATATTGAAGTAACTACAGACCTTAGCACGGCCAGTTTCTTGGCTGCACTTAAGCGATTTTTATCTCGCAGAGGCCCTGTCCAAGTGATACACTCGGATAGAGGCACTAATTTTGTAGTCGCTAATTCTTAATTATATAACGACTTGGTCAGAGTTGGTGGACGACTCACCCATTCTGATCTAAGTTATTCACAGCGGCATTCTTACAAAGAGCTAGTTACAGTACTCACTCAGAGCGAGTATTTGTTAAATTCTAGGCCTCTCATAGTTCTGAGTGCCGATTCCGCAGAGCTTACCGCATTGACTCCGAGCCATTTTTGCATACCGCACCTCTGCTTTCATTGCCCGCACCTGAAGTAGAATCAGATAATCTCAATCTGCTTCAGAGACATTCTCTACTTGATAAGTTAGTTCAGTCCTTTTGGATGTGGAGAATGGAGTATTTACACGGTTTGCAAACTCGAGAGAAATGGATACTCCGACTGTGCCAATCAAGGCTGACATGGTCGTAATCATCATAACCTTTATCGTGGCCGTTAGCGATTGTGGAAAGGACGCTTCCTTCCGACGATGGGGTGACGCGTGTAGCTTCTGTAAGAACCGCTAAAGGTACATACGTACGTCCAGTCGTGCGTTTGTGCCCACTACCTACACAGTAGGATTATTAATTTGCTAAATACAAGTAGTTTAAGTGTTAGCAGTTAGGTAGTTTAGTATTATCGCAGTTATTTATATAAAGTCGCAGTTTCAATATTATATTTTCGCAGTTTTCGCTGTATTTATGATTGGGTTTTGAAGGTGACCCTTCAAAAGGGGGGAGGATGTTGACGCCATCTATTGGCGTTTATAAAATGGAACTGTCGCGCTGTATTCTCATAGCTGAATCCTTGTCCCCGTAACCCTCTACGTCACGTCATGCACCCGCTGCCCGTGAGATGGCGCTGTTTCGTTATTGATCGAAACAACGCCTAGATTATACGAGAAAAGAAGATTTTAGTGTGTCTCATGGAACCTCCGCGTGTGCGCACCCCGTACCGCGCGCTAACCGCTGTTTAAAAACCCGCATTTGCATAGTTCTGCTGTGTTAATTTATCGCTGAACGATATAATCATTCGATTATAAGTTGTAACCATCCGCTCAAATTGGAGACGTGTCTTTGTGGCTTCAAGAAAAGAAACCGAAGCTGTTAGCGGGGAACTCGATAAAACCACGTGTGTGTGTGGAGCGTGTGCCGAACCGCGAGGGTGAAGAAAGTCGAAGACGGAGCCAACAGATTGAACTCCTACGAGACGACGAGAGCCCGTCAAGAGAGGTAAGGTGCATGATATTTCCATAACCCATTCCTAGGTTAAGAGTTTTACAGCGCGACAGTGACGCCATTTTTTCTTTTCCATAAAAAGGTTACAGTCTAGATCGAAGGAAGGTAATAAACCCCGCGAAGCCACTTTAGCCCCTCCATTTGTATGAATCCATGACTAAGTGAGTGTCATATGTATATGATAATGTATGTGTGTGTGTGAGGGTGTGTTTGTTTGTGTGTATGTGTGATTGAGTAATTATGCAGTGACTTCTATTTAACTATTATTGTTTATTGATACCAGATACATTCACTATTTTACAGGGTAACAATTTAAATGTATAGTACAATACATGCTGATATTGATTCCCAAACTAAGCTTGAGCTTGTATTTTGGGAAAACAATGTTCAGTCATAGTGGTGACATACAATATACATTAATTGATGTTTAAGGACAAAGGTGAAAAATTGTGAAAAATTTGTCGCTGGGCGGTGCATATGGTTACAAAATACTTCTTCCTAATTATTATACTGTAATATAATTAAAGTAGGTGTCGCGTGTGAAGTGCGTGCATGTATCTATGTATGTTTGTTTATATTTATCAGTAATTATGGGTGAGTGTCCGAATGTATGGGTGAGTGTCCGTGTGTATGGGTGAACGTCCGTGTGTGTGTGTGGGTGTACGCAGCCCTGCGATGTAAATCTTGGGATCGGTTTCATTACCACTACGTACTGTGTGCTTAGTATGTGAGTATGCATCTGTAGTTTTATGCGTGTCTGAAAAAGATTACGTGTTGTATATTAATAAATCTTCAGTTTTTTGGTAGTCTAGTTGCAGAAGCCAATCCGCGACCAGAGGTTTCATTTTTAGTTAGTCCTATAATTTGCAGGTCCTTGTTTATTATATTGTACAGCTTACAGCTTATTGCATTTATTTATCTATTATTTATTTTTATTTATTTATAGTTAGCTAAAACGGTACAAAACCAATTACATTAACTAACATAGAGACAAACAATTACATTAATTAACTTAAAAACTACCACTAAAACTAACAAGGAATAGTGGACTATAGTGGACTGGTAGTGCATTATAGTGTCTACTTGCAAAATGTGTCTTACAGGGGACTCCCCGGCAAACAAAAGTTTTTTTTTGCGTCTCCCTGGGTCAGGTAAGGGGACATCTCTATGCTTCCTCAGCGTGGATTTGAGCACAAAGAGCTGTCTTACTGTTAACACTTTAAATTCTGAATAAAGTTCTGTGGTAGGATATCTAAAAGACTTTTTGCTTATTACCTTTAGGACAGCCCTTTGCGCTCTCTCCAATCCGATTAGAAGAGTTTTTGCAGCCCCTCCCCATACCGGTATGCAATACTGGATGATGGATTGACAGAGGGCTAAGTAAACCAGTCTTAACTTGTCGAAGGTAGCAGAGTTCCTAAGCGTTTTAAAGAGGTGTATCAGTCGTCTTACCCTAGTGGTAACTGCTTCTATATGCCTGTCCCATCTCAGGCCACCATCTATATGTACGCCCAAGTATTTAACGCTTTCAGTGCGAGCAATTGCCTGGCATGTGCAAGTGTCCCTGGATGAGCAGTTATGGGCTTTAATAGTAAAATCAGATGTTTGATGGTAACAGATTTTCTGATGGAAAAAGTGATGTATTGCGTCTTTGTGACGTTTAAAGTTAGAAGGTTCTTCGTAAGCCAGTTCATAACTATGCGAAGGGAGTATTCCGCACTCTCTTTGACCGCCCTCCACTCAGGTCTTGATATCAAAATTGCTGTGTCGTCCGCGTACGTGAAGATGGTCGTGTTTGGGAGGGAGATATGACACAGGTCATTAATATATAGCTGGAAAAGGGTCGGTCCAAGGATACTGCCTTGAGGTACGCCATAGGATATGGTGTCCTCATCACTCAAGTAGTCTGCTATTTTAACTTGCTGTTTCCTATTTGTGAGGTAATCTCTGAAAATTGCATGAGTTATTCCCCTCACACCCAGCCCCTCCAACTTGGCGAGAAGAAAAGGGACAGAGACGGTGTCAATAGCTTTGGAAAGATCTAAAAACATGCATAGGCATTTTTTCTTATCATCCAAGTGCTTCACAACAGTGTTTGTAAGGTCCAAGACAGCATCCTCAGTCGAGAACCCAGAACGAAAGCCATACTGATTTTTTGGCTAAGATCTTAAATTTGTCTATGAATTTTTTGAGCGCCCGGTTTAACACCTTTTCCAAAATCTTTGAAAGGGTAGATAACACTGCTATGGGGCGATAGTTGTTGACACAGTCTCTGTCCCCGTTTGTATAAATTGGGTGAACTATCGCTTTTTTGAAGGCTTCTGGGAAAGCGCCTGTTTTAAGAGCATGATTGCAGATATGTGTTATTGGAGGAATTTGTATGTGCCGATACTGCCGAATGATTTGCGATGAGATTCCATCCCAGCCAATAGCACAATCAGAGCGCAACTGCAGTATGATAAGATTAACATCTGAATCAGTAACATCAGGCATACCAAAATAATTTACTGGTCCTTTGAGGGGTGGGAGGTGAGCTGCGGTTGAAGGAGAGGAGTTTGGTAAAGAAGTAGTTAGAGATTGAATTTTTGCTGCTAGCTTTTTACCTATGTTAACAAACAAGTTAGAGACTTCATTTGCGGCTGTCTTTGGGTCTGCGGATTTTTTAAGGAGTTCTGTAGGACTAGTTTTCCTATTTTGGGTATTCGTTATATTTTTTATGACTTTCCATTAAGCCCTAGGATCATTGCCTGCTTTGTCTAAGAGTTCCTTTCTGTGAGCTACTTTTAAATTACGGAGAAGATGGTTACAAAAATTACGGAATTGCGTGTATATCAGTTTCATAGTCATATTATCAGGTGATTTCCTAGATTTTATGTGTAACCTATTGCGGTTTTTAATGCAGCGTAGTAAACCTGGTGTCATCCATGGTTTTAGGATTCTGTCTTTTTTTGAGACAGCCGTTGTTTTTGTATGTCTAGTAATAATGTCCGAGACTACTGCTACAAATGAGTTCGCTGCTGAATTTGCATCATGGTCCGATAAGATTTCCGTGAAATTAACATTTTCTAAGTCTGACTCTATTTCAGGGAAGTCCGTACGGGATATAGTTCTCTGTGGCTGTCTGGTGGAAATCTTCACGTCAATACATAAGGAGATGGGTAGGTGGTCAGTTATGCGGGATTCTAATATTAGTGTAGTAGTGGGGAGTTTGGTTTTGGTTAGGAGGTGGTCTATACAGGTGGTAATTCTAGTGGGGAAGGTATGTGTCGGAAAAAGTCCATGTGTAGCGTTGAGAGTCAAATATTCGTCTTTAAACGGATCTAGACTATTTGGATGTATGTCAATGTTTACGTCACCAACCAGTATTATATCATTGTTAGGGAGACCAGAGTATACATTATTTAGACTATTGATGAAATTGTTAAAATTCTCGCGTGTTCGGAGTCAGGGTGAGCGGTAAATTGACACTATTTTAATACCATTTTCTAGTTGACAGGTTAGACAACTTGCATCTAAAAATAAGGGTTCTTGAATTTTGCAGTTGAGATTTACTTTAGTATAAAAAATGATGCCGTCATTTTGATTTCGCGCGGAACCCGTGGAGTGCGCCACGTATCCCTCTAGGGTAGGTAGGTTGCTCACTCCACGAAGCCAGCACTCTGTCAAAACAACGACATCAAAAGAAACTTTAGTCATTGACAATAGTATGCAAAGTTGGTCAAAGTTTTTCTTGATTCTTCTAATATTAATGTGAAATAGATTGATAGCATGACTATTTCCAATGAATTTGCAACAGTCTTCCGGCATGCAGACGTGTGAATTAGTTGTCTCTAGTGAGTCTAACTCAATATTTAAGTTATGTATAGTAGCCATTGATTAAAAAAGAAAAGAAAATTTTTAAGATTCCTATACAACACGCAAAGAGATATTGGTGTGCTGATGTGTGTGTGTGTGTGCGATGAAGTGGCTGAAAGGTGGGTGTATATGTATATTAGTGTTAGGTGATTAATGAGATTCAGAGAGTGTAAATGTGCAATCTTTATCACATGAAAGATAGTTAAAACAAGTAAAAAAGTAAAAACAACAAAATGCATAATAGTACAAGTACAAAACAAAAAATGAAGCTTATATCAATCGTGAAGTTACATAGTACATTGCAAGGGTCTACACAGCATGATTCTACACAGCAATCGATTATTTAGTCATTTTTCAGCAATCTTAGGTAAATCTCCTTCTGAGGTAATGCAAAACCGTTTCGCTCCGTCTTCCTTGCGAATGTACACCTTACCATGAGCTGTTCAACAGTGTTTAAATTGGTGAAGTGTAGAAAATTCTCTAGCCAAGAAGAATAATTTTCTAGTTTTTGTAGGCAGATTATCTGAGATGTATATACCGGGAGTTTTGGACCATCAATCTGCAAGGTGGCGGTGTTTAACTTATTATTCTGGTTTTCTTTATTGTAAGTCCTGGCTGCTTGCATTATATTGTCTTTTTTTATAACTGTAGTGAGGTCTAACATGATGGTGTTATTCATGGATGACCAATGACCTCAGCACAGCTTCCCAACAAGTGGGTCTAAAAATGAACATGGATAAGACGAAGATCATATCGAACTCTCATGTCGCACCTACTCCAATTGTAGTTGGTTGCTCTGCACTCGAAGTTGTTGACGAGTATGTATACCTGGGACAAACAGTCCCAACTAGGTAGGTCCAACTTCGAGAAAGAGGTGTCTCGGCGAATCCACCTCGGTTGGGCAGCGTTCGGGAAGCTACGCTACATCTTCTCGTAGTCCAAGATACCACAGTGTCTCAAGACTAAAGTCTTTGACCAGTGTGTGCTGCCAGTGATGACTTACGGAACTGAAACGTGGTCGCTCACAATGGGCCTCATACGAAGGCTCAGAGTCACACAAAGGGCAATGGAAAGAGCTATGCTAGGAGTTTCTCTGCGTGATCGAATCAGAAATGAGGAGATCCGCAGAAGAACCAAAGTCACCGACATAGCTCTGCGAGTCGCTAAACTTAAGTGGCAGTGGGCAGGGCACATTGCTCGTAGAACCGATGGCCGATGGGGCGGTAAGGTTCTGGAGTGGCGGCCACGTACTGGAAGACGCAGCGTAGGGAGGCCCCCAACAAGATGGACCGATGACCTGGTGAAGGTCGCGGGAAGCCGATGGATGCGGGCAGCACAAGACCGGTCAGCGTGGAAAGCCTTGGGGGAGGCCTTTGTCCAGCAGTGGACATCTATAGGCTGAAGAAGAAGAATCAAGATGCAGAAGTTGATACACGTTGTGCTCATAATCCAACCGTCAAGCGAACCATTGTCCAACAACTGCAAACATTTCTTCACGAAAATAATGAATTAGTGAAAATGTTCAAAATGGCACTGGATCGGATGCCATCAGACTGCCATAATATTGTAATAAGAGCCGACAAAACACCTGCTGGAGAGCATGCAAGGAGGTTTAATTCACCGACAATAGATGAAGTGGCTATTGTCGTTGTTGGAGAGAATTTGCAATGTACTGTACTGTACTTGTACTTTATCGCCGGAACAATGAATTGAAGCGTGTATATGAAACGCATAGAGCTTATGATGTTTTACAATACCCATTAATCTTCTGGCAGGGAGAAGATGGGTACCATTTTAATATCAAAATCGTTAATTCATCAACAGGTAATTAGATTATACAAAATGAAATAATATTTTATATATTGAATATATAAATGTAATTTTTATCATTTGTACTTCCAGGTGCTGATACACACAAAAAAGTCAGTGCCATGAATTATTATTCATACAGACTCATGATCCGTGAAGGTGAAGTAAATTACATTTTGATGTGTCAACGGCTTTTTCATCAGTATGCAGTTGACATGAATGTCAAAATTGAGACTGAACGATTGACATACATTCGTCTAAACCAACAGCAGCTTCGATCTGAAGAGTACATTCATCTTCGCGATGCAATCAATGCTGACGGCAATGTAAATAATGTAGGAAGAATTACAATTTTACCGGCCACTTACATCGGTAGCCCGCGCCACATGCACGAGTACGCTCATGATGCGATGTCTTATGTTCGAAAGTATGGCCGTCCAGACCTATTTATTACATTCACCTGTAACCCACAATGGATTGAAATATAAAAAGAACTGCTACACAACCAAACACCACTTGATAGGCATGACATCACAGCCAGAGTTTACAAGCAAAAATTAAAATCTTTAATGAATTTCATTACAAAGCATCGTGTGTATGGCCAAGTACGTTGTTGGATGTACTCTGTTGAGTGGCAAAAGCGTAGTTTGCCACATGCTCACATATTAGTCTGGTTGGTTGAAAAAATATGATACCATTATTTCAACCGAAATCCCTGAAGAAACGGTTGACCCAAAATTGCATACAATAGTAACTAAACACATGATACATGGACCTTGCGGAGTTGTCAACAACAACTCACCCTGTATGATCGACGGCAAGTGCTCCAAGCGGTACCCGAGAAACTTGGTTGCTGAAACCATCTCGGGAATCGATGGTTACCCATTGTATCGTCGGCGATCAGTTGAGAACGGTGGACGATCTGTAAATGTCAAGATAAAAGGACAAGATTTTCATGTAGACAATCGTTGGATTGTGCCGTACTCGCCCATATTATCCAAAACTTTTGAAGCTCACATCAATGTGGAATTTTGTAACTCTATGAAATCCATAAAGTACATTTGTAAATATGTCAACAACGGTAGCGACATGGCCATCTTCGCAGTAACAAACACAAATGATGAAGTGTCTTACTATCAGATGGGTCGCTATGTAAGCAGCAATGAGGCTATTTGGCGCATATTTTCGTCTGCAATTCTTGAAAGACACCCCACTGTAGTCCATTTGGAAAATGGACAACGAGTTTATTTCAACCCAAACAATGCTGTGGATAGAGCGGCACGTCCACCTGTGACCACATTGACAGGTTTCTTCTCAATTTGTGAAACTGATCAATTCGCTCGCACTTTACTGTATGCTGATATGCCACGCTATACTACACATGGAATGCATCATCAAAGTCTTTTCAGCATCCTAAACAAGGAACACCACTTGAAGGATATGAAAATGTATTTGCCAGAGGCAAATATAAAAGGCCGTATATATACAGTACATCCAAATAACGATGAATGTTATTATCTTAGATTGTTATTGGTGAATGTTCCTGGTCCGACATCTTTTCAAAAATTGAGAACAGTTGATGGACATCTGTGTGCGACTTACCGTGAGGCTTGTCAATTATTACGGCTGCTCGAGAACGATTCGCATTGGGATGATACGCTCAAGGATTACGTGATATCTTCATCGCCGCATCAAATTCGCACACTGTTTGCGATTATAATATCGACATGTTTCCCCTCAAATCCGGAAGATTTGTGGATGAAATATAGGGATGACATATCTGAGGATGTGTTGCATCGCGTGCGTTGTGAAACTTTGATTCCTACATTGGAAATTACGGCAGATTTACAATGACACATTGATCATAATAGAATATATGTGTTTATTAATGGCAAATAAAGTATTGTCGGGTTTGGGCCTGACAGCACCCAATCGTGCTATGCAAGATGCATTAAACCATGAGTTGCAAAGAGAACGCCAGTACGATACTGAAGCTATGACCGAAGCAGTTCGCACAATTGTTCCGCAATTGAACGAAGAACAAAGGATTGCGTACGATCGTTTGATACAAGTTGTAAACAGTGGATCTGGGGGGATTTACTTTCTTGATTCTCCTGGGGGTACTGGGAAAACGTTCCTAATTGCATTGCTATTAGCAAAGATCCAATCTCAAAATGAGGTAGCCCTAGCGTTGGCTTCATCTGGAATAGCAGCAACTTTATTAAAAGGCGGACGAATTGCACATTCAGTTTTAAAATTACCTTTAAACATGCATATCAACGAAACGCCAGTTTTTTTTTTCTTTTTTTTTTCTTTTTTTTTATTATAAACTAGCGCTTGACCGCAATCCCGCCCGATGGTAAGCAGTGACGCAGTCGTTGATGGTAAAGCGCACTAGTTTATTAAGAGCCTATTGCATAAGCCGTAATAAGCCCAGTTTGCAACATCGCCAAAAATAGCGCTATGGCGAAGACTCTCCAAATATGCAAATTGATAATTTGGGACGAATGCACAATGGCCCACAAGAGGTCGCTGGAGGCACTAGATAGAACGTTAAAAGATTTACGTGATAACCAGAACATTTTTGGTAGAGCCATGATACTGTTGTCGGGTGATTTTCGTCAGACTCTTCCAGTAATTCCTCGATCGTCTGTTGTTGACGAAATAAACGCATGTCTAAAATCATCAAATTTGTGGCGGCACGTAAAGACACTACAATTAACTACTAACATGCGAGTGTTTTTGCAAAAAGATCAAACTGCGACTGTGTTTTCGAAGCAGTTGCTGGATATTGGCAATGGTAAGGTCGCAGTTGACAGCTCGACCGGATTAATGACTTTTCCCACAGATTTCTGTCACTTCACAGAATCGAAAGAAGAACTTATTCAGCGTGTTTTTCCGGATATTAAACAACAATATAATAACCACGATTGGCTAAGTGAACGAGCAATATTGGCGGCAAAAAACAAAGATGTCGATGATCTCAATGCGACCATTCAGAATTTCTTTCCAGGAGAGTTGTTTACATACAAATCAGTTGACACGGCCATAAACCAGGATGACGTAGTCAACTATCCTACAGAATTTTTATATTCATTGGAGTTGCCTGGACTACCACCACATAATTTGCAATTAAAAGTAGGATCAGCTGTCATCAAGCTGCGTAATATTAATCAACCTCGACTTTGCAATGGAACGAGATTGGTTGTGAAGAAACTCATGAATAACATAATCGAAGCTAAAATAATCAAAGGAAAATACAAAGGAGAGGATGTCTTAATCCCACGGATACCTATGATACCAACGGATTTGCCATTTGATTTTAAAAGGTTGCAATTTCCCGTCCGTCTAGCTTTTGCAATGACCATAAATAAATCACGAGGCCAGTTGTTGCAAGTTTGCGGAATAAACTTAGAGTTTCCCTGTTTCACACATGGACAATTATACGTTGCATGTTCGCGCGTCGGAAAACCAACATCCTTATTTAAATACACACCGCAAAAAAAAAAAACTAAAAATATTGTCTACCAGAAAGCACTATATTAATTAACTGTATATATGTACAGCAGTAGACGTTTCTTTTCAAATTATGCCTTCCATCGTTGCTTGACGATCATTTTGCCAATGTGAACGTGTATTAATCACTCTTTATTTCCATCAACTTGGTTCTATCTACTTGGGAATCACTTAGCTCGGCAGGACATGATAATATGGCGAAAGTTCTAGGCGACTCGGAGAAATATGATTCAATCAGCACATTTATTTATTTTATTTTTTATGTACACACAATAAAATACATAAAAATACGACAAAAATTAAGATCTGAGTACAACATTGTCAATGTTGAGCTGCTGGCTGTCTTCAATAACATCATTATCTACCAGAACATTCTTGATGTTGGGCTTATGGCTGTCTCCAATAACTTGAATATCCTGTATGTCTTCGGCCGATAAATTTAATTCACAGAATTGAATTGGTTTTGGTTTAGATAGCAGCTTTTGCTTTAATCTATTTTTTTGTTCTTTTGCCCTGTTCATGCGTATTATTCGTTCTACATTCTTAACCACACTTGATACAAAATCTGAAGGTGTCAGCGATAATGCTATAGCATTCGTCGCATCTTAATAATGGTTTATTACAACCTCGACAGTTATTATTTTTGTTCTGCCGTTCCATCCACTTTTTACAAAAGGCACAATGCATTTTAAGGAGTTATATATAACTTCTGGGAAATAATTTTAAAATTTCTACAATCTTTTCTTCAAAAGTTAGGTCACAGTGACACTGACAGTACCTATCGCCAGATTACTAAAGTACTCTTAAGCCGCCCCTACACACGTCAATCCTGATTGTGATCCATGATCACGATTGGGATCACGCCCAATCACGCGGCTTTACGGTTTAGTAATATGGCGAAATCGATACAAATCTTTTATGAATTAAGGATCACCTTTATTCATTAAAGATTTGTATCGATTTATTTAAACCATAATTATCAAATTATGGTTTAAATAAATTTGTTTTACATTAATAGGTAAGTGATACGAAGTTCACCGGGTCATCTAGTTATTTAAATAAAAATATCACTATGTTATCACTTAAAACACGTCTGAACTGCACAGAGATCCGAGGGGAAGCCAATTAAAGAAAATAATTAAATATCATTGTATAAACAATGTCCAACAAGAAAAAAATAATGTATAAAATTCAACAAGCTCCTACAGATTTTTGTTGACAGCAAGAATTGACGTGGCTTTATCGAAAAGTTCATTCGATATTGTTTCTGAGGTTTTTCTCAAACTTGAGATATATGGATCAAAGTGCACAATAAGGTATGGCACACGTCTGTATTGGTAGCCGCTCTTGAACACTTTTCTAGAATGATGAAGTCTAAACTTTTTGTAATCCTTGTTGTGGGATTCTTGAGCGTCTTCGGACAATTGTCCGATAGGTAAAATAGCATAGTACTCAATGGTTTTTTCTCCTTAAATACGTATTTTATGTACGGAGGAAGGCATAAAGGGTGTATCTGACATCGACGCACAAACGAGTACCATGGATCCAGTACATGATTCTGAACCCCCCAGTGGTGGAATTTTTCGTCGGCGTTTTCATGATTTAAAAAATACACATGTAGTTTTTTTCACTTTAGACCGTTCATAATTGCTATACTTTTATAACCCAATAAGATTTTAAAGGAAAAATTAATTATTTCGCTAATTACACAAAAAAGCGCAATGAAAACAAAACTCTAAAAACTGTCACAAATCAAAATCAAATCAAATCATTTATTTCAAATAAACCAGATACAGGCACTTTTGAATTGTCAGAAGTTCGGTCAGTCAATAAGATGAAGCTAGTCGCCCATTCCAAAGAGTAGGTACCTATGGAGAAGAACGGGCAAGAAACTCCATGGACACTCTTTTAAATTTTCAAGCTATTGTTACAAATATTTGATTACATCATTCATGTTGAAATCAACCGTGTGAGAACTATGCAGAAATATATTGTACGCTGAGAGCGTCCATAGAAAACACACAAAAATTAATTCAGAAATTAAAATACGCCATGGCAGCTAAGAGATGACCAGTCCCCACTGACGGCGTCCGTTCACGAACATGACGTATGGATCAGCATCATTCAGCTCAACCATATTGAAGGGAACCCAATAACCCAACACATACACCACCATCAGCGAGACATTTGAGTGAGCATGACATGCTCTCAACAGCCAGAGCACAATCAAGTTAATAAAAATGACTAACCCAACAAATAAATGCCTTACAGCACATTCGTACATTGTGCTCACACGTTTGCCATGCAATTATACAATACTAAGAAATTGAATCTACACAATGCTAAGATAGTATTGTCCAAGGTTCAGCAGCTCCAACAGTTCCCGAATACTAAGTTTAGCTCCTGTATAGCTGTACAAGTGCCGAACACCTCTGTCAGCGATACAATTCCGTAACGTACAATATGCTTGGCTACGTAGTGTGTAATACAGGCTTTGAATTAATAATATAAACAATTACATATTAAAACTACAAGAGGAAAAATCAAAAAACAATCAGTGTATAGAAATCGGACGCACCTCAAGCCCAAGCCTTTTTGTCCTCAATATAATCCTTCACACTATAAAATGCTTTCTGACACAGCTTACGTTTAATGAAGGATTTGAATTTATTCAGGCTCAGATCTTGAACCACCTCTGGAAGTCCATTGTAAAATTGTATACATTGGCATCTGAAAGAGCCACCTATTTTCTTGAGCCTTGTTGTAGGTACAATAAATTTGTGCTTGTTCCTAGTATTTATATTATGGACATCACTGTATTTTTTAAACAATTTTATATTTTTATAAGCATACAAAAGATTTTCATAAATATGTTGAGACGGCACGGTCAGTACATTAATCTCTTTAAATTTTTCTCTGAGAGAGTATCTCGAACTTAATTTATAAATTGCACGAACACTTCGTTTCTGCAAAACAAATATTGTTTGAATATCGGCGGCATTTCCCCACAACAGAATGCCGTACGACATTACGCTATGGAAATAGCCAAAGTACACTAAACGGGCCGTCTCAACATCAGTCAAATTACGAATTGTCCTAACTGCGTATGCAGCAGAACTTAGTTTTTTTGACATTTTTTCTATATGTGGGCCCCATTGAAGCCTAGCATCCAGAGTTATGCCCAAGAATACTGTGCTGACTTCAGATTTCAATTCTTCGCCCTTTATCGCCGAACGCCGACGAACGCCGCCGAACGTTCTGCCGAACGTGAGGTAGAGTAAACTTAATGCATTTGGTTTTTTTCTCGTTTAAGAGTAAATTATTAACATTAAACCAATGGACTACTTTGGAGATCGCGCCATTTACATCATCAGTAACCTGCTGCTGACGTTTCAGTTTAAATAAAAGTGAAGCATTATTAGCTGATTTAATAAAGTTCACACGTGGGCCCATATTGAAAAATAGTGGACATAGGCAACAAAGTTCTAATATCGATGCGATTTTTTTTATATGACGCGTTATGATATTCCTGACAACTTTTACTGTTGTAAAATTTCTTCTGAAGTTGATGGTTTGTCTGAAAAAAAAAAAAATAGATTTTTTGTATGGAGCGAATCACGTTTAATTTTTTTCTTCAATTCTACTAATATGTTGGGTGTATGGCGGGAGTATATTATCATATACGAAAAAATAATCAGCGCCGGACACTTGCGGCCGCGCGAGTAATCGATTGATAAAAAAAATAATATTTTGTATGAAATTTTTTGCCATTTAAGATAAATTGAAAGTATATTTTTTGTCTCATTTGGCTATTTTGACCTTTCTTTTTAGTTAAATATATAGTTTTAATAGCACATAGGTACTTACAACTAATAATTCTGGTAGATATTAAGTTATTATTGCATGTTATCGGTAACATTCCATGGAGTTTCCTGCCGGTTCTTCTCCATAAAACCTGCAAAGATCTCCATAGAGCCTGCAAAGGCCTATTTGAAATGCCATTTCCTCCCTTTACCGCTTTTGTACCAGTTGTTTCTTTTCGTCTTTGTCTTTTTTTATTTTCTGGTGTAATGGCTGACCACTTTTGGTAAGACAAATTATAGCCTATAATTTGTCTTACCAAATGTGGTCAGCCAACTTTGTAAAAATTCAATGCGGGACATTCTTGTGGATAGAGTAAGGTAGGCGGCCCACACTAACCACAAGGGGAGGAGGAAGGATATTTCGGTGGGTCATCTAGATTAGAAACAAACAATATACAAAAAGTAGTGAAGTACCGAAGCAACATTTATTTTTAACCCCCGACGCAAAGCGAGGGGTGGTATAAGTTTCACGTGTCTGTCTGTCTGTTTGTCTGTGGCATCATAGCTCCTAAACGGATGAAGCGGTTTCAATTTCGTTTTTTTATTAAAGGTGACTATGTGCGATTGTTGAGCCGTTTAAAAGTTGTGGGGGGTGAAAGTGGGGAAGAATAACCGAATGTCTGCAATATACTCGAGTAGGGTCTCAAATGAAAGCGCATTACACGCACTTTACAAAATTAATAATATATTAAATTAAATGAAAAATATTAAAAAAATCGGATGAGCCGTTTAAAGTTATAAGGGCTAAAAGTGGAGATGGAAACAGAAAGCCTGTGAATTTATATTATAATATATGTTAGCGCAAGGCTAACTAAAACCTTTAAAATATTAACCTTAAGTTCAGACTTCACAGTTAATATGACTAGCTAGCTGTAAATTGATTTAGATTTATTTGTTGTTGACAGTTTGCTCTTTTTCAATGTAGAAATTCAGATGAGGATTTCCGGTTGCTTGGATAGCAACCCATTATTGAGAGTTTATCCAAACTGAGGTCTAAGAAAATAGTTATCTATAGTTAATTCATTTCATGATTAATAAGAGACATGTGTATTCTAAAGCATGTCGCTGGATGGATTTGGATTATAGACTCTTGATAAAAGGCAAAACCATGGCGCATGTTTTAAATAAATGTTTAAACGCGTTAAGCAATGAATAATTAATTCAATGTTAAAATCGAGTGTTAGAAATAGTAAAGCGAATTAGCAAATTATAGTTTGTTACTCTAATTATAAATTACAAATTATTGTTAAGAATGGCCTTGCGACTGTAAACAGAGATGTCAACGAGGATTTTGATGAATATGTTGTTTTTCACTAGAATATCTTGTAAGTAACGGCTTATGTTACTCGTAGAGACATTCCTGTTTATTTTATTGTGTTTGTGATCGCTATTGAGCGAGAACAATAAAAATGTACGTAAAAACAAATAGTTGTATTCATTTTTGCTACATCTGAGCCTAGTCTTTGAGACAATGGCGTCAACCCTGTTGACGCATCAGTTTCTACGAATTCTAATGACCATGGTAATTCGTTATATATTATAGAGTTGAAGATTAATATTAACATTTCTATAAGCAACAATTATTACTTAAAGAAACAAAAAAACTAGTAATTAGTAAGTAAAATAAAAGTGAACAAGCTTGAACTTAAATGTAATCTTTTCCTTAAATATTAATTTGAAAATTTTCAACAACAACCTATGTATTTACAACTCAACAAATTCTACATTATGATAAGAAGAATAAAAAGTATAAAATAAAAAATAAATAAAAATTTTAAAAAGATTAAGTTTTTTTTTTATTATTTTATACTTTTTAAAGGGATCTTAGGGTTTTTGTGTCGGGGGTTTTTAAAATTTTTAATTTTTGAAATCATATTTTGCACATGAGTGGCATTTTTTTTTTTTACTAAATCTGGGTTTTGGTTAAGAATATGATAAAAGTTTTCACAACTGTCCATGTTAAATTTTAGAACAAGCATAGCTCGCAACGTTTCAACTTTGAGTGATGATTCTTCGGAAGTCCATAACGCATTCATCAGCGAAAATACTCGTTCTGTAGCAGCATTTGTCCCTGGCAAACAAAGAAGGTACTGGACGATAGTCCGGCAATTCTGAAATGGTATTCCATTATCTTTAAAATTTTTAAACACCTCTAGCCATCTTTGTTCTGTACTATTTTTCATCTCCTGCCATCTTTTTAGGACATCATTGTTCACGTAATTTGACAAGTAACTTACTTCGTCGAATAAAAAATCTTCTTTTAAAGACGTAGCCGCTGTAGGCATCTGCACCAATAACTGTTGGTATGTCTGCTGTACATCAGCCCATTTCAAATTTTGTTTTAATTGAATCCAAGTAAAAGTTTTCAATTCATCATATTGATATATATACTTTTGCAGGTACTTGATGCAGTTATCATAAAAGTTACGAACATGTCCCATAAAATAGTTTCTGTCGATTTGGCCATTTTCCACAAGTTTTGTTACTTCATTTCTTATAGTCAACGGAATATAATCATTTTCTAAACGGTTTGTGTATTTGTTTTGTAGATCCACAAACAGGTGTGACACTTCTGTCAAGCTTGTTTTGTCACCTTCCATAAAATATATATCGTTAAATAGTGATGCTTGCACATGAACAAATTTTAACCATAGCTCTGAGCATTCATTTGAGAAAAAAATGGTGTAGAACAGCAGGGCATTTATCTTGCGATAAAAAGTATGATTTTAATCGCGAATACATTTGTAAAATTCTCTCAACTGCAGGCGCAAGTGCTAGCCATCTTGTTTTACTATAACCTAACTTTCTTTTGTATTGCATTTTAGCTTCCTCACAAAACCTTTAAGACTTTCTACACGCACTGTGTATATATAGAAGTACGAATAAATCTTCGTAACGATGTGTTCTACATCAACTGGTAACAAATCTGCTGCTGTTTGAATGGCATTGTGTGCGATATGTGCTGCGCAGCCCACACCAACTATTTGTCTTTCTAAGCCCTCTTCAAGTGTTCTGAAAACATTACATTGACCTTCACGTTGAACGCGACCAAAATTTGTATTGGCATTATCTGCACAAAAACCAACCACTTTCTCTTTAAGGTTGTGCTTTTCGAATCGTATATAATAACTGCGGTTTCGCCAGGTAAATTCACAAGATCTAGTATTTTAACATTAATGCCGGTTTAGGGTGAAAATACCTTACTAGGGTTGGAAATATTTTGATGTCTTTATGGTTCGAAGCATCTGTATAGATACAAATAAATGGGTCATCCTGAAGTTCTGTCTTCAGAATATCTGAAGAATACGGTGCAATCACATTCTTTGCAATAGCTTCGCATTTAGTTTTCCCACATGAAAACTTCTTGTCAAAAACTCTTTGAATTAATTTGGAAGTGCATTCCATCGATCGAAAACTTTGATTGTGACATACCGTATGGAAAGCCCACAAACCCTCAGCTTTTGCCAGCTCTGCTTCTTTGTCACCAAATTTTTCTTGACGAAAGTAAGAAGTCGTTGACGACGACGTACTTGCTGCAATCAGTGCTTTTTTGTGCTTGTCCGATGTCAAATGCCTTTGTATATCATGTCTGCTACCATGAGCAACAGAAAATGCTCCATTACATTTGGTGCAACGCACTTCCGAAGGTGTTAAACACTTTTGCAAGAAAGGAAATTGTTTTTGCAAGTCCTCGGTAAACTTACAACTTCGCTTTTTCGCGGTCGGCGGCATTGATACAACACACATACTTTACTAGCCTAGCAAACCTGACACAGGTTATTAATTACGTGTCACAGCGTGCACTAATAAAACAACGCAACCACTAATACACTGGAGCTCGTTGAAATTGACTAAATAATAAATACGTTTTTTTATCTTGGTCTCACGCATACGTGTTTTGTTACTTGTCGCGCGAAACAAAAGAAAGCAATCAGATTCGCACTACGCGACTCGTTACTTGCGCCTACAACTACATTGAACATGAACAAAATAAGCGCGCGCAGTTGCGCTCACACTGACAATCGCAACACACACCGCTGGTTGCGTGTAGTCAAATCAAATCATTTATTCCAAATAAACCAGTTACAGGCACTTTTGAATTGCCGCCCATTCCAAAGAGTAGGTACCTATGGAGAAGAACGGGCAAGAAACTCCATGGACACTCTTTTAAATTTTCAAGCTATTGTTACAAATATTTGTTTACATCATTCATGTTGAAATCAAACGTGTGAGAACGATGCAGAAATATATTGTACGCTGAGAGCGTCCATTATGGAAAACACACAAAAAACAATTCAGAAATTAAAATACGCCGTGGCAGCTAAGAGATGACCAGTCCCCTCTGACGGCGTTCGTTCACGAACATGACGTATGGATCAGCATCATTCAGCTCAACCATATAGAAGGGAACCCAATGACCCAACACGCACGCCACCATCAGCGAAGACATTTGAGTGAGTATGACATACTCTCAACAGCCAGAGCACAATCAAGTCAATAAAAAAGACTAACCCAACAAATAAATGCCTTACAGCACATTCGTACATTGTGCTCACACGTTTGCCATGCAATTATACAACACTAAGAAATTGAATCTACACAATGCTAAGATAGTTTTTTCCAAGGTTCAGCAGTTCCAACAGTGTTCCCGAGTACTAAGTTTAGCTCCTGTGCAGCTGTATAAGTGCCGAACACCTCTGTCAGCGATACAATTCCGTAATGTACAATATGCTGGGCTACATAGTGTGTACTGGCTTAGAGTAAAAAAAAACAAACATTTACAAATTAAAACTACAAGAGGAAAAATCAAAGAACAATCAGTGTATAGAAATCGGACGCAGCTCAAGCCCAAGCCTTTTTGTCCTCAATATAATCCTTCACACTATAAAATGCTTTCTGGCACAACTTACGTTTAATGAAGGATTTGAATTTATTCAGGCTGACGGCACGGTCAGTACATTAATCTCTTTAAATTTTTCTCTGAGAGACTCGGACTTAATTTATAAATTGCACGAACAGCACGTTTCTGCAAAACAAAAATTGTTTGAATGTCGGCGGCATTTCCCCACAACAGAATGCCGTACGACATTACGCTATGGAAATAGCTTTTATACCGCGTACATCGAGGGACTGGAACAATTTGCCAGCGACGGTGTTTCCGACACATTACAATTTGAGTGTCTTCAAGGCTAGAGTGAATAGGTTCTTAATAAACTAGCGCGCTTTACCATCAATGATCGCATCACTGCTTACCATCAGGCGGGATTGGGGTCAAGCGCTTGTTTATAACTTATATAAAAAAAATAAAAAAAATAGCCATAATACACTAAACGGACCGTCTCAACATCAGTCAAATTACGAATTGTTCTAACTGCGTATGCAGCAGAACTTAGTTTTTTTTGACAATTTTTCTATATGTGGACCCCATTGAAGCTTAGCATCCAGAATTCAGTTATACTCAAGAATACTGTGCTGTCTTCAGATTTCAATTGTTCGCCCTTTATCAACACTTTAGTTTCCACCTGCCTAACGTGGGTAAAACTCTTAAAATGTGCCACCACCGGAGGGGAACCACCACCCCCCCGCCACCTCACTGGCCACTCTCCACTACTGTGACTCAATTCTTTGAGTGTGGACGCCATCGGGTGCAATAAATGGATTGTCAGGGTCTGAGTGTTTTACTTTTTTATGAATATATCCATAATCACCCAGACAATCGTACGCCTTCCAAAAATCTGTATGAATAGTGGTGCCCGGCTCGATATATTTCTGTATAAGGGGCACCAACACGTCTGCAGAACGTACGTTGTCTGGGCACACTTCTAATCTTAGATCCTCAGACCCATCTTCAATAAGGCCAAGCACCCAATGGCCATCTACATATATGACGTCCTTTATTATACTTCCTTTTGCCAAATTTGGACTCGTCGATTTGGACTATCTTTCCTGGCCCTCCAATTTTTCCACGAACTTCTTGAATTTTCTCTAAATAGTAAATAACTACCACCTCCCTACAGTAATTATACCAATCACATATTGTAGTTTCAGATAATTTTTTTTCCGTTTCATATTTGTATGGATCTTCATGTATGGCTTGCATATACGACCACTTTTGGGAGAAAACATATATTAAATAAAACACATGGTGCATTTCTATCTTAATATTTTCAAAGAAAGTGCCATCGGTTCTCGACTGTCTGCCTCTTCCTTTGCAGGTTCCCTTGGTGCAGATCCATGATCCCAGCGATCTGTAAAATAAACAAGTATAAATATTAATAGGTTTCTTTAACACCTATCTAAACCTAACCTATCCTAGCCTTTTTTGACTCAGTTCGAACGCTCCGCTCGCTTCGCTCGCTCCGCTTGTGTGTTTTACACAAGCCTAACCTAACCGAACAAAGTTAGATTTGGGATCAGTTTTTTTTTATTGTGGGGGGCTACCGCCCCCCTGCACCCCCCGCTGTTCGTTTTCCAACTAGATACATTTCTGTCATACACACATGATATGTCTACTAACTAAAATGTTAAATATATTAAATTTATAAATACCTATTTGTGGAGTAGGTGACTTTCATTGGAACACGATGAGTTCGGCATTTCTTCTCCTTTTGCACTAGCTCGTTGCTCTCAGCAAATGCTACGCACTGCTCGCGTGTTGATAATTCCCTGATAACTTTAGAGAGGTTCCACATCGCCACAACCTCCGACGTATATAAGTGACGCTTTGTTATTGGTTCGTCACAAGCTCCTTGAATTGGTTCACCCGAACTCGTAGATGGAACAGGATCACTTCCTGACGCCATATTCACCAATGCAGCCAAATAAGAATGCAATTCGAAGTCCGATGTGTATGCCAAGGTAAATCGTCGCGTAATCCAATCAAAAATCCAGTTAGCAAGCCAAGTCGTATAAAAGTGGGAGATATCGGAGTCCGTACACAAGCCAGTCGTAAAAAACAGGGAAGGGAAATAAACAGAAGAGCACATTCGCGTAGCACAAGGAAACAACGAACGATAAACGTCATGACATGACAAGTTGTCAACGCATAACCAAAATGGCGGATTGCGTTCTGTTCATAGTGCAGAGTCAATGACTTTTTTTTTAACTAAAGTTTTTACTATATTTTTAGTGTTTATTAGTGTTTAAATATATTAATTAATGTTTAATACATGTTAAATGACCAAAACTAATTAAATAATAGTTAATTGACACAGTTTACAATGACAGACCGAAAATATTGCGTTTTGTTTAGAGCAATTTTTAAGATTTACAAAAATTCATATAAAAAAAAGGGGGTATTACCCCAAGTATTTTGCCGGAACCGGGGGGTTCCGGCAAAAAAAAATACTTGGGGGAGGTCATACAAACCCTCCACCACCACCCCCCACCCCCTCAACACCCGCCGATGGTGGCAAGTTTTAAGAGTTCAGCCCTAACGTGAGGTAGAGTAAACTTAATGCATTTGGTTTTTTTCTCGTTTAAGAGTAAATTATTAACATTAAACCAATTGACTACTTTGGAGATCGCGCTATTTACATCATCAGTAACCTGCTGCTGACGTTTCAGTTTAAATAAAAGTGAAGTGTCATCTGCAAACATCACTATATCGTGGTTATCCTTTATTAGGTACGGCAGGTCATTGATGTAAATAAGAAACAAAAAAGGACCAAGAATTGACCCCTGTGGGACTCCCATTGTTACTAAAGATCCGGAAGATCTTTTTCCATTAACGTCAACGCACTGAATCCTACCACTAAAGTAAGATGTAATAAGATCCAGAGCAGAGTTCCGGATCCCGTAGTGGCGGAGTTTCCTGATTAACGTATCGTGAAGAACGCAATCGAATGCCTTAGACAAATCACAAAAGATGCCCAAGGCATCGCATTTATCCTCCCATGCAACGACCCCTTGTAAAACCGAACTGTTTGGTAAGTAATAATTTATGTTTATTAAAAAAAAAATAGCATTTGGTTTAAAATTAATTTCTCAAAAATTTTACTAAAGGTTGGTAGTACAGAAATAGGTTTATAATTTGTGGGGTCTGATGTACCACCAGATTTAAACAAAGGTATTATTTTACTATTTTTCATGAGATCAGGAAACTCTCCACAGTCAATACAAGCATTAAAGATAACAGCTAGAGTGGGTGCCACAATATCAATAATAGACTTAGCAACTTCCACCGAATGACCCCATAGGTCAGCAGTCTTTTTACATTTAGAGTGTGAAAGATTTTAATTATATCTCTACTGATAACATGTTCAAAATGAAACTCCGAATCACAAACATTAACATTTTCTTTAAGCAAAGACTCTGCAACAGAAGGTGATGAGTTTAGGGATTTAGTAGTTGAAACAGGAATATCCGAAAAGAAATTTTCAAATGCCTCAGAGACTTGCGAGTTTGATTTAATTATGTTGTCATTAATAGACAGGCTATAGTCAGTATTTCTATCAATGGACCTTCCCGTTTCACTATTAATAATTTTCCAAGTCGTTTTAATTAATAGTAGTATATTTTTATCAGTATATATTAAAAAAATTGTCATAGAGATGATTAGGATCAGCATTAACAGCACTGGATAAGACTGGCAATTTATTAATGAGATTAATTCTAAAAACCTCCAAGCGGCTTTCAGTTTTGGGGTTAACAGTGATATCCTTTTTGGCACTTTTTTACTATAGTTTGGAATAGTAATCCTTTGTCCGCAGTGATCAGAATGAAGTAAATTTACAACTTCTTTGTGGCTTGGTATTATGTTGTTAAAAATATTATCTAGGCACGTGGCACAAGTAGGTGTTATTCTCGTGGGCTCCAAAAATAGGTTTACAAGATTGTAGGACTGAATTAGACTTATAATTTTATTACAATAACCAGAGTTCTCTAATAAATTAACATTAAAATCACTGCAAACGATAATGGCTTTGCTTGAAACACAAATCTTGTGTAAAACTTCATCCATTACCTTTTCAAAGCAGTCATACAATCCTGAAGGGGGTCTGTACACACTTAACACAATGAAGCCCTCCAACTCTATACAAGCAATTTCAGCTGTTCGTTCGACAGGCTCACAATGTCTTTACGATTTTTAAATTTGAGCATGTTACTAACTAAAATTAATGAGCCACCATGTATAGCATTTATTCTGCTAAACGAACTACCAACCTGGTGATTCTTAATATTGAACAAGAACTGGTGACTTTTTAGCCAATGTTCGGTTATACAAATAATATCAATACCATAATGATTTATAAATAAATCTACCTCTAAATCTTTGTTCATAAATGCTTGAATATTTTGATGCACCAGATTGATATTATCTATTGACCTTGAATTTCCTCCAGAGTTGCTTTTGAGTTTTTGTATATTATAGCTAGAGGTTGGCTCTATTGTCTTAATTTCTAATTTAAATTATTAATAATGTCAACTGAGACCAAATTATTGGCAGAATTAATTTTAATGTCATTGCATTGCTCAAAAGAAGCAAGTTGTTTAGCCAAATTCTTGGCTGTAATAGAAAAAAAATATGATAGCGACACAGCTATTTGTCTTTTATAATAATTAGAAAGATAATACATAACATTGTTATGTCTATCTCTTGTCAAATATAAATTATTCTTAAAATTATTATTAATGTCAATTACATGTAATATTTTGTTATTAAATGTCAAGTTGGATATTCTCATATTAAGGTCAAATCTAATCCTATTTTCTTCCTGTGGCAACTGGTCACTGTAAGGGAATGTAAACAGGACAACCTTTCCAATATTCAGATTGCTTAACGTTTCACAACACTTAAGCAGTTGTCTTTTGCCCAAATTCCCCCTACTACCCACAAAAATTAATAAAGTTGTATACTGAGAAAAGTTACATTTATCAATTTTTTCCATAATTCCATATAAAGAACAACCAGGCATACAGTAGTTCAATATTGAGTGACCCGGACATTCATCAGTCAACAACCGCCCCAAGCCCTTACCTATCTCATCACAGAACAACACAACATCATTGGTCAAGCTTTGTTTAAGACTAATAGGATCATTTCAATCAGGGCTATTGGTACTATTACCAGAAGGAACTATGACATCAACACAGGGCTGCGGCAAGGTGGTATTACATGATGTCAACGAATGATCCGGTGTAAGCACATCTGATGTTAGACCGCACTCACAGTTGGTTTTTTGTGAGTTAACCAGCTCATTCATCGCCAACACATATTCTCTAATTAGGTCTTCTGAGGTGTTATACTTATTAGTCATTGAAATAAGTTTATCTTGCAGATGGTCAAGTTCAGATTGCAATGACTCCGTGTCTATGTCATACCTCCTATTACTTTGCTCTAAGTTATAAGAATACATGTCCAAATGTTTCAGCAAATTGAGTTTTTCCCTGTTCATCTTAACACTTTTTTATAAAGTACCTTTGTCTTTTCACCATTTTTTGAGTTTTGACAATGTACTTATTAATTTTTATATATTTTTTTAATTTATTTTTGCTGGTTACTACCTTCACTGAATTTGATGACCTTGTATCATTGTCATCAGTCAAATCTATAGTGTAAGAGGGGTTTATTGCAGAAACCATTGTGGGGGCGATAGGCATCAACTCGCTAAATAGACTCTGATTCAGCGAGGCAGTGATGTTATTATTAGAAGTCTCTAGTTGTATGATTTGACTTTGAGCCTCATGTAGCTGCTGTTGTAAGAGGTGTTTCTGCCAAAGAACTTGTTCATACTCTAAGCTACACTGGCTGAACCCGTCCACAACAAGCTGGAGCCTATCCCGGGCGTCTATGGCATCAGTGTATTGAATATGTAACTGAGCCATTTCATTTCTCAATTTCTTATTTGCTTCATGGGCATTGAAGAGGACTCTCTCATTGTCATCGATTTCCTTAAGTAGTTGGTCACAGGACTCCCTCGAAGCCTTTAATTGGCTCAAAACCTCTTTGAGTTTGGACTCTTGGAGGTGAGCATGGACATTACGAGTCATGATCATTATTGAAACTTGGTAAATAAGGAAATGACAAGAAATTAGAAGTGAGGCGGTCGTTGTGGCAGAAAATGAAGATAATCAGTAAAAATGAAAAATGAGATTTAGATTTAAGTAAATAAAAGGTGTTTTGAAAGTAAAAGTTGACCAATAATCGAGTTTGATGTAAATAAAAGGGAGTTCTGTCACCAAAGCAAAATAAGGTTATATTTACGTTCAGAGGTTATTGGCATTAATAAGTAGCCTTTCTAAAGGTGAATTACGCAATTGCTGATTAAAATAACGCACGCAAACAACCTAATGGCAAGTAAAATATAAAATATTATACCTGATACCGAGATGACAATGCAAGATTCACTTGTGCCGGTAACTGTCACCGATTTTTTTACACTAAATAAGAACTATCTATGTGAACTTAACACAAAATATACATTATTGTTCCATTAATTATATGAATAATTGGAAATAGGTCTACAAATCTAAGTAATTTAATATTTAAAATTAAAAAAAACTTTAAGAAGAAATTTAAACAGCTGTCAGCTGTAGTGTTGCCACAGAAAAACTCGAAGTCGAAGTCCAAAATCGGGTGTTTCCCTATAAATAAATCCATGCGAATGTTAATGGGTCATTCCATTATCGCGGGTGCAACATTTAGACGCCTGTTTTAGTTTAACCTAATTAAATAAAAAAAAACATTTTTAATTAAATTAGTCTATGAAAGACTACATTTTAATATGTTTACATTATATTAATTAACAATTTTTTTAATATGGTACTTTAAAAGCTAGGAGAAAGGTTCAAATTGCCATCGCGGGTGCAACAAGTTTGGCCCAACCTTTCCAGATTACAAACAAAAAAACACATAAATCTGTTAATTCTAACACATTTAATATATTATGCCTTAATGTTTTGAAATATATTAAAGTAACAGAGAACATAAAATAAAAACTTTAAACAAAACAAAAATAAACAATGAATTCCGTCCGACGTCGACCCCGTCCGTCGACCTCCGTGGCGCAGCGGTTAACACGCCTGCCTGCGCCGCAGAGGCCCCGGGTTCGATCCCCGGCCTGGTCATGGAAAATGATCTTTTCCTGATTGGCCTGGGTCTTGGATGTTTATCTATATATGTATTTATTATTAATATAGTATCGTTGAGTTAGTATCCCATAACACAAGTCTCGAACTTACTTTGGGGCTAGCTCAATCTGTGTGATTTGTCCGTATATATAAAAAATTATTAATTTTTTTAATAATCGCGGGTGCAACACCAAATTATCGCGGGTGCAACCAGTCTAATTTAAGTGAACATAAACATCAATTTTACTTATATAGGAAACAAATAAGAGATCAAATCATATTAATTACTAACAGTTATACTTTTTTTGTCGCTTAAATTAATTATTTCCTTTGAAAAACGTCAATAATTGCCAAAAATTCTATGAAAATATTATTTCTATCAGTCATTTTTTTTGGCGCTTCCAACTTCGCGATAATATCATCAAATTGCACGTCTGCTATGTCATTAACGATTTTTGTAAATCGTTTGCCATCAACCGTCGTCATAAATTGTACTCTAACTTCTCCATCTTCATCCATATCACTCAGACACAATCCCACATAACGATATTGAGTATTTTTTTTGGTTTTGCAGAACAATTGTACAAGCACATACACACCAGCGCAAATATTTTTTGGTAAGACTGTAGTTTGAACAGTAGCAGTTTCACGACACGCTTCTGGTGATAATTTTGAAGCTTGAGGAGACGTTGATGGTAAAACTCCATCATTTATAAATTCATTATCTGAATCAGTGTAATCACTATAAACATCAGAAACGCGCAATTTCTTTTTAAGTGGCAATAAAGATTTGCTCTGATCCAAAACTGAAGGAACAGATATATCAGGATTTGATTTGTGATTTGTAAGAGGTTCTAGTTCGTCATCGGCCCATTGATCACTATCTGTACTAGCGGTGGGTTTTGGCGACTTCAAAACCAATATGCATTTAAAATAAGACAGAGAAGTGCGCGCCACAGTAATGCTACGAGTCTCTTCAGATTGGAACAAATGTTTGGATTGAATACCTGGTATATTTTTCAGCCCTTCCCATTGGTCATCCAGCATGGCTATTTTTTCTTTAACTTCTTCCCTGGCTACAAATTTAAAGATGATGTTCTTAGAGAGACTGCGTGCTAAATTATAGAATTCTAGGGCACTGTTAACGATGGCTTTCCGAGACTTAACCGTGATCCACACTGATCTTTTGACACTTCCACCAATTCCATTAACGGCACCTTTTCCGTGTGAGGCAGCGAAAAAGTTCCATTCGAGGTGATCGAATCCATATTCTGCTTTGAGTGAATTCATACTTGCCATTACATATCGATTCTTAAATTGAGCGGCGCAATTGTCGCTGAAGATATACAAATATGTTATGTTATCAGAGACTGACTTGATGTACTCGAATATTTTTTGCAGGAAAAGATAATTACACACAGTATATTTATTGTGACTTAGTTCATCGCTTACTATGACCAAGGAATGAAGTTTGTCGGCAGTCCAAATACAACACGTGAAAAGCGTGACTTGTGCATGAGACCAATGTGCTGATTGTATTTCGTCTTGACTAATTAACGCGTAATTCTCGGCAAAATCTATTTGTATGACAGCTTTCTCACTGGTCAGGCCTTCTTTTGTGCTTTGGAAATAATCGGATTGAACGTTTTTAACAAAAGAATGTAGTTTGAATTTACCAGTGCTGTCATGTAGTTTGTCTAGTGCTTCATTGAAAGGTTTGCTAATTACAATCTGTTTTGGTCTCTGATTCTGAAAGATCCAGGCCTTCCAATTAACACAGGGATTGGAATCTAGAGTGATATCCCAAATGTTGGATTCTTTACATACATCGCAACTACTGGACATGCAGTTTTCATTGTCAACACTACATGATACCTGTTTCGGAAGCTCTTGGTGAGTTTTGGAAAAGTCTGTCACATGTTTCGAAATAGCCGAAAGAAGATTAATATAATTTGAGTGCGTTGTACATACGCAAACATTATGAGGAGTATCATTAATTGGCAGAATGTGAGCGGATCTCTCATTATAAAAAACAGTCTTGCCTATAGATATTTCAGGATGAGTTTCTTTAAAAATTTCAAAGGCTTCTCGAATGCTCATAATCATTGTTCTTTTTTGAATTCGCATTTTCGTTCCTGTATTGGACTGGACTGTCTTCACATCTTTTATGCCAGGCATTTGTCTGCTAATGTCATCCCTATTATAAAAATCACAAATGAGTTTTTTCCCTCCATCCGTTAGTTTTCGAGGCGCTGGTTTAGGGGCGTCATTTTTGTCAAATGCAGCAATGTTGAATTCAGAAGCTATTTTTTTTACAACTTCCACTGCTTTGGTGGGACTTGCTGGTAGATTACGTTTTATCTTTGCCACAGCTTTACCTAGTGTGCGAGGACTGCTGTAGCTACGAAATGTTTGTTTAAATTGTTCTTCCCTACGTCGCTTTCTAGTTGCTTGCATTCTTTCTTTCGATCTGATTCTAGCCAATATTTTCAAATCTTCATCTGTCTCCATGTTCTTTTTCATTACTTCTCTCCGTTTGGAATCACGAGCCCTTTCCTGTTGGAGGTGTGCAGCATGAAGCTCAGGATGTTCTTTTAATTTCCGCCTATATTTCTGCGAAGCAGTCTCCTTAGTCTGTTGCTCTGTTGTCATTTTAACTGATAATTCTGTAAAAAATATAGAATATAATATAGACACACATGTTAAATAAATATTATCAATCGTCTTCAGCATATATTATCAGTCAAGGTTTATCAAAACAAGGAAATTTCACCCAAAAAGGTTACGTGAAAAAAAGTTGCACCCGCGATCTCAATCTGAGATCGCGGGTGCAACCAATTTAAGTTATCGTTAACTTTAACCGAACACTCATTACACTCTTAAAAACAAATAATTTAAGTTTGGTTTTGATTTCTTCTTACTTTTGGAAAGTTTAAAAACGTTAGCTCTTTATTTTTGTGAAAAAAGTAAACTTTTTTATCTTTTGCATCGCGGGTGCAACAAGTTGACAGTGTATTCTAGCAATCAATTGTTCTTAATAAATAACAACAAATACTTACATTTTTTGGAACACGAAGATAAATGAATATTGTCACTTAACGTTTAGCCGGTAAAACATAACCTCAAACTGTCAACAACAACTGTTTCGCGCCAGTGTTGCTAGTTATGATTTTACAGTTTATACTTTTGGAGGGAGGAATCTTCTAAGTAAAATAAAACTTGCGTGTCCGATATGATCTGTGTATTTCGACTTCAAATGCCCTGTTTATACAAGTAGTGGTATGCCTAATTATTTACATTTATCAAAACAGTATTATTATTTACGATGTTAAGCACGCGCCGCGTCGCGGTGCGGGGGTGCGCGGGGCGAAGTCGGGCGCCGGCCGCCGTCCGTGAGCCCGCGCTGTGAATCTATAAATATAGGTCGCTACGCTGAGGCGTTCCTTCCCGGTGAAGGAAGTCCACCGCATGCATAGGGCGCGTGGTAAAGTGCCCTATGACATGATAATGGTGATCTGTTACCCGGTCGAAGGTTCCACCCACCACCCCATCTTCCTGGTGAGTAGCATCTGCTCACTGACAGGAATCACCATCGAAAAGCTCCACAAGAGCAGCACTGTTGGCCAATGCCACAGGTGCCAACTACACGGGCACTCCCAGGCACACTGCCATGCAAAACCCAGGTGCTTTAAGTGCCTGGGTTCATGGCACGGCAGAGTGTCTCCGCCCCAAAGACCGATCGCTCTGTACCGAACCACCGAGTTGCGTCCTCTGTGGCGCGACCGGTCATCCGGCAAATTACCGTGGGTGCCCCAAAGCACCCAAAACCACCTCTCCTAAGCTGACAAAGCGCGCAAGCGCTCGTCAATAAAGGGAAGCCCCTGAACCCCCGACCCAGCCCCCGGCGAGCTTGAGCCCCCAGAGACCTAGTCCCTGGAACCGCCTCAACCACCAACAGGCCTTCCCAGCCTTAGTGGCGACTGCCCCGCAGATTCCCCCAACCAACCCAGCCTGGAAGGCCAAGGATCCTCGCATCCGTCCGACCACGGCTCAAAAGGAGGCCCCATCGCCCTCCGCCCCCACCCCCGCACCATTACCCCCCGCTCCCGCCCCCGCCTCCAAAGCTGCGGCAGCGGCCCCCGCACCCCTTCTCCCAACCCCAACGGTAGGGAACGGCCCCATGGATGCCTTCAATGTCATCTCGGGGACCTTCCTCATCTTCATGTCTCCCCGCGCTAAACAAATGGCGCAAGAGCTCCTAACCGCCAGGGCTGCTGGCAACCTACATGCTATCTATAGCATCTACAATGCGTATCCTGAAATTACGCAGGCCCTCTCCTCCCTCTCTTCCAACCATTAATGGATAATAGACCCTCCCAACGAACCAAGCCCCGATTCCTCAAGCTGGCTCACTTCAATGCCGACGGCATTAGAGATCAGAAAATTGAGATCTCAACCTTCCTCCGAGAGCACCAGATCGACATCTTCCTCGCTCAAGAGACCTTCCTCAAGCCTTGTAACCGCACACCCCTGATCGCAAACTACCGCGTAGTTCGCAACGACAGGCTGCGGTGTCACAAAGGCGGTACTCTTATTTACTTCAAAAGGGCTCTATATTCCTTTTTCTCTATACCCCTCTCACGACTCGAAGTTTCAATGTGCCGTCTCGGCATGTCAGGTCACCAACCTATTACCATAGTGTCGGCCTACCTCCCTCCCAGTTCCTCTGCAGAGAACCATCAACTCCTAGCAGATGACATTGCCCTACTTCTTGGGTTGAGTGACTCCGTTATAATAGCGGGCGACCTCAATGCCAAACACACTGCCTGGAACAGCACCAGGATCAATACCAGAGGCAGACTCCTGTTTGACCTCTCCACCCGATTAAACTTCGATGTCGTGGGGCCCATGACCCCCACCCACTTCCCCTATGATCCAGACCACACCCCAGACGTCCTCGACGTAGCGCTTCTAAAGAACGTCAACCTACGGTTGGACTCTATAGAGGCGATACCAGAGCTATCGTCCGACCATCGCCCAGTCATCATTCGACTGGCTCCCCGCTCTGGCCTTCCTGACCCAGGTCAAGCGCCCCTGACAAAAGTGGTAACGGACTGGAGGAAAGTAAGCGATCGGCTGAAATCCACCACATCCCCCCACTTGGACTCCATACCTTCACGCCTCGACTCTATCACTGACACGACAGCCGCGATCGACTCGTTCACGGATCACGTACAGTCAGTCCTGAACGAATGTTCAAGGGAGGTCACAGTGACAGAAGACCGTCGCTGGAAACTCCCCCCTGACTTGCGTGAACTGCTGACCGAGAAGAACGCGGCAGTCCGTGCCTACAGCAGCTTCCCCTGTGTGGCTAACAAAGCCCATATGCGCCATTTACAGAGAACTGTAAAAAGACGCGTATCGGAGTGGCGTGAAGCTGCCTGGGATAGCATGCTGGACGAGTTAGAGCCGACTCACTTAGACTTACACAAATTAAAATCCAAAGAAGTCGTCACCATGCCCCCCCTGGTTCGCCCTGACAATACCATCGTCTTCGACGACGATGACAAGGCGGAATGTCTTGCCTCCTGTCTAGAAGCCCAGTGCTCCCCCAGCCTCCTACCAGTAGACCAAGCTCATCTCCTTGAGGTTGACGCTGAAGTCGAACGTAGAACCTCCCTCCCGCCCGTTGAATACCCTGAGGACCCCCTGCCTCCCATCACTCCAGAGGAAGTGCAGGACATTGTCAAAGGGCTTAAACCCAAGAAAGCGCCAGGGTCTGACGGCATCACCAACCGAGTGGTCCGCCTTTTCCCAGCCCACCTCATCATCCTCTTGACCACCATCTTCAATGGTGCATTGGGGAATAACATTTTCCCACAAACGTGGAAAGAAGCCACTGTCATAGGCGTTCCCAAGCCCGGTAAGCCTAAAGCCGACCCCACTAGTTACCGTCCCATCAGCTTACTTAAAGTTCTCGGTAAGATCTATGAGAGGCTTATATACTAGCGACTCAGAGCCTACGCCGAGAACAAGGGCCTCATTCCAAATGAGCAATTCGGGTTCCGTACCCAACACTCCTGTCCCCAACAGATCCTACGTATCACTGAACATATACACGCAGGATTCCTGCGTGGTATGTATACAGGCGTAGTTTACTTTGACGTAGCGAAGGCGTTTGATAAAGTCTGGCACAACGGCTTAATCTATAAGCTGTACCAACTCGGTGTGCCTGATCGTCTCGTCTTCATCTTACGGGACTTCCTGTCAAACCGCACCTTTCGTTATAAAATCGAGGGAGCACTCTCCTCCCCCCGCCCCATCCATGCAGGTGTCCCCCAAAGCTCTGTATTAGCCCCCCTCATTTTCACGCTTTTCACCAGCGATATCCCGAAAAGCAGTAAGGCACAACTCGCTCTGTTCGCAGACGACACAGCCATCTACTGCTCTGGACTCAATCCAGACCGGATTCGCCTCCATCTTCAAAGAGCGGTCAACTACCTTGCTGACTGGTTTAAGAAGTGGAGGGTCGAAGTCAACCCCCAAAAAAGCCAAGCGGTACTCTACATGAAACCGCGACGCAAAGTCACCCTTCCACGGCCCATCGCCATGGACGGCAAGCCGATCCCTTGGGAGAAGCAAGCCAAATACCTAGGTGTGATTCTCGACCAACACCTCAACTTCTCAGAGCGGTCCGCTCACGCGCCGCCTTCGCTCTGGGTCGACTCCACCCCCTCCTCAACCCGCGTAGCAAACTGTCGCTCAGGTGCAAAATGCGCTTGTACACAGCATGCATACGCCCGATTATGACATACGCTTGTCCAGTCTTCGCACATGCCAAGCCGCGTCATATCCATAGGATGCAAGTAGTCCAAAACCGTTTCCTCCGTAAAGCCACAACCGCCCCTTGGTTCGTCCGTAATGAGATCCTCCATCTTGATCTCAAAATCCCCACCATCCGGCAGTTCATGAAACGTCTTTCCAAACGCTTCTTTGACACTGCCGCCAAGCACCGCAATCCCCTAATAGCAGCGGCTGCTAACTATACCCCCTCCACCATCTCCAAGCTTCGCCGTCCACGGCATGCCCTCACAGACCCCGATGACCCCATAACCCTCCTCCAAGAGGCCAATAGGGCCACCAGCACAATACACAAGAAAAGACCGACCTACCGACCTCGCCGCCGAGGTCCATAGCGACGCGTTCAACGTAGCAGCCCCCTCCCCCGTCCCTTGTCCGATGACGGCCAGCCCGCGCCGCAGCTGAGCCAGTAAATATAAACTCCCAACTATGACCTCTGAGTTTGTTTCGGACGTTTCTTCTCAGAGCTAGTACTAGGAAACGCCGCGGTCATCAAACCGAATTAAATATAAGAAATCGATCCAGCCGTCCCTTGCTGTTCTTCTAGTGACACCCTAAGCCGAGGTTCGTACCCCACAGGGGGTGCCCTTAGCGTGTAGTCGCTTAGCTTTTAGTAGCCCTGGCTGGAGGCTTTAAATTCACTTAAGGCAGCCACAGGATAGTCCGGTTAAGTAGTACCGGCCTCTCAAGGTCAACTACGAGATGCCATATTAAAAAAAAAAAAAAAAATGAGGCGTTCCTTTTCGTCGTGGGACTCCGTCGGGTGAAGAACTCTGCCGCGCTGTACCTGGTGTGCAGTCTTCGTGTACAGATCTCCACTGCGATTCATCCTTCGTGTGCAGTCTTCGTGTACAGATCTCCACTGCGATTCATCCTTCGTGTGCAGTCTTCGTGTACAGATCTCCACTGCGATTCATCCTTCGTGTGCAGTCTTCGTGTACAGATCTCCACTGCGATGTATCAGCTCCGTGTGTCAAAACGTACTTCCGTATCATATTCCTTTAACAGCAAAACGCCCTTTTCAGGGCGACCTCAGTTTCTATTAACAGATGTCATAAAACGTACGGCGTCTTTTTCGAGACGGTGTTGTTCAATTGTTTCTTGATGGAATAGTCAAACGTATGTTGGTAATGTAAGGTTTTGGAGACGGTAATTAAGGTACTGGTTTTGGAGGTACGGTAATTAAGGTACTGGTTTTGGAGGTACGGTAAATATGTATGTGATGTTATGTCATTACATCGCTCCCCTCTAAATAAAGCGTAAGTTCTTCTTAACCATGCGTCCGGTGCGAGTGACGTAAGCGTCCCGCGATGTACTTGCTGTCGGCGGGGTCAGCGGACGCGTGTCGCTACTCGTAGCGCTCGATGTATGTGTGCGTTGCGTGTGGCTTTCTTCTTGGTTGAGTATGTGTGCCGGCTTGAGTCTGTCGATCGAGATTACAGCTGTTCGTAAGGGCATCTGAATGGTATATTGTTTGTTGCCGCGATGCAGAACCTTGAACGGGCCTTCGTAAGGTGGGGTCAATGGACTTCGTACGGTGTCGACGCGCACGAAAACGTGTGTACACGTAGCTAAGTCTTTGTACACGAAAATCGTACGGTTGTTGTTATGTGACGTGCTGTTTGGAGATAGCCTTGACATCGTTTCGGTCAGCTGACGGGTGAATTCTGCGTCATCGTTTTTTGGCTGTGTAGGCGTAAAAAAATCTGACTGTATTCTTAATGTTGACCCGTATGTCATGAGAGCTGGGCTGACTTGCGAATCTTCGCGTAATGCGTTGCGTAGACCCAGTAGTACTATGGGTATTTCCTCGCTCCAATGTACGCGGCGTTTCGTGCCATGAGCGCGGATTTCAAAGTTCGGTGCCATCTTTCGATTTGACCGTTCGCTTGTGGGTGAAACGCGGTAGTTCGAATCCGTGTTATGCCGAATTTCTTAATGAGTGCGTTGAATAATGACGACTCGAAGTCTGCCTTGATCCGTTGTCACACGTAAGGGATATCCGAATCGGGCTATCCATCCTTCGAATATAGCCTTAGCAACAATGTCGGCGGTGATATCACGAGTAGGTATTGCTTCGGGCCATTTAGTACAACGATCGATCATTGTTACCAGGTATCTATAGTCGTTGGAGGGGGGGAGGGGGCCTACTATGTCGATGTTAATGTGGTCGAAGCGCGCTGATTTTTGAAACTTGCCGAGCGGACTGATAACATGTCGTTGAATTTTCCCGCGCTGACATCCAATGCATGACCTTGCCCACGTACCGACTTCTTTGTTCATATTCGGCCAAAAGAATTTAGTGACCATTATCTTTCTTGTTGTACGGACCCCTGGGTGGCTGAGTTCGTGTTGTGCTTTGAAAGCTACAAAACGATAAGACGCTGGTAAGTACGGGCGTAAGTTGCCTGTTGACGTTTCGCATGTGATAGGTCGTTGACCTCCGGGTAAAGTGATTTGTGAAAACTTCAGATTCGGGTTGGAAATGCTGGTCTTGAGTTCGTCGTCGTTCTGTTGGTCTTGAGCGAGTTGATCGTAGTCAATCGTAGATTGAGACAAGTCGATTTCTTCAATACGTGATAATGCGTCAGCCGCTTCGTTGTCATTTCCGTGAACGTATTTAATATTTGAGCAGAATTGACTTATGAAATGCAATTGCCGTTCTCTTCGTGGAGTATCGCTGGGACTCGGCGATCTTGTTAGCGCGTATGTTAATGGCTTGTGGTCGGTGAATATTGTTACGTCGTTGCCTTCTATCAGCCGACGAAGGTGTCTGATAGCGGTATACATGGCCAGCAAGTCACGATCGTATACGCTATATCTTCGTTGCGTCTCGCTCAATGTTTTTGAATAGAAAGCCAGTGGTTTCATTACGCCATCGACTTTTTGTTGTAACGCGGCTCCGATGCTAGTGTTCGACGCGTCCGTGTATAAACATAACTTCGCGTTTAGAATTGGGTGCGTAAGCGTTGTGGCCTTGAGTATGCTTTGTCGGCATTTCTCGAAGGCTTGCTCTCCTTCTTGGGACCACTGTATCGGCGTTTTATCATTTTTTTTTGCTGTTGTGTAGGTATTTATTCAATTCGTGTTGATGTTCGGCTTGATGTGGTAAACAGCTGCGATAAAAGTTGATCATGCCTAAAAATCTTCGTAGTTCTTGAACTGTCTGTGGTTTCGGGTAATTAACTATCGCTTGTATACGCTCTTGCGTGGGATTGATGCCATTTGCTGACACTTGATATCCGAGGAATTCTATGGTTTCTTTGTCAAACTCGCACTTGTCGATGTTAAGACTGACGCCGTAGGTATTTAGGCGTTCGAGTACTATTTGTAAGTGCTGGCGATGTTCTTCCTGGTTATTTGAATAGACGAGTAGGTCGTCGACGAAACAAAATACCATGTTGTCCAGTCCTCGTAAAACCTCGTGCATCTTCTTCTTCTTCTTCTTCAGCCTATAGACGTCCACTGCTGGACAAAGGCCTCCCCCAAGGCTTTCCACGCTGACCGGTCTTGTGCTGCCCGCATCCATCGGCTTCCCGCGACCCTCACCAGGTCATCAGTCCACCTTGTTGGGGGCCTACCTACGCTGCGTCTTCCAGTACGTGGCCGCCACTCCAGAACCTTACTGCCCCATCGGCCATCGGTTCTACGAGCAATGTGCCCTGCCCACTGCCACTTAAGTTTAGCGACTCGCAGAGCTATGTCGGTGACTTTGGTTCTTCTGCGGATCTCCTCATTTCTGATTCGATCACGCAGAGAAACTCCTAGCATAGCTCTTTCCATTGCCCTTTGTGTGACTCTGAGCCTTCGTATGAGGCCCATTGTGAGCGACCACGTTTCAGTTCCGTAAGTCATCACTGGCAACACACATTGGTCAAAGACTTTAGTCTTGAGACACTGTGGTATCTTGGACGACGAGAAGATGTAGCGTAGCTTCCCGAACGCTGCCCAACCGAGCTGGATTCGCCGAGACACCTCTTTCTCGAAGTTGGACCTACCTAGTTGGACTGTTTGTCCCAGGTATACATACTCGTCAACAACTTCGAGTGCAGAGCAACCAACTACAATTGGAGTGGGTGCGACATGAGAGTTCGACATGATCTTCGTCTTATCCATGTTCATTTTTAGACCCACTTGTTGGGAAGCTCTGCTGAGGTCATTGAGCATTTTGCCCAAGTCTTCCAGGGTCTCAGCCATGACCACGATATCATCTGCGAAACGGAGATTAGTGATGTACTCGCCGTTGATGTTGATGCCAAGTCCTTTCCAGTCCAGGAGCTTGAAGACATCTTCCAACGCAGCAGTGAACAATTTAGGAGATATGACATCTCCTTGTCTCACTCCACGCTGCAGTTGGATCGGTTTCGAGTCCTGATCCTGGAGACGGACTGACATGGTGGCGTTTTTGTACAAACACTTTATCACCTCAATGTATCGATGGTCAATTTGGCACCGCTGGAGAGACTGTAGCACCGCCCAAGTCTCAATCGAATCGAAGGCCTTCTCATAGTCCACAAACGCCAAGCATAGTGGTTTGTTATACTCCTCGGACTTCTGTATAACTTGCCGCAGCGTATGAATGTGGTCTATGGTGCTAAAGCCTTTTCGGAAGCCTGCTTGTTCGGGAGGCTGGAAGTCGTCGAACCTGCGAGCGAGACGATTCGTGATGACCCTAGAAAACAGCTTGTAGACATGGCTCAGGAGGGATATCGGTCTGTAGTTTTTTAGGAGGGTATTGTCACCTTTTTTGAAAAACAAAACCACCACGCTCCTGTGCCACGCCTTAGGCGTTTCGCCTTTAAGAATGACGGAATTAAATAGCTTCTGAAGCGCTTTAAGAACCGGTTTGCCACCCGCTTTCAGAAGCTCAGCCGTAATTTCATCATCTCCAGCCGCCTTATCGTTCTTGAGCTGTTTCAGGGCCATACCAATCTCGTACAGGCTGACGTCCGGGATATCGTCGGTGTAGTGTCGGGTTAGTCTGGCTCTAGGATCATTAGCCAGGCTTACAACAGGTGCGTGTGTTGATGTGTATAACTCTCCGTAGAATTTCTCAATCTCACCCAAAAGCTCGGGCTTGGAAGTGACGATCCTATCATCCCCAGTCTTCAGCTTCGCAAGTAGACTCTGTCCAACAGACAATTCTCGTGCGAACACTTTGGAGCCTTTGTTCCGCTCGATAGCCTCTTTAATACAATTTGTATTAAATTGGCGTATATCGCGAGTCAGAGACTTTGAGATTTGTCTGTTAAGGTATCTGACACGCGAAGCGTCATCAGGGGATTTTAGGATCACCTCCCGTCTTTCTTCCATTAGCCGGCGGGTGGGACCGGAGATCTTCTTCAGTCCTTTTGAACGGAGGGTTTTGTAGAACTTAGACCCTTCCGTTTGGAGAGTTTCCACAAACCTGTTGTTGTAGTCGTCCACATCTACGCATTCACCGAGGCATTCGAAGCGGTTTTGTAATTCGATCTGAAAGCTCTCGGGGTTTTGGAGTTGTGTTGGCGCTGGACGGAGCGTAGACTTCATAAGTCGAGAGCGTTCGAGCCTAATGTTGAGGTTCAAGATGCCTCTAACAATACGGTGATCACTCCCGGTTTTAACCGCATGGATCACGGAGACATCGTTGAACACTTGCCTTCTCGTTGACATTATGAAGTCTATCTCGTTTTTGGTCTGACCATCGGGGCTGAGCCAGGTCCACTTGCGGTGCAATGGTTTCCTGAAAAAAGAATTCATCGCAAAGAGTCCTTCCTTTTCCATGAAATCCATTAGCATCTGACCTCTGGGATTCCGATTTCCAACTCCAAATTGCCCCACTTTCGTCTCGTCCGCCTCTCGCATGCCCAGTTTTGCGTTAAAGTCCCCCATGACAACGGTGTAGTGGGTTTTGGAGGAATGTATGGCTCTACTGACGTCCTCATACACAACCTCCACCTCATCGTCAGAGTGTTTAGAAGTCGGGGCGTAGACCTGTATAACCTTTAACGAATATCGTTTTGTTATTCTGAGTACAAGGTACGCCACCCGAGTCGAAAAGCTCCCGACTTTAACAACGTTGTTCACGAGGGACTTGTGGACAATAAACCCGACGCCACACTGGGACAGCTGGTCGCCTTCCCGGAAATAGAGCAGGTTGCCAGACTTCAGGATTATCGAGTCCTCTCCCTCTCTTCGGACTTCAGATAACCCCACAATGTCCCAGCGCAACCGGCTCAGTTCTTCCTCCAGTTCGACAATCTTCTCATCGGTCCGTAGTGTGCGCGTGTTAAATGTTGCCAGGGCCAAAGGTCGTCGTTGGTGATGGTAGCCGGATCTCTGCCGGAGATTCTTAGCACCCCTTGCTCCGCCGTAACCAAGTCCGCTACCGTAGACTGGAATAGCGGAGCTGCCGGGGACTAGGGGCCTGGGCTGTATCGTGTGCATCATTGGGGGGGTTTGCCATAATCCCCACGCTTGGCAGGCGGGTTGGGGATCGCAGTGATTTGATATTACACAGGAGAAGCGCTGCTGCCCGCTTCCCTGGTGATTTCCCTTAGTCGCCTCTTACGACACCCACGGGAGGATATGGGTTGGTACTATTCTAGGCCCGGTACCACACGGGACCTCGTGCATGAAGCGTTGAAATGTTTGGCCTGAGTTGCGTAGGCCGAACGTCATGCAGTTGAATTCGAATAGGCCGAAAGGTGTTATGATTGCGGTCTTCTGTGCGTCTTCTGCAGCTATAGGAATCCTGAAGTATGCTATTTTTAGGTCTAGTTTTGAACATATTTTCTTGCCGTGTAATTGGTACGTAAAGTCCTGTATGCGTGGAATGGGGTATCTGTCCGGTACGGTGACTGCGTTTAGTCTCCGGTAGTCACCACATACCCGAAGTGACCCATCCTTTTTCTTGACGACGTGGAGAGGACTCGCCCACGGACTCTTCGACGGCTTGCATATACCCATCTCGATCATGCGCTCGAATTCTAGTTTTGCCGCTTTGTATTTGTCCGGCGGTAGGGGGCGCGGCCGTGAGTATATCGGCGGTCCTGTAGTTTCGATGTGATGTGTGACGTCATGCTTCACTGGAGTCTTGAGTGACATAGGCCGCAGAACATCAGGATATTTCTTCAATATATCGTGATATACGTGGTCTCGGTTGACAATGTGTATAGTTTCTTCGTTGCTGTTTACTTTGATGGCGTTCACGCTGAGATCGGTGATGCGGTCGATAAGTTTCCTCTGGTGTAGGTCGACTAACAGTTTGTGGTATACTAGGAAGTCTGCACCCAGTAATGAGGTTTTAACGTCGGCGACTACGAATGTCCACTTGAAGCTTCTTCGTAAACCTAGGTTAAGCTCGAGTGTGCGCTCTCCATGTAAATAGGTACGAATCTCTGTTCCGTTTGCCGCGAACAATTTGTAGGTATTCTCGGCCGGTTTATATTTGTTATTTCGGACGGCTAATACCGATATGTCGGCTCCTGTGTCGACGAGAAATCTCTCTCTGTTGTTGATGTCGATCACGCATAGGCGGCGAGATGTGTGGTTTACATCGACACCCGCCACAGTCGATGTACTTTTTAGTTTTCCTGCTTACTCTTGTAACAAGGTGATTCGCATTTCCGAGCGTTGTCGCCGTATCGATAGTGATAACGACATACCCAGTCGACGTCGTTCGGGGTGCGCGCGTGACTGGCGCGCGGCCTTGAATGTGTGCGAGAGCGGCTACGCTGGTGGCTGGCAACATGTGGGCGGGTGCGGCGTTGTGATGTATATTGCTGATTACTTCGTAGCTCGGCGACTTCGAGAGATAGCTTTTCGATTTGTTTGCAAAGCATGCTGATTTGCAGATTTGTGACGGAGTTTTGTTGTGCTTCGTTGACTGATGCTGACGGGGGGGCTACGGAGACCGCGGCGACTGTTGGTTCGAAGTGTTCCATCATTTTGTCGGCCATCGCAGCTAGGACTTCGAGTGGAGATTGTGTTCACGGATAGTACCGCGCGAACTTGTGCGGGCAGGTGATTGAGCCACATGACCTTGAGCGCTTCGTCGGACAAAAGCTTGCCACTTAGGTCGCGCATTTTACGCAGCAGCTGGCTCGGTTTCTGGTCACCGAGTTCGAGACCGCTGAGGAGTTTCTGGAGCTGTCGATGGTCTGATTCTTGGTATGTGGAAATCAGTCTTTCTTTTAGTGCGCTGTATTTACCGGTGGCCGGCGGTTCCAGTATGATGTCGGCGATTTGTTCCAGGTCGCTGCAGCCGAGTAGTGGGACGACAAGGTTGAATTTTTGCTCGTCGCCCATTTTGCTGGCAGCGACGGCGGCTTCAAACTGCGCGAACCAAAGACGAGGATTTTGGCGCCAAAATGGTGGTAGTCGAGCAGGCAGCGAGATTGTAGCTACGTCGTTCTTCATCGTTGTGACGCCTAATGCATCGCTGAAATCTTCGTTCTTCGACATTTTTTCTTTAATAATTTCTGCAGGGATTCAGGGTCTTGATATTAAGTACTTTTTTCTTCGGGGTCACCAATTTTGGAGGGAGGAATCTTCTAAGTAAAATAAAACTTGCGTGTCCGATATGATCTGTGTATTTCGACTTCAAATGCCCTGTTTATATTCACACGTTCTATGGTACAAGTAGTGGTATGGCTAATTATTTACATTTATCAAAACAGTATTATTATTCGCGCCGCGTCGCGGTGCGGGGGTGCGTGGGGCGAAGACGGGCGCCGGCCGCCGTCCGTGAGCCCGCGCTGTGAATCTACAATATGTAAAGAAAACCCTGTCCGACCCATAAGGATAGCAAAGTAAATACTTGACCAAATATAATATAAAATTTTACGTAATCATCATAGTAACAATACTAATGAATTTTGAAATAATCCTTTGTTCCCGGGCATTAATTCCAATTTCCCCGAAATTTGGTAATTTTTAAAAAAGCGAGAACACCGGTATTTTTATAAGCGAATAGCGACGCGACCACGTCACAGGTGCCGCGTGCCCCGCCCCCCGCCGCCCGTGGAAGGGGTTGCTTATCGCACATGTATTAATTTACCTCTAAATAATATTTACTTTTTTTGGGGGATTTTTTTTTAAGTTTAGCCCGACTTTGTAGGCATTAGTAGAATCAGTTATCGATACCTTACAATACCTTCACGGATCGGACAGGGTTTTCTTTACATATTGTATAAATATAGGTCGCTACGCTGAGGCGTTTCGCGAGGCGTGGACGATCGTCACGCGCGCATCTATTATTGTTTATCTACCGAGCTTTTTTTTTTATCTACCGAACACCAACACGTTTTTATAAAAAAAAATAGTGAAAGTGCCCAAAATAAGTGCAGTGGGAAACAGTCGCACGGACCCGTACACCAGCACCCGGCGTTATTAACGCCAGGGTCGCGACAACCGCGCGTTCCCAGCGGGATGCCCCAGCCGGGGATTCCGCCCAAACCCCCTCCCCGTGAACAACACCATAGCGGGGGGGATGAAAATATCAGACCCAGGCGAACTACGGTGGCACACCTGGCCTCACCTGCATCACCGTCACCGAAGACACCTGCGACCAAGCTCCGGACACCAGGAGCCCCGCAGACCACAGCCCAGGCTGTGAAGTACCCGACGTCATCGAGTGCGGGTACTTTAAAAAATACAGCTCATCCGCAGAGCGGGCCTGTAAAGCGGACATACACTGGTCATCAGAAAAATCGGCCCACCTCTATTTTACACGAAAACTCATGATTTCATATTTTGAATGAAACAAATTGTATAATTATTGATTTATATGCTAAATAACGTCTGTTTTTTACGAATTAGTCAATAAATTGTTTATCTCAAATGTACATTTTTACAATTATACAAAAAAAAAAAGAAAATCGCTATTTTAACCATATTTTTAGCTTCAAATTGAACACTCTGTAACTTTTTAGTTTTACATGTTATTGAAACAAAACTTTCACGTCAATATTTGGTGTTTCCTCCTCTTGCTCTAATCACTGCCTGCATTCGCCGTTTCATTGACCTTATTAAAATGGTGATGCTTCCTTGAGGAATTCGGTTTCATTCTTCTCTAATGGCAGTATCCTAAGCTTTCAAGGTTGTAGGGGCGAGTTCTCGAGCTCTAACTTTCTGTTTTAGCGTGTCCCATATGTGCTCTATAGGATTTAAATCCGGACTTCTTGCTGGCCACTCCATAACACGAATGCCAACCTCTTCCATGTACTGTGTAACAATACGCGCTACGTGTGGCCTTCCATTATCATGCATTAAATGGAAATTTTCTCTGATGTAATCCGCATACGGCAACACATGATCTTCTAGGATGTCCGATATGTAACGTGGAGCAGTTAAAGAACCCCTATTGAAAAACACCAACTCTGTACCTGCTGTCAAAGATATCCCGCCCCAAAACAACAGAGCCTCCACCTTAACTGACAGTTTCTCTAATACAGCACTGAGCGTAACGTTCTCCTATTCTTCTCATGACATAACGGCGCCCACCAGAGCCCTATAAAGTCATTCTGCTCTCATCTCAGAATAAAACTGAAGCCCACTGGTCTATAGTCCTTTCAAGATGTTCCCTCGCAAATTGTAGTCTAGCTTGGCGATGAGCTACAGTCAGCTGAGGTTCCGTTGCTGGCTTGTGAGGTCTTAAGTTCTGTTCACGAAGTCTTCTTCTCACCGTGCTGTCACATAGAGCCACACCCCGCACGTCACGCAGCCGCCTCTGGAGATCTACACCAGAAAGGTGCCGATTTCTCAGAACCGATGTCACAATAAAGCGATCATCTCTTTGAGTGGTGACCCTTTGTCTTCCAGAACCTGTTCTCCTACGGTACTGCCTAGTCTCTTGAAACCTCTGGTAAACTCTCCGAACAGCAGATCGACTGAGATGTAGTCGACGAGCGACAACACGTTGACTGAAACCCGCTCGCAGCAAAGCCACAACTTGAACCGCTTCAGCTTCAGTAGTATCCATTATTTTAGGTTAATTTAATCCGGATTACAATGATAATCAATAAAGTAACAATCGTCAATAATCATAATAAAAATTAAAATTCCTGGTTGCGAATTAAACAGAGCTAAAGTGAATACTACCGTATTCATGAAACCGGCACTGGGCAGTGTTTATTTAAAAAAAGTTTATTAAGTAGCCTCATATTCGTAAACATTTATCGGAATCAAATGTCAAAGATCTTATTCGACCCTAGACATAAACAAAAGATAGTTCTAAACGTTTATCTTTGAAATCGTAAAGAGCAATAGTCAAAAAACAGGGTGGGCCGATTTTTGTGATGACCAGTGTATTTAAACATATCTAATGATGACTAGATGTATATTATATTGCTGAGATTGAGCTTTTATTGTACTTATTATTGCTCATGTGGTGTCTACCTATAAGTGATTGTTGCACAATGTATAGTTTAAGCACAAGTGGATTTAGTGTGTAAGCATTTTTGTGTAAACAATTGTTGGCAGACCTAATAAATAAATAAATACCTAAATTACATTAAAATTGATATATTTGATATACACCGTAAATACAAAAAAATTATCACTTACCTTATAACTTTGAAATTTCCGGACGCCTAAACGTACACGTAACAAAAATTTTTGCAATTTTTCGTCGTCGACAAACTGTTTGGCGCCAAAACTCTACACGCATCCGTCCTAGCGAAAGCGAAACGTTCGGCGTCGACTGGCGGGAGGGCCCCCCGCCCTCCCGCCAGTCGACGCCGAACGTTTGGTTACGTACGCTTGTATTTAAACAAAAGACTATGAGTCTAGTACTCGCACAAGTCGCTACGTGTTTACTTAGGCGTCTATCCCACTAGGGCATCTAACCCACATTTACTCTATTTGTTGGGTTATTTTAATTTCTGCTTTTTTTTTTTTTTTGCGTTTTCCATAATGGACGCTACAATATATTTCTGCATCGTTCTCACACGGTTGATTTCAACATGAATGATGTAATCAAATATTTGTATCAATAAAATAACTCGATAATTTAAAAGAGTGTCCATGGGGTTTCTTTCTCGTTCTTCTCCATAGGTACCTACTCTTTGGAATGGTAGACTAGCTTCATCTTACTTTACAGACCGACCTTCTGACAATTCAAAAGTGTCTGTCTGTCTGTCTATCTGTCTGTCTGGCTTTCCTGTCTGTCTGTCTGTTACGCTTTCCCGCTTAAACCTCTCAACCGATTTTGATGAAATTTGGCACAGACAATCTTTACACCCTGAGAAAGAACATAGGCTACCTTTTATCCCGGAAAAAAATTGATGTTCCCGAGGGAAATCTAAAAAGCGCGATATAACCGAACTCCACGCGGGCGAAGCCGCGGTCGGAAAGCAAGTTTGAAATAAGTGTTTTGATTTGAATTGTAATAATACATATTAGTAGCTTTGTCTATAATCAGCATTAAAGTGTGTGAACTAAATAATCCGTTTGCCTTTGCAAGTTTATATTCTATACATTAAATATACTTATTGCACAACACTCTTTCTTAAGACTTCACTATTATATTATTCAAACAATATTTAATGCATGTTACAGACAACTTCAGCTGAATGTGATACACTGCAACAGTAGCAGAAGGTACCTCCACCTCCACCGTAGTACTTCACACCTCCCCGTGAGAATATTCATATTGAGAATCATAGTAGTCATAATATGTAACTATATTGAAACAAAATTTTGTTGAAAGTGTGTAGGTACCTACTTTATGACAAATTCACATAAATTTGCATTACCTAAATGTTTTATAACCTATACAAATATATAAAGCTGAAGAGTTTGTTTGTTTGAACAAGCTAATCTCAGGAACTACTTGTCCGATTTGAAAAATTCTTTTTGCTTTTTGCGTTGGATAACGCATTAATCGAGGAAGGTTTTTGGCTATAACATTAAGGGGATAGATACCCTCGAGCGGCCAAAAACGCTCATCTTTCAAAGTTTATTCCTCCAGAATGCCTTGATCAAAAATTTTGAAAAAAATATATTATAATCATAGATTCAAGCACAACATATTTAGTGTTTATTATTTTCTATACGGCCTATATTTACGTCAAAAGAAAAATATTTCTACACGGCGTTTTTTAACTTTTAAATCGATATTTCTCTTAAAGCGCTTAGACTTTTTTAAATATTCTTACTCGCAGTAACGTGTATCTGTAAGAGCTATAGAATCATAGTTCTATTTTAAAATTGATGAAATATTTAATAAGAAAAGTAATAAAAATGAGTGTCCGTACGAGTTTCCGCCTTGCGAGGTTCAGAGGGGCTCTATGCGGGACGCGGGCGCGGGTCGGCCGGCAGTCTCGCGCCAGCGCTCGTGAGAGGAGGCTGTGTCACTTTTTGCTCCGTGCACCCTTGGATACTAATGTAAAGACATGCTTCAGAAGCGTAGAAAATAATAACGACGTAGTATGATCCAGTACAAGTCTGTTTAATTAATGATCAACAGCACAGACATCAGTAGCTTTTATACACCATTGAGTCAAAACGCTAACGAATAGTCACAAAACTAATAGACAACGGAAACGGAAATTATCAGGTATTGAATAAAATTAAGAAAAAGTTAATAGTAACGCTAGTAATTGTCAATAATTGTGTACAGATATTTGGATTAACCTAAAATATCGAAAGTTGTATAGATTTATTTAGTTGAACAATGCTTGATTCAATAAATAAATATGGGATTGTATGGCAAAATAAACGAGCACCAAGAGTTGAAACTTTTATTTTAACACTTTATAAGAAAAATCAGCGTTCACCGTGGCTGTTCGTCGTACACCCTCCCCCATTACCCCTTTCTCACTCGCACACATACTTCTCTCTTTCTTTCATCCGCTGCGTTCCATTTTAACATTTGGGTAATCTGCGTTCTTTTAAATAGGTACAATGTTTATCCCACAGTCGGCCATCCTGATCCATGTCTGTCCTCAGACATCCACACAAACATTCATCCCTTGCTTTCAACATAAATTCAACTTAACTACTAATACAACATTTTGCTTAACTTATTATTCTTAAATAAACAGGTTTACAAGCTGATAATTAACACAGCAGTAGGCATAGTACAGATCTCCTTATAACTAACTTAACATCGTAACATTTACAAACACATGTCAGTAATCAGATAAAGCAAAGAATACATGGTGTCAACAAGACTTTGCACATACCCTTTCATACGTACAACACAAACACAAAGTTAAGTTGAGCGACTCTCACCTGTTAGGTTTTGGAGTTGAAACCTGGCCACACCTTCATGTAGTCTGCCGAACTAGAGGTTACTCCAGGGCCTTCAGTGTTAGGGTCTAGCTTCTTCACCTCATATCTGTCGTTCCTCTTTACTTTTACAACCTGATAGGGCCCTAGATATTTGGCTTTCAGCTTCATTCCCGTGCCAAACTGCGTGCGTTTAATTGCCACCCAGTTTCCTTCATTATATTTCATACTTTCTTTTCTCTTCCTATTGAAATTTCTTATGTTTTCTTCTTGAACTTGTAAAATTTGTTCTTTGGCTTTCTCTCTGAGTTTTTCTCTCTCCTCTGAATAGCTTTCTCTTCCTTCTTCCAAAAGCAAATTGTAAATCTCAGTGTCTTCCTTCATTCTCATCTTAGTCCCAATCAATAGTTGATAAGGTGTAGTATTTATGCTTCGCTGAAAAGTACTATTTAGAGCACGCTGTAGTTTACTTACATGCCGGTACCACAGAGTAGGGTTTTCAATACACATCTTTGTAAGAACAGAAATTATAGTACGATGAACCCTTTCCACTTGCCCATTTCCTCTTGGCACTCCCGTCGTAATTTTGATGTGTTGTATGTTCTCTTCTTTGCAATACTCTTGGAAGTCACGACTCGTGTAGGCCGTTCCCCGATCCGTAATAAACCGGCTTGGATTACCAAAATGTTGTTGGTGGATTTTCAACTTTTCTATGGTTTCTTTACTGGTGGTACTTTTAGTGGGAAATATCCACGTAAACTTAGTAAATGCGTCTACAATCGTGAGAATATGGTTATACTGCTTCTTCGTCTCAGTCATTGGACCAATGTGATCCAAATGAAGTGTGTGCAATGGTGAATCTTCCTTTTCAATCGGGGTTAGGAATCCTTCTTGTTTTCCCTCTTTACGCGTAGCTAATAGACATGGAATGCAACTTGTAACAAACTCTTCTATTTTCTTATCAAGGTTCTTAATAAAATAATCTTTACTTATTAATTCAATCATCTTTCTTTTTGAAAAATGTCCATTCGCATGAGCCCTTTTGATGATTTCATTTTCCATGGACTTTGGGACCACCAAATGCTTTTCCATTCCTTTGTACAGCAATCCATTATCAACATAATAGTCACCATAAGTTCTCTCCTGTAAAATCTCTAATATAGCTTTTAGACCATCGTCCAACTGCTGTGCTCGTCTGATCTCATCATGCAGTGTCACTACCGCTACATATGGGTTACGGCTTAATGCATCAGTATGCTTCATCCTCGTTCCTGGCCGATGTTCAACCTCAAAGTCAAACTCCTACAGAAGCAATGCCCATCTTGCAACCCTCGTACTCAAATCTTTTTTCTTAAGTGTCATCTGGAATGCTTGGCAATCAGTGACGATTTTAAACTTTATACCATACAAGTAGTGTCTAAATTTTTTCACCCCTTCAATAATAGCTAGACTTTCGAGCTCATAACTGGTGTACTTTTTTTCTGCATCATTCGTTTTACGACTCATGAAATATACGGGATGTAGTCCGCCGTCATCATCAGATCGCTGCATGAGTATAGCAGCATAAGCCAGAAGTGATGCGTCTGTATGCATTTCTGTCTCTAATCTTGGATTAAATATTCGTAAAACCGGTTTAGTAGTCAAACGTTCCTTCAAACAATTGAATGCACACCGTTGCTCATCATTAAACTTGAAATCAACATCCTTCTTAAGTAAATCTGTAAGTGGCCGTGCTATAGATGCAAAATTCTGAATATACTTCCTGAAGTACGATGCCAATCCGATAAAACTTTGTAATTGCTTAGTTGTTTTGGGTTCTGGAAACTTCGTTACAGCATCGATCTTTTCGCTGGCAGGCCTTACTTGTCCATCCTCAATTGTATGACCTAAATAAGTTATGCTTCGACATATCAGCTGTGCTTTCTTCCAGTTTATTTGTAAGCCATATTCAGATGCCACTCTTAATACCTCTCTTAATCTATCCACAGCTTCCTGTTCGTCTTTGGCTGGAATAAGAATATCATCGACAAATATTAGACCAATCCCTTTGGATATCAATTCTCTGAAGATAATGATCACAAATCGCATAAAGTAGTTTGGGCAAACAGACAAGCCAAATGGGGCTTTCAAAAACTCAAACTGACCATGGTGTGTAACAAATGCAGTGTACTTCACAGACTCACTGCTGACACTCAGGTGGAAAAATCCATTCTTTAAGTCCAGTACACTAAATACTTTTGCCTCAGCCAACTTGTCAATGTAATCCTCGATAATCGGCAATGGAAACTCATCCTTTATGATTTTACTATTTAATTTTCTATAGTCAACACACACCCTTATAGCACCATCTTTTTTGCGAACTAGAACTAATGGACTGGCATATTCAGAGTAACTTACGCGTACAATTCCTTGCTCCAGCCACTCCGCAACTTGTTCTTCAACTACCACCTGTTCCTTTAGTGATATGCGTCGTGGATGTTGTACCACCGGGACGTCATCTTTTACAATTATTTTCAGCTGGATAGGAGCTTCTTTGATTTGGAATGGTTGATAGCTCTCAACCATCTGAACAACCTCTTCTTTAAGGTTAGTATTACTCACATGACCAACCTCAACACTGCAACTGAAACAATTGATTTCGTTCACCCATTCCACAGGTTTCATCCACACAGCACTACCATTCATAACCATTATAACATTCTTAAGAAATTCGTGACCTATGATTACATTAAAAAGGCATACAGTCTTTAGGTACCACGTAGAATAACACATCGTCGTATTTCGTACCGTCGATCACAACATTTGTTGTTAAACAACCTAATGGCTCCACTTTAGTGGAACCCAGTCCGGATAGTGTTATGTTATTGTTCATCACTTTACTGACATTAGCACAAAACTCAGAAGATATCAAGTTCACGTCACTGCCCGAATCAATAAGCGCACTTGTCGTTTTTCCACATAATTCTACGATCTTCAAAGGTTTTTCCCGTTGTGATTGTTTGTTTACGTCGTAGATGTCATACTCGGTTTGACTTTGACATTCGCTACTCCTGTCATCTGTCATCTTGTCAATGTCATTCTGTGAGTGTGACGTATCATCCGCGTTGAACGATGATTGACCGAACATTGCTTGTTTGCTCACTCGTTCGCCGCTCCCGCTCCCACTCGTCGATGCTTCGTTGTTTTGTCCTTTTCTATCGCCGGAACTACGCCACCATTTTGATGAACTCGAATCTTCCTTGCGGCCGCCTACCTCCTTGTTATTTTTATGCGGACATTTCGATGAAATATGACCATATTCGTTGCAGTTAAAGCACTTTGGACCTTGTGCCTTCTGCGGACAATCTTCCGACACATGATCACCTTCACCACAGTTATAACACCTTTTCGACGTTTTCTCATGCCGTACGTTGCCACGTTTTTCGTTTCTGTAGGTACTTCTAGAATGTTCCAGTTTCATCTTTTCCTTAATCGTCTCGTAGATTTTAAACTTCTCTTTAAGTTCAGGATACGATGTGACACCGTAAAGCATGATTTTATTGGTTTCGTGGTCCACTATGCCATCAACGATGTATTTAATGGCCACATAATCGGGAATCTTTCCTCTTTTCCCTAACGCCTTCATGACCATCATATAGTCGATACAACTCTCGTCACGTCTTTTCTTCCGCTGGCTCATAAGCTCGTGGATTGCTTTGATGTCGACTGTGTCAGGGAATTCTTTACTCAGGGCCGCTTTGAGTTCTTCCCATGTTTTGTGAGGGCGTTCAGCTTCCATCCATAGCTGTGCGGTGCCTGATAGGGACCTCCGTGCCATCAACAGCTGTTGTAACGGTGTCCAACCACATATTTCTCCATTTTCTTCCACGTCCTGAATCCATCGCGTAACCGGATAAGTTTTATCTTGACCGGTGAATTTAGGTATCAGATCCGTCGTGAGATACAACATCGAGCTTTGGCCCGAACGTGATTCGTCTTTCGTCATGTTTTAGTTGCCGATGCCGTCGTACGTTGAGTTTTTGAATTATATCCGCCGCGGTGCACCACGCCACGCGCCGCCGCCGGTCTCCGTCGTCCGTCGTCTTCAAACTCGAACCCGTGTCGTTATTTTTGCCAATCCCGGACGAGCCCCCAATTTTATGGGATTGTATGGCAAAATAAACGAGCACCAAGAGTTGAAACTTTTATTTTAACACTTTATAAGAAAAATCAGCGTTCACCGTGGCTGTTCGTCGTACACCCTCCCCCATTACCCCTTTCTCACTCGCACACATACTTCTCTCTTTCTTTCATCCGCTGCGTTCCATTTTAACATTTGGGTAATCTGCGTTCTTTTAAATAGGTACAATGTTTATCCCACATAAATATCCGATGGGCGGGAAGACTAATGCTCGATAGGATTTTATAATAAAAGTTGGCGGTAATCGGAAGTTGCATCAACAATTCTAAAATTAATAAATTAATGACTGAAAGACCGGAAGTGTACTTCCAAGTGTGATTTTAGAATAAACTAAGGTTTTAAAATCCTCCCAAGTAATTTAAAGTAATCATAATAAATTTAAATTAACATAAATAATTACGCAATACGATCAATATAAAATAATTATGAAACTAAGTATAGCTTCATAGATGAGCGGGAAGCGCAAGATGTAACACTAAGTACTTCGAGTGCAACGAAGTATTTTTAGTGATTTTGTGTATAATTATTGAATGTTTGCATTTATTGCCGCGCTGGAACGCTTTACGTAATTTTATATGATGTTTTATTTTGATACTAGCTTTCCGCCCGCGGCTTCGCCCGCGTGGTGTTCGATTATATCGTGCTTTTCAGATTTCCTTCAGGAACACCAAATTTTTACGGGATAAGAAGTACCCTATCTTTTAATCCGGATTTCTAACTTTACGTCTACAAAATTACAAAGCAATCGGTTCAGTAGTTACAGTGTGAAAGCAGAACAAACAAACAAACAAACTCACTTTCCCATTTATAATATTAGTATGATTCGGTTATATCGCGCTTCCAGATTCCTTCGGGTTAAAGTTATTTCTAAGTAGGACATGCAATACCGGTTTACCGGTTTTCATTTTTACCGCCTTTTCTCCTTTCGTTTTTTTTTCGTAACTATAAAATTACCGGTAAAAAAATATAAAACCGGTAATTTACCGGTTTTATGTTTTTGGGCAACGTTGTTCATTTATTCACGCAAACGTCAAACTTTCCATTATATGTAATGTTTGACACTTGACAGTAGCTTTGACGTAAGCGTTTGTGACGATTCGTGTCATTCATTAGTTTGTATTACTGTACTGTACAACGAGCTAGACGAACGTAGCCAGTCTTACTAGCTTGGCAGTGCAGGATTGAATACCGTATTGGTGGGGCCAGAGCACTTATCGGTAAACTAATCTGCTTCAGGGAATGTGATACTCGTCCTAGAGTGATACGCTTTGTAAGGCGGGTATTTTCAGGTACAAATACCAACCTACAGGATTATGCGACCCGTTTCAGAGAGCACATCTACTTCCTGAAGCAGAAAATGTACGGTACACCCAGAATCGCACTTTCTAAAACAATGAAAGGTGGGTTTATCGACCAGACCAAGGTGGCTGACACTTAACTTCTGGTTGACGATGCCATGTGTTCATTCTGGCGCAGTATCTGTTTTGTGCCTGTCGCTTTTTTAGATCAAATGGTTTTCAAGGTTGCACGCTCGCTTGAGTCTGGTTCGCTACCTCAGTTCCTAACAACTAGAGTAACCCACCTGCTCCGTAAATCAGGTAGCACTGCGGAACCCAAAAATTATAGGCCCATCACTTGTTTACCGACCATCTTTATAGTTCTTACATCCAATTTTAAAGTTAAAATTAACAAACATATTGACAGCAACTCATCATGTCTGCCTCTCAAAATGGATGTAGGAGCGGCTCCCGCGGTACTAAGGAGCTACTCCTTAATAACATGGCCATTACCCAACAAGTTCGTCGTTCCCAAAAAGATCTATCGACATGTTGAATAGTTTTTTTTTTTTTATATTGCCTTTCTCGCACACCAGCTCCTCACATATGTAACAAATACTAGACTGAGTAATTGTACGGTTTTAGCTATAAACAAAACATTGTGAGGAGAAATAAATGAATAATAATAATTATTATTATATAATAAGGCCTATTATGACTTGGTGCCACATACAAGGCTCATGCGGGTGATGGAGTTCTATAAAGTTGATGCAACTCTGCACACCATCTTGATGACGTGTATGGCTAATGGAGGACGGTCCTTCGCTATCCTGGATATCGAGATATTCATGGGAATAGCGATCCGAGCCAGGTCTATTCCAGGGCGATACTTTGAGTCCACTTTGATTTTGCTTAGCCTTGAATCCTCTAAGTACACTGCTGGAGAATACACGTCTAGACTATCGGCTGAGGAGAGGTGATCAAGTTATATCGCACCTCCTTTACATGAGTGACTTAAAATTCATTGCTCCCCACAAATTTCAACTGAAGGAGCTACTGAAAATTACTGAAACTTTCAGTAGCGTTATCAGGATGGAATTTTGTGTGGATAAATGTGGGTCATGCATGTAAAGCGAGGAGAGATTGCGGCATCCATGGGAACCCAACTCACGTTCCGTAAACCTTAGAGCGCTCTCTGCATCTGAAACCGTCGAATGCTTTATACCAGTAACATTGATACCCAACGTATCAATGTTACTGGTATGAAGCAATCGCTGAAGAAACGTTTCGCATCTCATATCCATCTTCACATCGCTGAAAAAAGTAATAAATAGTCTTCTATTAAGCGGAAATAAGGTACGAGCCTTCAACGTTTGGATCATCCCGATTTTATGTACTCTTTCAGCATACTAAAATGGACTCGGTCGACACCCTGGATAGGAGGGTCCGTACGGTGCTGACTACAATTCAATTGCAACACCCACTGACATCGGTTATGAGGCTGTATTAGTGTATACCCCGCGAAAAAGTGAAAGTTGAAGCTTTTTAAATGTTAAGACCCTCCACAATCGCGAGATATGCAGGGAATATTTCCTAAAAACCTACGTGGGAATGCATCGAGATGTGGGCGCGGTTGACAAGGGACTCACTCCGCTCTCCTTGCATTGGCTAAAAAGAACTGGTGCAAGCCAGTATACCTACTTGACACTAAAGATCGCATGGAGGTTTAGCAAGCTACATTGAGGTTATTTCCGGGTTCTCCACGGGCATGATGTAGATTTACCAGCATCCGTTGGCTGGCCGCGTTTTGAAAATGAAAATTTACGCTTGACTGCGCCAAAGGAAAGGTCATGGTTTTAAAAATTGTGTTTGTATGCTCATTTTAAGCAATATGTAACATGTTCACTACCATTGTACCTGGTATTAGGGGTCGCAAACCGGTATACCGAATTTCGAAAATACCGGAATACCGGGCCAAATTTAGGTCTTATTAATACCCGGTATTCATTTTACAAAAACTGGGATATTCGGTATTTTCGGTTTTAGTAAAATAAATACAAAGAGATAAAGTTATGCTCTATCTAATTCAAAATACGTGCGCGCAAATCACACGCCTTCGCTGGTTAAGCCCGATAGAACTCTGACTATTACGGCGAGAAAGAAAGCAGGTCTCTTTGCATCTCTCTTTGGTTACAATTCACGTCTTGATACTCTAGTAGTGCTACTCCTTGAATTTTCTTCACTTCGCCACTTCAATGCCCGAGGTTCGCATTAGAAACAAGGAGGTTCTGAGAGTACTGTGTCGTCTGGACGTGAATAAGGGTAGTGGACTAGATGGCATACCAGCGATTGTTCTAAAAGCGTGTTAGCGATTGTGCGCCCGAGTTGTCTCCTGTATTGACGCGCTTGTATCGATTCTCATGTAGAACTGGTGTAGTGCCCAAGTATTGGAAGCTTTCCAACGTGCAGACCGAGCCCAGAAACGAAAGTCGTGCCGATCCTTCCAACTGTCAACCGATTTCAATAACCTCCATACCCTGCTAAATTATGGAGCGTGTATTGAACTGTCGCCTCTTGACATATCTGGAAGGTATCGATTTCCTCAGTGGCCAACAGTACAGGTTTCGCCGCAGTCGGTCAACTGGGGAACTACTAGTGTATGACACACACTTGTGAGGTGAGGCCCTCGAGAAAAATGCGGGAACGATTGCCATCTCCCTAGATGTCTCGAAGGCCTTCGACCGGCTATGGTACGCTGGCCTTTTGAGTGAGCTTCCAGCGTACGAAATTTCTCCTGACCTGACTACACAGTAAAAGACATCCTGACTGAATGGTCCCTGCGAGTCGCCGTCGACGGGTGCTCATCGGAGCTCATGTCGACTAATGCCGGTGTTCCTCAGGGGTCTGTTCTCTTGCATCTCTGTTCCTGCTGTATATAAACGATCTGCTGATGCCCGGTATCTATGAGTATGCAGATGACGGTACAGTTGTGGAGAGCAGATATCTGCTGGGTGGGGCTGGTAAGGAAGCAATCCGGTCCGAAAGAGGCTATGGTAGAGCATACGAATGTTGCACTACAGGCAGCCTCCGAATGGGGCGAAGCCAATCTTGTGGCATTCAATGCCTGCCAAAACACAAGCGTCTATTCACCGCCAAAAAGAGCCCGTTCATCTTGGCGCAGGTGCGTTTATGTGGTGTGGAGTACTGCCGCATTTGTTGGCTGATGCTGCAAAATGCCACCTGGAAACTTTGGATTCAGTGAAGAGACATACGAAGAGGCTAATTGGTGACCAAGATTTGGTTCAAAACGGTCTCCTAAGCCTGGAGTACAAGCTAAGAGTGGCCAGCCTGTCGGTGTTCTATAATCTATAGGATGCATTTTGGAGAGTGCACGAGGGCATTGCATGATTTAATTTCCCTTCTCCGTTCCATCATCGGACAACTCGTCGTACGGCGAGTATCCACGCTTATGTTGTTCACCCCTCTACAATCCGGACGAAGCGTTTGGCCTCGCCTTTTATACCGCGTACATCGACGGACAGAAACAATTTTCAAGCGACGGTATTTCAGTCTAACTACAATTTAAGTGTCTTCTAGGCTAGATTGAATAGGCTCTTAATAAACTACCGCGCTTTACCTTCAACGATTGCATCACTGCTTACCATCAGGCGGGATTGCGGTAAAGCACTAGATTATAATTATTATAAAAAAAAAACGGCGATAGCCGATCTTCCCGCGCAATGATTATCGAACTGGCCTATGGTGTGGCGCGAACGATGCACGTGAGTTGAACTTAGTTGCGACCGACAAGTATCAAAATTTCTATTTCAACTATTTTCACGTCATTGCGTGTTTTGTTGGTGTTGTGGTTTGTTTTTGTTATCCACACACGGTTTTTTTCTTACTATTTCATTCTGCGCTTAGGTAACTACTTACTAAGTATTCCTCCTTAACCTAACCTAACTTTATTATACTACATTTGCTAACTTTTGCTTAATCCCGAAAATATCAAAAATACCGGATTATCGGTATTGGTCTGGAGCCAATACCGAAAATACCGGTTTTGCTTAAATGGTTCGGTATTGCGACCCCTACCTGGTATACTTACTTATAATAATAATAATAATAATAATATAATAATAATAATATATTTATTTGCCTAAAAACACGGTATACTTATTTTCTGTTTTAAGACTACCTAATCACATTATTAATATTTTTGAAAAAAATATATAAATTTATCGTTTTTACCGGTTTACCGGTAAAAATATTTCAATTATCGTTTTTTACCGGTAAAATAAAAATTACGCTAATTGCATGCCCTATTTCTAAGGCCACACCCTGTTCATTCCTCCAATAAAAATTAAGAACATCTCAAAAAAAATCGTCAAGTTTTTGCTAAGTCCAAAACAATAATATTTTCCTTCCCTTAAAAAATATATAATTGATACTTGTAATTTAATCCGTATGAAACTTGATTAAATTTCCCCAATTTTTTTTCTAGTAGGTAAATCAAAACAATTTCTTTTTTTCATTCTTTAAGTTCATTAGTCTCAGGTGTTCATTACCTAAAATATGGTCAGCTAAATTTTTAAACAATATGTATTCTAAATAAAATGCACCTATTTAAGTCTGACCTGTGAGTTTTATTTAGATGATGGAGTTTCCGGGATTTTCTTTTAAGTCCTGGTAAGTATCAATGGGAATTATACCAAAAACGCTAAATGCTAAATAATAACTATAAATAAAAAAGAATAAACCGGTTCCCATTTTGCATTAATCATTTTTATAAATTAATATTTGTTTTCCCTTTTTTAAATAAAAAAATCCCTGCAACGCAGTATCGAAAACAACATAATAAAAGTAATTACCTAATATGTTTCACTTTAGGGCATGAGTTTTGATACCACGTAATTCTATATTAGGTACTTTTTAGACAGAATAGTATACTTTATAGACATGGTATGGCATTCTACGTTTGTTGCGAGACGTCCGCGCTCGAAGCAAGCGAGTAGGAAATGTGCACGTAAATATGATGCGGGGTGCGCGGGGCTTTTTGCCTAGCCCCGCCCAGATGCGCAAGGTCATCGTCGTTACTAATCGCCTTAAGCTGCGACCGAGGCTGAGGACAGCCTCTGTGGCGTAGCGGTAGCGAACGCGGCCGTTGCGCAAAGAGGCGCGGGTTCGATCCCCGCACAGTGCAAATATTTGTATGCATGAATATGAAAATTTGCACTGGTCTGGTCGTGCCTCGGAAAGCATGTTAAGCCGTTGGTCCCGGTTGCCATACGAACATCTAGTGGCAGTCGTTACGGGTTGTTGGAACCCTCAAAAGTCTAACAATTAGTCTAACTGTAATGCTTCGATATAGCCTTCGGGTTGTGGAGGTCAGACGGCAGTCGCTTCACGGAATATGTCGATGTTTAGCCAAAATTAGCAGTCAGACTAGTAAAAACGGACCCCAGACTCCAAAGCTGAAAAGCTGCGGATGCGACTGGGTTTAACGCTGAGATGATGATGATGATTAAGCTGCGACCAATAGGAGCGGAGCATATAAAAAAATTGTGCTGTATATTATGATCTAGAAGTGAAATAATGTATCTATAGAAATGTACAGCTATACAGGAGCTAAACTTAGTATTCGGGAACACTGTTAGAGCTGCTGAACCTTGGACAAAACTATCTTAGCATTGTGTAGATTAAATATCTTAGTATTGTATAATTGCATGGCAAACGTGTGAGCACAATGTACGAATGTGCTGTAAGGCATTTTTTTGTTGGGTTAGTCTTTTTTATTGACTTGATTGTGCTCTGGCTGTTGAGAGTATGTCATGCTCACTCAAATGTCTCGCTGATGGTGGCGTGTGTGTTGGGTCATTAGGTTCCCTTCAATATGGTTGAGCTGAATGATGCTGATCCATTCGTCATGTTCGTGAACGGACGCCGTCGGAGGGGACTGGTCATCTCTTAGCTGCCACGGCGTATTTTAATTTCTGAATTGATTTTTGTGTGTTTTCCATAATGGACGCTCTCGGCGTACAATTTATTTCTGCATCGTTCTCACACGGTTGATTTCAACATGAATGATGTAATCAAATATTTGTAACAATAGCTTGAAAATTTAAAAGAGTGTCCATGGAGTTTCTTGCCCGTTCTTCTCCATAGGTACCTACTCTTTGGAATGGGCGACTAGCTTCATCTTATTGACTGACCGACCTTCTGACAATTCAAAAGTGCCTGTAACTGGTATATTTGAAATAAATGCTTTGATTTTGATTTGATTTTTTTTTTGAAATCGACTCTTCGAAGTCGCGGGCGGCTGCTAGTTATTAAATATAAATAGCAAAGATAGCAATATTCGAGCGTGTTGTAAGTTGTAGACCTCTCTAGTCATTGTTCCTTGACTATTTTCTTAATACAGTCTTCTGAGAGAACACGTAACTGCTTGCCAACATCTTCTTTGCGTATGAAGATTTTCCCATTCGATGTCCATCAGTATTTAAAAGAGTTATTTTTTGCATAAACTCGTGCTTGATAAAACAAAGTTTTTACAGATTGATTCAAAAGTTCGGTAATATAAATAGGTGTTCGTTTGCCGGGGATGCCAAGTATTTCTGAGTTCAGTGTAGATGGTTTGTCTTTATTAAATGACCTAACATTAGCGAGGAATTCATACTTTGTATTTACCGACGAAAACTCCGCTGTAATGGGCCCACAGGATCAAGCTTTCCCGGGAATATGGTACAAATCCCTCAAATCCGATAACTTTGTTGATGCCAATAGTTTTACCAATGTTACAAATAGTAGTACTGATGTTATGCCTTTGTTCTTTTTCCAGAACAACTACATTTCTTACCTCAATGCATAATGAGCGGGAACATTGTTCGTGGTCTTGGATCTTCTTCTTGAGAGATATAATGTAATCTTTTTGCTCTTTTCTCTCCTTTTCCATAGCTTCTAGTTTGCCCTTGACTTCATCATACTTTTTACTCAAGAAGTTCACTGATTTTTCAATCTTCTTAAAGGTTTTCTTAATCTCCTCATTTTGTTCCTTAAGTTTAGACGTATCCGCGGCAATTTTAGTCAGTTTTAGACCCTGGTCTTGTATCCATTCAGTCAAGAGGTCAACCATCTCCTTCTTGAACGCGCTGAATTCACTGCACGGTGAATCTTCAACACGTGGGCGCTTTGTTCTAGTAGAGACATTACTATGTTCCATTTTCTTGGGGCTGGATAGTGTTGTCACGTCTGGTTCAGACTGCGCATGGGATATTTTGCTGTTCGAATTTTTAGGTGGTGATCTCTGGATCCGAGGCATTATGTTTAGTATATTCACTTTTATTATATGTAGTTTATAATATTTATTATTATCACCAGATTTTCACACAGTTATGTAGATCACAGGATTTGCTTCAAGAGTATGTGTATCAACGTGTTTTTGCGTAATTATTTGCACTGTTTTTATTTTTTTTTCAACGGAAGAAATTTTTAAACGTCTATTCTCGAATACACTTTTTCAAACGGTCCTGAGTAGAACCAGCTTCCCCTCCTTCCACACTCTGGGAAACTGACCCTGCTCGAGGCATGCCGTGAAGAACGCCCTCAGCTGAGGCTCTAGCTCCTTCAGAGCCAGGACGAGAGCTCAGCCAGGATCTCCGTCGGGTCCGGGCGCTTTATTCTTGGAGAACACTATAATTGTATACAAATAAACTATATAAAAAGACTCAAGATACTACTGAGGAGGCATAATCAATCCTCTTTTTCTTTCCAGCGCTATGGTCTTCACTACTTCCAGAGCTTTCTTCTATTTTCCTCTTTAAAAGATACCGAGAAAACTCATTACTTGTATCTTCTTCAATACCAATTTTTATATGCCTCTTCAATGTGTTTAGGGTTTGTATCATCATCATTGATGTTTTCTTCACTTCAAAAATTGAAGTTTGGAATACAGTATAAACCTTGTATATTTCTTCCAGATCCTTGACGTTGTTATTTAACCAGGAAATAGAATGTGTTCTTATCCCTTTTTGTAGTTTATAAACCCGTTTCATTGTAAAACCAGGAAGGAGAGCACAAATTGATTCATGATCCTCCCTTCTCTGAAAACGGAAACCATCAATTCATCCCCACAAAATAAGCTCCCATCTGGGGAGATAGTAATCATCCCTTCTTGTAAGTTCATATGTATGTTTTCTCTAGCAAAAATAATTTTATCCAGTGCCAGAACATTTATTTTTTGGATACCCCCATAAACAAAATTGTAGAAAACTGCTATGCCATTGCTGCATTTGCCTTATGCATTAGCATTCCTTTTAAGAATTCTGAAGTTTTCTCTTGTAGGGAAAATGGGATATATTTCATTAATTGTTGGTAAAAAGATGATGTAAATTGTTACAGCCTTATATTGGTCTTAATTTTTCCTATTATGGTTAAATTATATTGGATGGCTTTTATTAACTGTCTCTTGGGGTTTAAAAGTAAATATAAGCTTGGGTCTCCAGTCTTAATTTGAAAGTCTACCATCACCATTTCTGCAACATAAGGAACTACACAAATGGGTTGGCCTGTCTTTTCACCTATTAGAGTGTCATCTTTTATAATACTCTCACTATCCGGATACTCTATTTCCACTAGGGTTTGGGAATTCTCGACAATTTCAACGTCCCGGGACACGAGACAGGCTACGATCAAAGTCCCGGGACTTCCCGGGACTTCGAGATTTTTTTTAATTATAAAATTTGAACTTTGATTTCTGGTGAAACGTATTAATAAAAAGGGATTTTTTTTTAAATCAACATTAATTATCGGTTAAATCAACATTTATTAAACATAAAATATAATCACAATAGTTTTAACTTTAACTAGCTTTCCGCCCGCGGCTTCGCCCGCGTGGAGTTCGGTTTTAGCGCGCTTTTTAGATTTCCCTCGGGAACATCAAATTTTTCCGGGATAAAAGGTAGCCTATGTTCTTTCTCAGGATCTAAAGATTGTCTGTGTCAAATTTCATCAAAATCGGTTGATAGGCACGCGCCGCCCGGCGCAAACAACTACGACCCTGCATTTTAAATTTGTAATATCTTCGGTAATATTCACTTAAACTACATGCTGTAAAAAGCATATTGATCTATAATAAATGCACAATTTATTTAAGGTATTTAAATGGATAAGGATTAATGCTGTATTGTTTAAAATCACTTCGTAAATAACCATTTTTTAGTAAAGAATAAAAATGGTTATGCTGGGTTATCCCTAAGAGATAGACATATACCATCGCGGACTTTTTTGTTGAACTTTTTAAGGTGAACAATACTGTAGTATATTATTTTGGTCTATCTCGTAGGGTTCAGCCAGCGTTTGCAATATAAGCGCAAAAAAACGTGCTTATTTACGACATCACATTAGAAACCTTTAAATTTATCAGTGTTTCTCTACTATATTATGCATTTATTATACATACAAACTTTCCTTAAGAATCACTATCTATTAAAAAAAACCGCGTCAAAATCCGTTGCGTAGTTTTAAGGATCTAAGCATACATACGGACATACAGCGAAAGCGACTTTGTTTGTACATATATACATAGTAATGTATTGATATGTCAAATAATTGGTATGTTTATTCCTATAATCACAGATTAACTTTTAATTTAAAACAATTATTAAATATTATTATAATAAAAGAAACTTAGTAACAATCATACTAACTTTAATATCATGTCATAATCATATTAATCATAATTTGGTAATTTTTATAATCACAGATTTGTTTCCTTATCTGTAAAACAGACTTTTGAATCAGTCTTTCAAATTATTAATCAGTTAAAAAAATAAAATTACTTTGATTTTATAAAATAGGCATTTAAAAAAATCAGAGCATTAACAGCTTTGTCCGACAATCTGCTTCTGATTTTTGTAATAACGCCACCGGACAAGGAAAACACTCTCTCATTTTCAACAGAAGTCGGTTTAATTGAGTTTAAGGCTTTATAAAGTAGTTCTAAATTTTCTGTACGTTTTCCGGTTGCTTCGAACAACTGAAACTCTTTTTCAATGTTGCTCTTGTTGTTGTTTTTTGAACCTCGGGTACATTTTCTTTGATTTTTTTTATTGCTTGTTCCATTTGATTTACAAACGACTCATCCGGCTCATTGTGTACTTGAGAGCTACTAGTACTAGGTTCAGCGCTTATTATTTCCATATCTGGTGTCGCGATATGAGGTATATTTTCAAAAAGCCTGCAATACAGTTCTTCCGCAAAGCCAATTAGGGCAGTTTTACTTAAATTTGAAGTAAAAAAGTCCGTGTTTTGAGACTGTGAGGTGTGATGACCAGTGTGTAAATATTTTAATAAACAGATAACTCGTTGTGGTCTTCTCTCTTCTAGACGAGCTTTAAAAGTTTCTAAGAACCGACTCGATAAATCATCATTTGTCGTTGTCGATTGAATTTTTTTCAGTAATACATCAATTATTGCTTCAGCTGTTAGTAACGTAGCGTTTTGTCTCCTTAAGGCTTCTACAGCTATCTTGACTGGCTGCAACAAATCAACAATCGACTGCAAAAGAAGAAGATTGTCTTCATTCCACTTGTCTAACATGTTTAAATCAATCAAAGCTTTCTTCACGCAATTTTTGAGCTTCAGAAACCGTTCTGCCATCACAATGATTTCTGCCATCACAATTCCACCTTGTTTTGACATCCAGTAGTAAACTGAGTTCTTTCCCAAATTCAGCTTTCACATAATTTTGTAATTGGCTATTTTTCAGTGGACTCTTTCTAAATAATTTCACTAAGGACCTTGTTTCGTCGAGCACTCGTTTAATTTCATCAATGTTTTTGTTCTCCATTATTTCATCGTCACTATCATCGGTATCTTCGGAGCTCGAAACTGCGGATGTAGCCTGTCTCTTTTTATAAAATGTATCTACAACTCCTAGATGGATTGCGTGGTTCAAGCATAGGATCATCTCGCTGGGGCTTTCCCTGCCAAACTTTTTCATTACATTTGGGCCATCGCTGGTGGTGGCTACAATATGTTTTTCAAAATCCAATTGAAATCTTTTTAATGTATCTTCAACTATTTTTTTGGTCTCTTCAGCACCGCATTTACCTGGTATATAGATTAATCCCAAATTGAAAACTTCTCCGTCCTCAACATACAAACACAAATTAAAGTACCTTCGGTTTCGGACGCTGGTCCACTCGTCTACTGAAAGGCTGAAACGTGTACCAGAAGCGACCAAGTTTTTAAATTTCTGAATCATTTCTGCTTTTTTTTCTTCATAATAATTTAATATAATTTACATAATTTCAGTTTCGTTTTTAGGCATTTTATAACCTCGCTGGGTAATACTCTCACGAATAAATTTACTCTTTGTGATTGCTCTTATAGTAAGGCCATCCTCTGCCGCCAAACGAGAAATTATTTCAGACAAAGACTTTCTAGCAACGTATCGTGTAATTTCAGACTGATTTTCACGTTTAATTTTTTTTGATTCCGGTTCGCAAGATGTCCCAGGTTGTACAACTGATTTTGATTCATCCGGCGGCGGTTGATTCACAGAAATATTGTGGACTCTTTGGAGGTGTCTGTCAAGGCCCGTAGTATTCGACCCTTTGCATGAAATTTGTTTTGGACATAACGAACACTGTGCTGTTGATTCATTTATCTTTTTAAAATGTTTCCATACTTTTGCTGTACGCTCCATATTAAAAGATCTATTTTTGTTTAAAGTATCTGTAAAAATAATAATAATACAAAATTTATTTCATAAGTTTATACACTGAGTGAGTACTTATCACTTTATTATGTATTTTATAAAAAAACCATAACAGACATAACTTAAACATAATTAATACATGATAACAGATATGAAGATTATTTGTCAAGTCACTATCATGAAACCTATGTAAACGTTTTACCTACTTAATTTACCATTGAAGTAAACAAAATCAAGAACTTACATGAGATCGATGGCCGTCGTTGAATTTTTATAATCGCTACTGCAACAAAAGCACCACACCACACTCAATGAAATTTGCGACTGAGCTTGTGTCAGGCAGGATAAACAAAATGGCGGCGCGGCAAACTCAGTATGTAGACCAAGTAATTATTCATTACAGTAACAGATGGCGCTAGCTAGGCTCATGCAATGCTTTGAAAATAAAAATTAATACAATACATACGACTATCGTGTCTCGTCTCGAGTCTCGACCCAAAAGTCCCGGGACACGAGACAACGAAATTTACAAAAAGTCCCGGGACTCCGAGACACGAGACGTCCCGGGACCCAAACCCTAATTTCCACTGAATCCGAAAATCTTAATGCTCCCATGACAACATCATTTTCGCCTGTCTCTATTTCTCTTTTTATATTCTTATTACTTTTTCATCCATACCAACTACTAACCACCATTTCTCGATAAAATACTTAGCTATTCTTATCTTCGGGTCTTCATAGTTTTTGTTGTTGGGCTCCTATTAAATTCAAATCCCTTGGTCATAAAAACTGCAATTTGTCCTAGGGTAAATGCTAATTTTTTTATATTTGTTCTGTTTATGGTTATGGCAAGCAATGCATCCGCATTATGTACAAAAAATCCTTTTGATGTATTACTTTCAAAGAAGACCAATTCTTCCCCATTATATCTTCTAAATTCTAAACCAACCTTATTTACGTGGATTGTTTCAAAAGTCCTGGTTAGTTTTGGATAAAACTTAATTGAAGGTCTTTCAATAACAGGAATAATCTCGTTTCCTAAACATCCTTTAACAAATTTTGTATATTTATTTTCATTAAATGGACTGCCTAGCTTGTGCTTCTTCATCTTGTGGAAGTGACACATCAAAATCCAAAGTAATGTTATGTAAAACACAACCTCACCTTCCCCAATCCTTGCATACACATCGCCATCTATTTTTAAGACGCCCAAATGTGTTCTTTATTAAGACCCTGGTTCTACTATGCACTCTATTGTATGCCTCTGCTGCTGAACCAATTACTGGGTCTGTGTAAGGGGTCATTAACCATGGACGTTGTGGGTATCCTGAATCTCCTGCAAATAATTATTATTCATTAAAAGTAATGTATCAAAAACAAATTCAAATGTTGGGAATAAATAGCAAACCTAAAAGCCAAGCTGATTCACCAGTCTGATGCAGAGGTTGCATATAAGAATTTATATTACTGTTCTTCCAAATAAATGCATCATGGCTGACACCTCCAAATTTAGCATTAATGCTAAGGATGCGGCATTCATGATCGCAAACCTAGAAATAGTAGTTAAAACAGGTAGATATATTAGATATGAAGAATTATTTCTTAAAAGATTCCGTTACAGTATTTGTATCACCTACCATCTGAATGTTAAGGGAGTGGTAATGCTTTCTGCAGTAATAAAGATGTTCTTGTTCCTTTTTGGGATTAAAAATCCTAAAACGAGTGCCATCCACACAACCCACACCTCCAGGAATACCATTATTATTCATAAATCTATAACATACAGTACCCGGCTATAAATATTGCACATCGACCTTTGGAAAGAGACAATCGGCTAATTTCGGCTTCGTAGAGCGCTATCTCTCTCGTACGAAATACAAACAGTCCGGTATCTATTAGGAGCTGTTAAAACAATTATGATTTGCTTCTTTTGATAATTATTATTTGTATAAAATACACCAATTTTTCTATAGTGATGGCTTTAGGTTGGGGTAAAATAAAATAAAAAAAAACATGTTCCCATTATGTTTTCGTATTTAATTATTTTGGAAAATTACAGCTGTAGTGTACATAATAAACAACATTAATCATATTGTTAAAATGAGACATTGTAATAAAAATAATAATAATTCTAATTCTCAATTACTTCCATTTCACTATCTGTGCTCTCAAAGAGATCAATATCGCTGTCACTGTCAGCCGTATTTATCACTAGTCTATCAGTGTAATTGTCTAAACCGTGTTGAATGCTTCTATATTCATTCTCACATTTGATTGCATGATCGCAAACCTTTTTCCAATCTTCAGCCCCGATCATGTTTACTTTTTCAGTCAATAATGTTTTTACTGTAGTTAAATTCATACCCACATTTCTAGAGGCTACATAGCCATTCAGTTGAGACCATATATTTTCTATTGGATTAAAATCCGGATGATATGGTGGCAATCGCAACACAGTGTGCCCATGTTCGGCAAGTACTTTGTCCACGGAAAGCTCTGTATGCCTCTCCTTGTGCTGACATATAATAGCGTACAGTACCCGGCAATAAATATTGCACATCGACCTTTGGAAAGAGACAATCGGCTAATTTCGGCTTCGTAGAGCGCTATCTCTCTCGCACGAAATACAAACAGTCCGGTATCTATTAGGAGCTGTTAAAACAATTATGATTTGCTTCTTTTGATAATTATTATTTGTATAAAATACACCAATTTTTCTATAGTGATGGCTTTATAAAGGTTGGGGTAAAATAAAATAAAAAAAAACATGTTCCCATTATGTTTTCGTATTTAATTATTTTGGAAAATTACAGCTGTAGTGTACATAATAAACAACATTAATCATATTGTTGAAATGAGACATTGTAATAAAAATAATAATAATTCTAATTCTCAATTACTTCCATTTCACTATCTGTGCTCTCAAAGAGATCAATATCACTGTCACTGTCAGCCGTATTTATCACTAGTCTATTAGTGTAATTGTCTAAACCGTGTTGAATGCTTCTATATTCATTTTCACATTTGATTGCATGATCGCAAACCTTTTTCCAATCTTCAGCCCCGATCATGTTTACTTTTTCAGTCAATAATGTTTTTACTGTAGTTAAATTCATACCCACATTTCTAGAGGCTACATAGCCTTTCAGTTGAGACCATATATTTTCTATTGGATTAAAATCCGGATGATATGGTGGCAATCGCAACACAGTGTGCCCATGTTCGGCAAGTACTTTGTCCACGGAAAACTCTGTATGCCTCTCCTTGTACTGACATATAATAGCGTAAATCTGGGTTTTTGTTAATTTTGGATCTACTGGAATTTCGTGTCTGTTTAACCAGTGGATCATTTCCTGTTTAATGGTGTTTGAGTTGGGGGTTCTTTCAACATATTTGTTGTGATAGGGTGCGTTATCGATAACTAGAACAGAATCACTGGGTATATTTGGTATTAATTGATTAACCAGCCATTTTTCGTAGTTATCGTTATTTATTTCATTGTGATAGTCACCTGTAGTGTCCGTGGATTTATACGTTAAAAAGGCACCGGGTACAAGGCCTTTTTCATTACCCGCATGAACTATTATCAAACGTTGACCTTTTGAAATTGGCTTTTTTACTCCTTTTTTCTTGTCATCACTCCAAGATTTCCCTTTAGTGTGGGATGTATGTATGTAAGACTCATCCATGTAGACGATATTTTTTCCTGATTCGCGAAATTTGCGTATTTTATCGAGGTATTCCATCCGTTTGAGACTTACATCGTGCTTTTCCATTTGAAGTTTTCGATTATCTTCCATTTTAGTGAATCGAAATCCCATCTCGTGAAGTATTTTTCTCAACGTCTTTTCAGACCCATTGTAATTAATAGCTTCAGATAATTTCGCTTTTAATGATTTTATTGTTGGCAGTTCATTAAATCGTAAGTGAAAATCATACACCAGTTTTCGAACAACATCATAATCAAAATCGTCCATATGCAAACGAAATTGCTTTTAGGTCTCCCTTTTTTTGAAGTGCTGAACTTTATTTCAGTAGAATGTGTTTCAGTACTGACTTCGTTTAATATATTGTTCAAAGTTCTTCTTGAAATTCCAGTGGCATTTGCAACTCGCTCTTGAACCTTCTTAAAATAACAACTTACATTTTCATCTTCATTTTTTTAAATCTGTCACTTTCGATTACAAAATATTTATAAACATTGTAGATAATTTCGCGTGACTGACCTCGTAAAGGTTTCCCTCTTTTTCCTAAAGATGCCATTGTGCAATTTTAAATTATTTAAATTTGGGGGTGTTAACAACTCTTAATATATATTTTGAACTGGACGCGACCGCACTTTATCGCACTTGAACAACGACTGACAAACGTCACATAGGTAGTGTGCGACAGAGATAACGCTCTACGAAGCCGAAATTAGCCGATTGTCTCTTTCCAAAGGTCGATGTGCAATATTTATTTCCGGGTACTGTAAATGAAGGCATATCATGTTTGAAAGCATTAAAACAAACACAACAAAACAATTAATGTATTCAAATTTACCTTTGTTGTAATTGCTCCCTTGCTTCTCTTGTGTTTGGAAATTTTATAAATTTCTTTATAATTTGAGGATGAGTAAGGGCTGCGGTTACTTCACTTATGAACCTACTTATTGCTTCCTGCGAAAAATGGTTGGCTACTCCAACTACACGTTGGTAGTCACCATTCGCGTAAAATAATAGCGCACACAACACCTTAAAACAAAAAGCAAAACAATAATTATATATTAGCTAAGTTAAACAAACCATACCGGTATTTCTTCCCTCATTCCCATTAGTACACCCAACCCAATCATACCTTTGTCTCAAGTGAGACTCTTTGTGAGCTTCGGAGGTCACTATAGGTTCGCAGGGTGGCATACATATTTAAATGCAGCTTTCGTCAGCCGATACCGCTGGACAAAGTGGGTATCGGAAATACGGCTGACAGAGAATAATTCTCTTTGACGAATATTGTCACGCCTTTCTCCGTTCGCTACTTCGTCCTGCGTTGCTTGCCAGGCAAAATACCAACGGGCAGACATCTCTTTTGATACAAGTTTTAACAACTCACTAAAAATTTATAGGTGACAACGTAAACTATACAAGTGTTCGTTTTCGTTGATAGATACTAAAAACGTAATGTCAAAGTAGTATCTATAATGTCATTTGATAGTAAACTTGGCACTTATTATCGAGAAACCTTATTGCTGTATCGATATTTTATTCAAACGCTAATATATAAATAAATAAATTTCTTTTTCCATTTGTAATAGTAATATCAATTAATTTTAATACCTAGACAATCCTCAAGTTAACTAGAGTGAATAAAGCATATAATCTTCAGTAATGTTAAATAAAGATACAACATACTATAACAAGCTGAAACACGTTTTCGCTTGTTATAGTTAGGCTTCGGCAACGCGAGGTGCGGGGTGGGTGGTGCTGGGGCCTGTTACATGTGTCACAATGCTTCCTGGTTGAATAGGCTTGTTGCCCAAATTTCAATAGTTAGTTACTAATAAACCGACTAATAATCTGATTTACATGAATAATTTTGCATTTTAATAAATATTTGACATTGGCCTTCAAAAACGCTCATGACTGTCATGGCGTCTTGGGAGACGTCACGCCGTTCGAAACACAGCTGTTGTAGTATGGAAATTGTGAAGTTATTTTAATTAAAAATGGATCCATCGTATTACAAGTACTGTATAGTGCCCCAATGTACCAGCACAAGTATAAAAACGCCAAAAAATGATTTGTTTATGTGCCAAACAAAAGGCAGATACGGAAAAAGTGGCTGACACTCGCGAGAAGGAATGATGCCCATTGTTTATCAACAAAATCAAAGATGTATTTTTGTGAAGATCATTTCGATGTAAGTACAAGTGTTTTACACTACATAATCTAATACATGCAGCTCTGTATGATGAAATTATTGAACTTTGGTTATGAATAATGATAAAATGATAAAACAAATGAGGTTAGGAATTATGATTTAAGTTCAATAAAAAAACCTTGTATCGCATTCAGTTTAGTGTCATATTCAAGAGAGTTAAATAATGGTTTTTGTTTTTCCAGCTACCAAATGATATGCTTAATTACACCGAGTATCATATTATGGGAAAAGTTTCACAAGTTCGCATGAAGCATAACTGCATTCCAAGTAAATTTGCATGTCAAGAAGATAGACGAAAGCGAACATACAGCAGCACTGAACGATCATATGTGTTAAAAAAGCAAAGAACAACCATTATAGAAGAGTGTCTGAAAGAATATGAGGCAACACAAGGTTCTTCTCAGGATAATACTCCTCACACGGATTCAGGTATGTACCTATATGAATAATATTAATAACTAAACAATATATAAATATAAGGGACAAATCACACAGATTGAGCTAGCCCCACTGGAGTTTGTGAACTTTTGTCGTGGGATACTAACTCAACGATACTATATTCTATAATAAATACATATACAAATAACATCCAAGACTAAGGTCTTTTTCAATTTGAAAAAGATCATTTTCATCAGAAAAATGATCTTTTGATGCCTGACTGCGACATGGGGGTCCCGGGTTCAGACCCGGGACCCCTATGTCGCAGTCAGGCATGTTGATCACTGCACCACGGAGGCTGTCCTAATAATGAACTATTAGAACAATAATTACGACAATGAAATGAATGACTTGTCTTTATATTGCAGAGTTTCAAACAATGGGATTTGAAGAGCCAAAAATGTCATGTTCACTGAAAGTGGATAAATCTGTTCAAGTAGAAATTTCATGTGCACCGAAGGAAGATAAATCCGTTCAAGTATATATGACCCATAAATTTAGGAGTAAAGCCATCCAATCTAAGATAAAAACACTAAATCAGGCATCATCACCTTTGAAACCATCAATAAAGTCTAGTTCCACATCACCATTTAAAGTTGAAACCATTCAAAATTCATGTACTTCTGTATCAGGCTTAACGAAAGTGTCAAGAAATGTATTCATTGAGGAATAACAATATGACAGTAATATTTATAAACCACCTGAGGCCACTTGCAGTTCCTCGCCATCAGTAGATTCTTTACAAGTTAAATCATCGTCTGACTGCAGCGAACTAATTGCAGAGGACAAAAAACTAGAAGCAGAGAAGGCGCTGACAAATACTATTAAGAAAATAGAAAAAAAAGAGACGATATTTTACCTTGGTGTTCCAAGCAGTTGTTATTTTTTGATTGATATATTAAAAGATGAAATTAATATTCCCAAACATTATGTAATGCTATGTTTAAATAAGATTAGACTGGATTTAAAATTTAGACAGTTGACAGATGATTCTGGAATATCCCCAGCAAACTTAAGTAAAATATTTATGAAAAACATACCACTCATAGCCAAATTTCTGCGTCCTTTTATTGTATAACTAGATAAGGATATAATCAAAAAGAACTTGCCTATGGCAGTCAGACACAATTATAACAATGTGAGTTGCATAATAGACTGCCTCGAAATAGAGGTGCAGAAGTCATCGACGGCAGTAAATCAGGCTATGACATGGTCTGATTATAAAAAAGCTAACACCATTAAAAATTTAATATCTTGCACTCCAAATGGCTTAGTTAATTATATTTCTCCCGGATTTGGGGGCAGAGCATCAGACACATGTATTGTTGAGTCATGTGACTTTATCAAGACATTAAAAAGTGGTATGGTAGTAATGGCGGATAGGGGATTTAAGCATGTGGAGCAGTATCTTAAAAAGTCAAATATATCACTAGTCAGACCACCAAGTGTTGAAACTGGAGTAAAGATGACTAAAAGCGAGGCAAAGCTAACCAAACAAATAGCCAGTTTACGAATTCACATTGAAAGGATAATTCGGCGCTTACGTGAGTTTTATATGCTTAGACCACATTCATGTATAAATCTAAAGTTCCTCAAAATATTGGACGAAATTATGATCATAGCATGTGCTTTAATTAATCTTCAAGGTTCATTAGTAAAATAAAACAAATATAATTTTTAAAATGTTCTTTTTTATTTATAATCTAAACCCATGATGCACTATACAATACTGTGATATAATAATGGATATATATTACATTTCCAAAAGTTCAGTAAGTTATTTTTTTATCAAATTATCAACATAATCAAAATCAAATGATACATTTATTATTTCTACTTTTTTATTGTTACTGAAATCAGGGTCAGCTACACAATACAAACACTTTTTTTTCTGGGATAAGTACATTTGAACTTGCATTTGCACATTATATTTTTCGGTTGCACTTCCATTTTTTACATAATTTTTATAAGTTTTTTCATTTAATGGACATTTAATTTCTATGATACCATCTTCGAAAATTCCATCTGGAGAGCCTGCAAGCATAGGGTATTCGGTGCTTAATAGAAGACCACACCTTCTAATTTTTTTTTCTTAGTTTAGACTCAACTACTTTTTTAACTTCATCTTCGAGGATACGCCCACGTTTCATACTTGAATTATCTGGAATTTTACCTCCTAATATAAGGGAAATCAATGTCCCATCAGTAGTTTTGCATCTACTTATATCAAATGCCCTGGAAGCAGTTACTCTACCATATCTTAACTCAAACCAAAGAGGACTGTTGGATTGACCTCGTGTTTCTTCCTCTATTTTTGTTATTAAAGTTTCAGTTATTTAAATAATTTTTAGAAACTCTTCCACACTTTTTTCTTTAAATCTAAATGCAAGTTGATGCATTGAAACAGCCTGTGTTTCACTGGGACAGTATGTGGGTTGGTGCTTCAAAAGTTCGCAGTCCTCCATTTTTCTTTTTCTTGCCTCACCCATAAACTTCTTCAAAACAGCTGAATTTCTGGGTAGGTAGGGTTATCCTTAGAAATCTCCTTAACGGTCAAGTATTTTAAGCTGCTACCAACTCCTGATAATTTTGATTTCCTCCAGTAGGCGTTCTATTGATGTGCATGATGGCTCCTCGCTTCGGCGATGAACCCACATAAGAAAAGCCATAGCATGTTTACAGCCGCCTTGTGAAGCCAAACAATCTTCATACTTAACTGATTCAATGACTTCATCTTCTTTATTAAGAATTAGTGTGCATCTGTATAATTTGGCATGAACTTTATGTTCTGGACATATTTTGCACTTTACAATGCAAAATTTACCGTCACGTTTAACTTGAACGTAGCTTATGGCATCATCTCCATAGGCAGCTCTTGAGGACCTGAAATTAAATTCACCTAAATAAATTAATAAATTTGGAGAAAAGATTTAAAAAGCAACCTAACGTAAAGGGGTAGTTATGTAGATTTTATAAATGAATATGAACAATTGAATCACTTATCTGTGAGTAGCAGACCCCAGTTTGCTTGTTATTTACCGCATCACCCGGTTATTAAGGAAAAAAGTACCACAACAAAACTTCGGGTTGTATTTAATGCTTCCGAGAAAACCAGTACGGGGTATTCGTTGAATGATATACAAATGGTGGGGCCTGTGATTCAGAATGACTTATTTAGTATATTGCTCAGATTTAGACAACATAATCATGTTCATGTTAAAAATGTCTAGGCTTAGACGGTTGGTGTGTTCTGTGTTGATAGGACCTGAAATAGATACTCGGAGACTGATTAAGACTTTTATTGTACTTATGTACTTTTACAATTTTGATTTAAATATACGAGGCAACTATACAATGCAAATGATGGTAGACGTAGACGATGAAATAAAAACAATGTGGTATATTCTCATAAAAAATATGAATTCCGTTAGTTGTATAGAAGTACCTAGACATGTGTTGTGTAAAAATGTATTGCCTGTGCATATGGGTCATATGTTTATGTGCGTTCGATTAATCAGAATGGAGAAATTTATGTACAATTACTTTGTTCTAAATCAAGGATCGCCCCATTAAAAAGATTAACAATTCCTAAGCTCGAGTTATGCGGCGCGCTATTGTCCGCCGAGTTAGGGAATAAGGTGACTCACTCCTTACGATGTACTATTTCTCGATTTGTTTACTGGGCAGACTCGATGATAGTGCTTGGTTGGTTGCGTACATCGCGTGCTACTCCAAAGCAATTAAAGGTATTTGTTGCAAATCGAGTAAACAAAATTAATTGTTTAACTAAGAACTGTGAATGGCGATACGTGCCAACCCAACACAATCCTGCTGATTATGTTTCTCGCGGAGTAGATCAGATGAATAATAAAGTACAAATTTTTTGGTGGAATGGTCCTCAATTTTTATCCTTATCTGAATCTCATTGGCCTAATGTGGGTAATTACAAGCTAGACAGTACCACGTTACCAGAAATAAGGCATGTAGGCTCATTAGTAAAATGCGTGAACGGAAACATGTTAATTGAATTTGAACGTTATTCCAAACTGAATAAGGTACAACGTACAATGGCCTACGTACTTAGATTTGTTCAGAATTGTAGAAATAAAGTAATGCAAAATAGACTTACCTGTAGTTATTTAACTGCTGATTTACTGAGTGACAGCTTAATGTTGTTGGTTAAGTTTGCGCAATTAGATTCATTTAGTGATGAATATAATAGGTTATTGAGTAGCAAGCCGTTACAGAGTAAGAGTAGAATTTTATCACTTAGCCCCTTTTTGGATTCGCAATTTAATGTGATACGTGTAGGAGGTCGCCTCAGTAACTCGACTCTCTTGTATGAAAGAAAACATCCTTTAGTTTTAGATTATAAACATAGATTAATCATTATCTAATCTATCTATCTATCATAATAATAATTATCTTTGAAAATGAACATAACAAGTTGTTTCATGCGGGTCCTCAGTTATTATTATCAGCCGTAAGGGAAAATTATTGGGTTGTGAATGCAAGAAAGGTGGCTAGGAGTGTAGTTAAGAATTGTATAGTATATAAACGATTTAAATTTAAGGCGGCTCCAGAGGAAAAACACACCGCAGGCCGTTTTTATTTAGTTTTTCGGAGCTATGTACTCTTTATCCAAAAGAGATATCAACTTATTAAAAATACATTAATTTTCTCCATAATCTTGGCTCCAAAATTGTAGATTTCTTTTTTTTTACTAAGTATAATGTTTAAATAATTCCTTCACAACGAAACCACTGACAAGAGAAATAATTATCATAAACGTGCATCTCCTCGGAAAGTAAGCATTATTTAGATTGCGTTCTTACACTAATGGATAGGTAATTTCATGACGAACATTATTGTAGAAATATTTTTTTTAAACGACCAAAATCAAAATTTTATTCAACAATCTGAGCGCATTCGCCATCATTTCTGTTGCCCGGGCTATTGAGATTCAGTATGCCACAAGCTCTCGAAGGGGGAACCCGTGTCGTTCGTCATCGCGCGCTCCGCTAGCATAAGCGGGCGACGCGTGAGCGAGAAAGCATCTGCTTGCTCGCTCACGCACCGCATGTCGCATAGAGTATAATACAATCTTAGAGTGTCTCTGTTATTGATGTTTATTTTGGTGTTCGTTTTTTTAACCGATTTCAAAAAGGAGGAGGTTGCTCAATTATATGTTTTTATGTTCAATTTTTAACCGACTTCAAAAAGGAGGAGGTTACTCAATTCGACCGTATATGTTTTTTTATGTTTGTTCGCGCATAACTTCGTCATTTATAAACCGATTTTGATAATTCTATTTCTGTTGGAAAGAAGACGTTCTCAAGGTGGTCCCATGATAAGGATATCAGGGTTTGATGGTGGAAGTCCAGAGAAAACAAGCGGAACTTTCAAAAATTGGGGGGCGACTAGTGCATTTCTTAGCATTTTCATTAAGTATTTTAAAGCACTACATTTTAATAAAGGTCTGCAGTAGATCTGATGCTAGAGCCGGGAGACAGTCGAAGGAACTCCTCAACAATTGACAGCAGCTACCTTGTGGTTGGGCTCGATTAATTTGTATTAATAAGAACTTTACACCTAGATGGGTTGCGACTCTCATAAGAGCTCTAATGATGAAGACAAAGGCCAGTTCCGGTAACTCCTCAACGGTTTCCAGTAGCTACTTTGTGGTTGGACTTAATTCATTTATATTAATAAGACCTTTACTCCCATTAGGTTAAAATAATAGTCTACAGTAAATTTAATGATGAAGACCATAGGCAGTTGAGGGAATAGGTACTTACGGGTAAAAATTAAAGTAAACAAAAGTACGTCGTTTCTCAACTATATTTGCGTCAGCTTCCAGTCTGACCGGATGCAACTGAATACATAGTACTTTTAACAACTAAAAAATGTGAAATAAAAGCTTTTTTACAAAAAAACAACCGACTTCCAAAAACCACTATGTAAAGTGAAAAATAACTAATTTCGGAAGTCGGTGTCTAAAACGTATATACAAAACCAAAGACACCAACTTCCGAAATTAGTTATTTTTCACTTTGTAGTGGTTTTTGAAGTCGGTTGTTTTTTTGTAAAAAGTTTCTATTTTTATGTTTGCGGATAACTTCGCCTAAAATTTCGTATTTCGATGAATTTACCTATTGGTCGCAGCGTGATGTTATATACCCTAAAGCCTTCCTGGATTAATAGGCTATCCAACGCAAAAATAATTTTTCAGCTCGGACCAATAGTTCCTGAGATTAGCGCGCACAAACAAACAAACACACAAACTCTTCAGCTTTATATATTAGTATAGATTTAACTAAGAGTAATTGTTTTATTGTTTAGTTTAATATTGTTTGTATAAAACATCCATAGTGCACTATATTAAGATGGTGTTGGGTCTCATGGCATAAAGTTAGCAATAAAATAACATTTTTTTTTTTTTTAATTGATATATTTTGATAAATATCTACAGAAATGACAACTATTAAGGCACCAAAGACAAGAGTACATAACTATGTACTCTAAACAAACATAACACAACAACATAACAGGTTTGCTGGACCTATGGAGGGAGCTTGGTTGGTATGCATAGGAATCGCAGTCTCACGCACAATAGCCCAAAAAGGAGGCTAAATGCGGAAAATTCCAGGCACACTTAGTGTGCCTGGAATTTTTCCGATTTCCGATTCCTATGCATACCAACCAAGCTCCCTCCATAGGTCCAGCAAACCTGTTATGTTGTTTCCGATCACCTCTCTCCGGGTTACGGTGTTACCTATGTGTTTTGATCTCTGCTCCTTCACACTCTTACACTGTATGAGTAAGTGGTCAGTTGTTTTTTTTCTCCTCCATGCAACCTCTGCACAGAGGACTATCCGTTAGTCCCATGTTGTACATGTGTTTATTAAGGGTGCAGTGCCCGGTTATCAAGCTGACCGATTGTCGCAAACTAGCTCTGCACATGCGTAGCAATATGCGGGTGAGCTTTCTGTTAAGGGTGGAAAGTATTTCCTTGGTTTGTCTGCACTCCTGTAGTGACGACAATACTTCCCCATGTTTTTTTTATGGTTCTTTCTCTCAGCCACGCCTTCAGATGGCTGTAGTGGATGTGCATAATGGGTTCTGAACCCGAGATCTTACTGTCTGGTCCTTTCCTGGCCAGCTGATCCGCGGCGTCGTTGCCCAAGGATCCACTATGTCCTTTCATCCACTGTAGTGTGATGTTATTTTTGTAGGCTATCTTCTCCAATTTGTTGTGACACTCTAAAATTAATCCACTGTTTATATACTGTTTGTTAAGAGCTTACAAAACTGCAGTGCTGTCATACACTATAATCTATATGTAAGACTTGCCTTGTGACTTCCCTGGCCGCCACTGCTTCAACGGCACGGGTAATCCCGACACTCTGCTTAGAAGATGTTGTTGTATTATTGTTGTAGCACAACACTTGTTCGTGTTGTGCTACAACAATAATACATTTTAGTAGCTTTTCAAGTTTTAACAGTGTTGTATAAAGTTAGGAAAACATTATTTTTCCAAAATTAAACAACACTATCTAGCAACTGTGTTACATATTCGTGATCATATACTATAGTGACCTGATTATTTTTTTCAAAATTACTATTAGCAACACAAAAGTAACTAATGCTTGCTTTAGCACAATACATTTGTACTTTTACTTGTGCTAAATATTGCTTTGCTATTGTACCATTTTTATCTATATAGTTAAGCGCAGTTTTTTTACTAGATGGACACTTAAATTCAAATGTAGTATTGTTGTTAATTCCATCAGGGGAGCCAGCAACCATTTGAAATTTCTCAGAAATAAAAAGACCACATGTTTTTATCTTCATGTCCAATTGCTTTTCTACTACATTCCTAACCTTGTCCTCCAGCTTTTTACCTCTTGACATTGAGATTGTTTCTGGAATTTTTGCTGAAGAATGAGTTTGAAGATCATAGCAACCAGAGAACCATCCACGGTTTTGCAACGGCTTGCTTCATAGCATTTTCAAGCTGTGATTCTGCCATATCTAAGTTCATACCACAAGCTACTTTTGTGTTGATCTCTAGTAAAAGTTTCTATAAACGCTATATTTTTTTCATCAAAAAGATGTACAATTTTATTTAAAAATGTATCACAATTTTCATCTTTAAATTTTATTATTAGATGATGCAGTGATAAATTTAACTTGCTGTCAAAACCAGGTTCATGCTTCAAAAACTGGCATGAATGAATTTTTCTTTTTTTACACTGTAAAACAAATTCATTTAAAACATTGTTGTCTGGAACTATATCCTTAGGTTTTCTTTTGGAGAGTTCTTTGGCACATAAAATTTTTATTGTTGATCCTACTTTAGCTAGATTGGACTTCTTCCAATAACACTACATCAGTGCACGATGGGTTTTCGGAACGGTGGAAAACCACATTAAAAATGCAACACTATGTTTGCAACCACCTTCTGATGAGGCACAATCGTGGCACTTGACACTAGTCACAGATTCTTCCTCTTCATTAACAATAAGTGTTACTGCATATGGCTTGGTACGCACTTTATGTTCAGGGCACACCGTACACTTAGCGAAGCATGTGAATCCGCTTGACCTGCACATAGTATATTGCGTCGTCCCCGTAAGATTCCCTTCCAGACCTGATAACAAAAAAACAGATTGTTTGGTTATAATAGGTATACGCCGGGTGTTAACGTGTTGTATATTGACTTTTTCTTATTATTAGATAAAACATATAAAGAGTTAATACTTACATAGCTGTTCTAACATTTCTCAATTCAGCAGAACAAAAATCGGGATTGAACACAAAGAATTTCCCCACCATTAACGAATGAATTTTTGGCAGATTTGTACTATCTGCTTTTACAAAACCGTCTTCCATGATGGAGTTATAATAATTTATACAAAAATGTTCAACCAACGTCCACTAATAAACAAATAACTGAGAAAATTGAAACATTTATTACAGAACACAAACGAAAAGTAACTTGTTGACTATCGGAGTGACGTCACATCGGGTTCCAAAATGGCGTTTGCTGTTTTTGATATATTAAGAACAGATTAATAATGTCGATTCTTATAATGAAATTATTAAATTTTTACATTTCATTTTGACGAAATATCAACTTTTTTTATTTATTTTGTTCAAAATCTATCACATAAATGCATTTTTATATGTTTTCTTACATGGTGTAAAATACAATGGGACTTGAGTAGCTCACGACATCTCTCATCTCGAGCTTCCCATCTTCGCACCATTAAACCCCAAATACTTTCAATGGGGTTTAAGTTAGGCGATCTTGCTTTCCACTGAATTACTTTTATTTCCGGATGATTGCTAAACCATTCGCGAACAATTTGAGCACAGTAAATAGGGCAATTGTTTTGCATAAAACAAAACTCGTGTAGGTCTTCTGCAGGGTAGATGTTGCGCACCGTAGGCAACATAATATCATTTAATACTTCTGCGTAGTTTACACTGTTGGCCCGTGTAGGTATGAAACTTAATTCGCCCGGGCCCTAAGAACTAATCCACCCCCACATATTCTGCCTGACTCCGTATTTGACAAAATATTGTTTTCAGACCAACGCTGTTGTTTTCACGCCACAAATGCGACCTTCCTTTTTGGCTTCTTTATTCGTCGGTAAATATTGTCGTTTCCCAATCAAAGTATAAATATTCCCGTGCAAAACGTAACCTCTCCTCTTTGTGCCGTTGTGTTTAAAACGTTTTTTTTTTTGCTGGCGTTCGGTGATGCTGACCGTCGGCATGTAGTGTGCGGCGTACGGTGGCTAATGATGTGCCGAACTCGTTGGCAAAACGCTTTGTTGGGATGAAACCGTTCATCTCATATTCCGCTACCATATAACGACGATGAGGCTGCCTAATAAGGGATGGCCTTCCACTTCTCCCACGACACTTTAAACTGCCTTCGTCCTCAAACCTCTTGCCCCAACGACTTTCAGTATTTCTCTAAAACAATAACAATTTTATTACACACTTTCAACAAGCGATTGGTTTGCACCTTATCCAAATAATAATAAAAACAACTTACACAATAGCCGGTTTCATTTGATGTTTCAGATTTATTGAGACCATTCCACCACACAACAACACCACCACAATACCACACACCCACAATATTTACCTTAGCTTCGATACTAATATTAGCCTGCATATGGATTAAAAAGTAATTCTACTAAATAACACAAGCGCTCGTAACTATACGTTCACCAACCAACAACAGCAAATATTATTTGAGATTATTTATTGCAGCTAATATGTAGTGGAATATTTTATGTGAAATAGTGATTCACTTTGTTTCAAATCTACCCTCATCTTTTTATAATGACCTTAATATAGAAAAAATCTTAAAAGAAAGTATCATCGTTAAATTGCGGATCTGTATTTTTACATATTTTTGTTATCAGCATTCATAACTCACCAATAAACATTAAAAATGATTTTTGTTAGTTATTAGATTTGAATTCGAACCATCTCAAACGCTAATCACGGCTTTATCCGCTTGGCCATCGAAACACTTGCTGTGAACGTTGAAATTAGTAGTACCTAACAATCATAAGCGGGCAGCAAGTTGTCAAAGTGTATGAGTGTGTATCAAACTTTATTACAGAAGAAGGTCGTAACTACAACTAGTATTGCTTGGCCATAGTTTTGTGAGATTGTAACTCGACTTTTGGTCCTGATAATACAGTAGTATCCTAAAATAGCTTCCAATATCATGTCAGTATCAAACAAACCATAAGAATGGTATATCATTTCGGAAATAGGATTAGACTTGACAAATCTTTTTATTAAAGTCACAAGTGTAGCTATTTGTAGCCGGAAAAGTACTTTATTAACATCGAAACAGAAATTACATTTCACTTGTAGTAGTATTCTAATTATTTATTGTAATTCTCTCACTATTATGATAAAGTTAGTTCAACTATGTAGCCGTAGGCTTCAGAATGAGATTCCACAATTTTACAAGACAAGAGATGGTTGAGACGGGCGTAACAATATGGCGACTGGTTGCATCACGAAAAAAGTCTGCCGTCGCGTCTCAGCGGCGTCGCTTGGGCGCGTGGGGCTCTGATTGGTCGACCGATAACAGAAAACTGCTTCGTTGGCGCCAATGCCATCGCCGACGTCCGGGGAGACTTCGTCGTTCGCGGGCGCATCGTCCCTGCCGCTGCGTGTACGCGGCATGACGGTAAGCACAGCACACTCTTGGCGTAGGTAGGTAAGCACTTATGTTATGTCCGGGTCGTCCCGGGTTCACTTGTCACTCGCGCAGCGTTGGGCAGCCACTTGTAGCTATTTGTAGCCGAAAAAGTACTTTATTAACATCGAAACAGAAATTACATTTCACGTGTAGTAGTATTCTAATTATTTATTGTAATTCTCTCAATATTATGATAAAGTTAGTTCAATTATGTAGCCGTAGGCTTCAGAATGAGATTTCACAATTTTACAAGACAAGAGATGTTGAGACGGGCGTAACAATATGGCGACTGGTTGCATCAAGAAAAAGTCTGCCGTCGCGTCTCAGCGGCGTCGCTTGGGCGCGAGGGGCTCTGATTGGTCGACCGATCCGGCCGACAACATTAAATCACTAATGCACGTGTGCCGAGGCCCGCGGGGCTGATATAGGTTGCGGGCTCCCGCTGCAGCAGACCGACAACCTTACGAAATCAGTAGGAATGCGCGCTACACAAGGAAATAATCCATATTATCACAAAATAGATGATACCATTATCCCTAAAATGTTCAGCCTAAAATGTTAAACGCCTGTTTCACCTTATAAGGGTAAAATGGTTAATTACATTAATTGGACTCATCGATCATCAGAAGATATAATCGACTATCACCTGTTCTTAGTATCTATCCATACTCTATACTAATAAGAGTTTGTTTGTTTGTTTGTGCGCGCTAATCTCAGGAACTACTGGTCCGATTTGAAAAATTCTTTTTGCTTTTTGCTTTGCTTAGGAAGGCTTTAGGCTATATAACATCCCGCTATGATCAATAGGAGCAGAGCAGTAACAAAAAATGTTGCGAAAACGGGAGCGAACGCGGACGTACATATTCCTCCCATTATTTTAACAGGCGCTCTTATTTTATATCAACTGAGCTCTTTCGGTTAGAAGCTTAGGCAAGCGAGTTTTAGAAATTTTTTAAATGCAGTTATGTTTCTTTTTAAATGTAAGGGAATGTTTCCTTTAAATAAAATAAGCTAACGTAAGGATTTAAGGTACTTTTCCTTCAGGGCCTGACTTATCTTTCCATCCGGTATATTTAATTACTAGCTTTCCGCCCGCGGCTTCGCCCGCGTGGAGTTCGGTTATATCGCACTTTTTAGATTTCCCTCGGGAATATCAAATTTTCCGGGATAAAAGGTAGCCTATGTTCTTTCTCAGGGTCTAAAGATTGTCTGTGACAAATTTCAACAAAATCGGTTGAGAGGTTTAAGCTGGAAAGCGTAACAGACAGACAGATGTGCTGGCGAAGCTAATATTGCTGGGTTCAGCACACTTAACTCCTCCCTCCCTAGTTGAGAAATTATCTAGAGGCAGCTGTGTTGACTCTAGAGAATTTCGATTACAAATTACCTTGGTATGAAAACCACATTTATATAGAAAAGTCAACAACATTAACACTAAGTATATTCCTAGAGTCCATACACTGATCTGGTCACTAACAATATAATTTTGTTGTTCACTAACACTTGCACTATATTTCGCTCTTGTTAACAAGTCTCTGATGTCACCGAGGTCCACTCCCTGAAGGTCCATCTGCTTGGCTGGTGTGACAGCGTCAGTTCAGGCAACTGTACTAGCGGTAGGCTGAAGAACATTGAGCTGCCATTGGTGGGTGTAGTAATGTATGCGTCGACAATTTGCAATGAACGATGCTGGCTTGGCAGTAAAATATATGTTCCTCGCAAGTTGTACTTCCGTGTCTCGTCGTTGCAGTGCTCTGTTGCTGTGATTTCCTTCTCGGAATAGGTCAGCCAATGGTTGTTTGTTACGAGCTGCACCTCTTTTTCTTCAATCTGTATCTCATATTGTTGGCACTCGCTGAAGTTACTTTTCAACAACATTAATTGTTCGATGCATGTTTCAGTGTGGTACTGTACTATGTCTTCCTCTGAACATAGATATTGGAGGTCATCTATTTCTTTGCACGTGTCTACTACGGACCTGTATTTCATTCTGTTCACTATAAGAGCTTAAATGTTCGTAAAGGGTATTGAGGCGTTTACGATGATCCTGTAAAATTTTCTGCATTAAGTTCTTGTCCCTATCTATGTCGAAAGCATTTCCCGATTCTGTGTGTCCGAAAAGAACCTCAAATGGTGTAAAGTTTGTGGCACTGTGAATAGAGTTATTATACCCTAAATTGCGTATGTCATTACAGAAGCTGCTTCTAAATTATTTTGTTCATTCTTCGCCAGTCTATAGATTTCGATTATTGTCGAATGAAACCGTTCGACTATTACCATTGAATTGGGGTTATTGAGAGTTCCTATATGTTGCTTTATTTTATATAAACTTAACAGTTCCTTTATTAGATCGTTGTTAAACTCTGTTCCTGAGTCACTACTTATCTTTTTTGGTATTCCGTACATACTGAAGTACTTAATCAAAGCTCTTGCTACTTCTGGTGTACTTTTGTTGGGAATGTGTATTGCTTGACCTAACTTACTAAACGAGTCTACCACTGTTAAATACTGATTCTTTTCAATATATAATAGATCTATAAAAACTTCTTATAACGGACTATCTGGTGTTTGTGTTAATTGAATGAATGGTTTTATGGGCTTTCTGTCATACTTCATCTTGCGACAATCCTCACACGCATTAATTATAGCACCAATCGTTTCTTTCATATTACTCCACCAATAGTTCCTTCTAAGGTTCGTGTTTCTCTGATTCCTCTATGACAGGTTTTTCCCTTGTAATATTTTATAACTAGCTCTTTCTGATCGTGTTGATCCGTAAATTTCACCACTCTTTCAGTACATTCGACTAATTTTGAGTTCCTTTTTTGTACAGTAAAGTTATGACATTTGCGAACGTTGATCTAAAAGCATGGTCCTCAAAGTAAATAAAATATTTTTTCTTATAATCTACATGTTCTTTAAGAAAACGTTTAACTAATTCACTATTGTTTAAAGGTATATGTACTTCTAATGTTTTTTGCTTTGAGTTTGAGATATCTTTTACACTTATATCGTCTTTAAACCACTTAAAAACATGAATTTGTCTAGGTTTGATACCTATCGCTTCATTGAGGATAGCTATACCTTCATGCTCCCTATTAGATATGGAATTTGCGGTAGCACAACTGCTTTCAGAGTCCGCCTATGATCAGTATAAATAGTGAGTTTTCTACCATATACCTAAGTAGAGGAAGAGGTGGTAATTTGGAACCCCACTTTGTTTTTTGAGTATTTTAAGAAACTTATTTGACCAATCATCACAAAACTGTCTCTATATATTTAAAAACTTATTAGCTTTTATATTAGAAACTAATTTATAAAATAAAATCACCTATTATAAGAATTAATTTGCTTTATTTGAAAAATGAAAAAAATGTGTTCGGAGATTTGGTGCTGGTATTATGGAACCCGGGTTCCAAATTACAAGTATGGAATTAATTTACTTGCAAAAATCACATCCTCGTTTGTGGGCTGGGCATACGCGGTATCATTTTCTGATATCACAGTGTCACCTGAAGAAACACATGCATCAGAATCTGAAGAGGTAGAATCCTGGCTGTTTAGAGGAGCTCTTGAACTTGAAATAGTCTGTCCACCACTACGCCTACGAGCTCTTCCCCGACCAGTGTTGCAAAAGTCAAAAATAAAAAAAACGGTAGATTTTCCAGCCAAAAATCGGGAGAAATCGGGAGGTTTTAAAAAAATAAAATAAATGTGTTTTGCGCTCTAATTACTTTATTAAAAAGAAACATACATAGGTACATTTTAAGATTTTTAGGTTCAGTGATCCTCATACCATTTCTTGGTAGAAATTTTTTCGAAAATTTTATTTTCTATATTAAAATTATAACAAGTTTGGTTGTTTTCTGTTATAACTCGTTTGGTGTGTAGGAGACCTATTATCGATTCCGTGGATAGTTTGTTGCGTTGTTTAGTTTTCATTAAATTTATTGAAGAGAAAATTCTTTCCACGTTGGCATATGAGTGTGGCAAACATAGTATTTTAAAAACAAAAGAACAAATGTTTTCAAATATGAGTGTACCATCACCATACTTCATGCTGCCAATGCTCGCCCAAAATTCTTCAGTTTTTTCACTAAACGACGCAATTTCTTTCGTGTTCCGAAGCAATCGCCATTCTGTGTCAATACTTTGATAATTATTGTTGTCTATTAAATTTGGGAATTGTCTACATATTGGTACTATTGATGACAGATCACCTTTTTTTTACATTTTCCGGAGAGAAAGCTCCCAAATCTTTTAAAGGGTTATTGCTAATTGGGAACCTTTGTATGATTTGATCACAAGCTTCAATAAAGAATTGAATGCATCTCGTTTGGAATAAGTGGATTTGTTCAGAAGTCAATCTTTTATCTGTAAGCAAAGTATTAATGGCATTTGCTCCGTAATATATATCTTCTATAAGTAGAAAATTACGTGGGTTTTTATAATCAATGCTTTCGAGATTGTTTTTTTCTAAATATTCTTTTTTTCAGAAAACAATCAAACAAAGTTCTTAAACTAACACAAACTTGAGAATACAAAACGTGTACTCTTGCTAATTCAGATTGCATTTCTCGATTTAATTTATTGAAAATGGGTAAAACAAAGTCTAAAAATTGAAGAAAGAGTAACGTTAATGGATCGATTAATTTGTGTAATATATTTGTAGCTGTTGCAATATCGTCATTTTGCGACGCATCAATGAAATATAATTTCAAAGCTTGATATTGCTCCAAAATTCTTGATATAGCTGCGTGTACTGACAGCCACCTCGTCTGACAAGGATGTAATAATTTATGTATTTTTAAATTACAAAATAATTGAAATTTTTTAAATTCAGCTGATCTTTTGGGACTGTCCAACAGTGAGCGCGTTGCGAAGGAATTAAAATAAAAAACTGTAGAAATGTTCAGGAAGATAGCCAGGTATAATTTTAGGTGTTAACTTTTCAAAGTGTTACAGGCAAGTGAGATGTCGGTATGCTAAAAACATACAAATTATAAATGGAGCGGCAGTCATATTCGCATGTGCAACTTTGTGCTATATTAAATTACTCAGGCGCTCCAACATGCCCCCGGGCGTTGAAATCATTGATTTCAACCAAACTCTGAAGACACCGGCAATGGACAGATTCTGTTGAACGCCCGCCGCACGACTCCTGTGGACGTCTGGATATTGGCTACACGTGCGATGCCATCGGTTCCTGGGTGAAGTGCCACAACTCGTCCAAGCTTCCACTTGAGTGGAGGAAGATTGTCCTCCTTAATGACGACTAATGTGTTCAATTTCAGACTTTCCCCGGTACGCCATTTTGTCCTTATCTGCAGTTCTGTAACATACTCCTTGCTCCATCTTTGCCAAAAATGCTGACGAAGCTGTTCAATGCGTTCGAAACGTGATAAATGGTTGACAGCATTATCTCGGTAGTCAGGTTCTGGCAGCGCAGTAAGGGGCCGACCAATGAGAAAATGACCCGGTGTAAGCGGGGTATAATCTTCAGGATCTGATGATAACGGCGTCAGAGGACGAGAGTTCAAAATGGCTTCAATTTTTGTCAGTGTGGTGTAAAGCTCCTCAAAAGTCAAATTACAATGTCCCAACACTCTTTGAAGGTGGTACTTTGTCGACTTTACACCTGCCTCCCAGAGGCCACCGAAATGAGGGGTATAAGCGGGTATAAAATTAAAATTAATACCATCATTCGCTGCACTTTCACCCAAAGACGAGCTATTTGATTTTAAGAATTTTGAAATGTCATTGTACGCACCGACAAACGAGGTACCATTATCGGAAAAAATATTCAATGGTTTACCTCTCCGAGAAATAAATCGATGCAAAGCCAGTAAGAAATTATTGCTAGTTAAATCGCCAACAAGCTCTAAATGAATAGCTTTAGTAGTAAAACAAATGAAAATTGCGACATACACTTTTACCAGCCTGCATCCACGGCCTTGACGACTGGCACTCAAAATAGGGCCGGCATAATCTACGCCCGTACTCTCAAAGGGGTAACCTGGACGTAAGCGTTCTGACGGTAAGTTTCCCATGATAGGAGACACAATCTTACCTTTCAAACGATGACACAAAACGCACTTATGATAACACGCTTTTGCTAAATTACGTCCTCCTATTGGCCAATATGACTCCCTAATAGATGCTAAGAGTAATTGTGGACCAGCGTGCAGAAGCCTTCTATGTTCATAGTTAAATAATAATTTCGTAAAAATATGTGTGGACTGTAATAAAATAGGATGCTTTTTATTAAAAGAAAAATTAGAATTATGTAAACGGCCGCCTACTCGCATTATTTTATTGTCATCTAAATAAATGTTAAACTTTAATAGGGCACTCTTTTTCGGTAAGTTCTTTTTATTTAAAAGTAAGTCATACTCGGAAAACGACTCAGATTGACTTTTAATTATAATAATATTAAGTGCTTGTTGTAATTCATCTTGTGATAAATAACTCGTTTTAGGATAACGTTTCCTACATGAATTAATAAACCTCAACACATAGGCTACAGATCTAACAAGACGTAAATAATTTGAATATCGACGAAATTCAATGAAAGATACATCTCGTTGTATCGTTATTAATGGCACTTAAAACTACATTAGGTCGAGTCTCTGGTAATGGTTCTAAACCTGAACTCTCAACTTGAGAAGGCCATTCAGACTGGTCGAGTTGTAAAAAACCTGGTCCAGACCACCATAAATCCAAGCCCTGCAGAGTACTTATATCCACACCTCGAGATATAAGATCTGCTGGGTTTTGATCTGTTGGGACGTGCCGCCAAGTACAGTCACCTGTTTTATCCAAAACTTCAACAACGCGGTTGCGTACGAACGGCTGAAGTTTGGTTGGCATCATCTTTAACCATCCCAACACTATGGTTGAATCGGTCCAACAATAAACGCGACTGACCTTAACTCGAAGTGAGCTCACTATTTTGTCACAAAGACGAGAACCAATCACCGCTCCACACAACTCAAGGCGTGGAATTGTGATGGGTTTGATGGGGGCCACTCGACTCTTAGCCATTAATAAACTTACCGAGTACTCATTATTACTGCTGACACTACGAATGTAAGCACAGGCACCATATGCGCACTCAGACGCATCTGTAAAAATATGGAGTTCCAACACCCTATATGAATCGCAAACTACAATTCGCGGTATTCTAAAATTATTTAAAAGAGGCATACGTCTAATTATAATGTCCCATTGTTTATTAATTTCACTAGATAGTGGTTGATCCCATGACAATTTATCTACCCACGTTTTTTGTAATAATATTTTCATAGTGACAACTATAGGAGACAATAAACCTAAAGGATCAAAAATACGCGCAATCACAGATAGTAAGTCACGTTTAGTGTGTCCTGTAGAAGATGTAGGCTGTTTAGTAGGAAACCCTAATTCATCCGACTTAATATACCAGCTCAGACCAAGTAACCTGTCAGGCTCATTTGATGACATGTTTAAATTTACCGAAGCAGGTAAGCTTCCCGTAACAGAGTCCTTATTAGCCACAAATTGAGGATGATTTGATTTCCATTTTCTCAGTGGCATACATGCTGAATCAAGGGCCTTTGTTACTTCGGTACGAATGAAGTTTAACTCGTCTGAAAAATCACTGCCCGTTAATAAATCGTCGACATAAAAGTCATTCATGATAATTTCTGATATTTTAGGGTTACTACAATCGAGTCCTATTTGCTTAAGGCAACGTGTCGCGAGGAACGGTGCACTAGCCGTACCGTATGTAACAGTATTCAACTCATAAACGTTCATAGGCTCGTTAATATTGTCACGCCATACAACCTTTTGTAAATATCTATTTGATGGGTGAACGATTATGCATCTATACATCTTCGCTACGTCAGCAGATAAAACATATTTGTAGAATCTGAACCGAAGAAGTATAGATAACAAGTCGGACTGCACAGTAGGCCCAACCATTTGTAAATCATTAAAAGACAAACCCGTTGAAGTAGGACAACTAGCATTAAAAACAACACGAAGTTTCGTGGTGCTGCTCGACTCACGTAATATTCCGTGATGAGGAATGAAATATCCAGAATAATATGAAGCGGTATTATTATTAATTTTAGACATATGACCTAATGACTCGTACTCTAACATAAACTCCTGATACATTTTACTAAATGCAGGCTTAGTCTTTAATCTACGCTCTAACGAATATAAACAGTGCGTAGCTTTCTTAAAAGAATTACCTAGAACCGATGGATCCTTCTTAAGGGGTATACGAACACAAAAACGTCCATCAGACAAACGTGTCGTATTTTTAATGAAGTGTTCCTCACATAATTTCTCCTCTGGCGTATACGAACTAATAGAAGAACCACCAATTTCTTCTAACTGCCAAAATTTTGTCAATTCAGTTTTAAGTTTTTCACAGTCATTATCACAACCGGGAACGACTGTAGAAAGACTACATTTTAAATTATTGGAAAGCGAAGATGCATAATTGTGAGTAAATGGACCGGAAACTATCCAGCCTAAACGAGTTTCATATAATATTGGTTTTCCAACTCCTAACTTTAATCTTTGTGATCCTAACAGCTCCCAAAATAGGTCCGCGCCGATCAACATATCAATGTCAGCCGGCTTATAAAACGTAGGATCAGCCAAAGTAATATTCGACGGAATATCAAAGTTGGAAATATTTATATTATAACATGGCACGTTACTTGTAATAAATGGCAAAACAAAACAATTAAGTTGAAAATGAAAGCTGTCATTTAATGACTGCATCTTAACACGACATATTTTGCCTACGTGCGATGTGACATTATTTATACCAAGTATAGATCTACTTATCTCAGTAGTTTTTAGATTGAGTTGTTTACATAACTTATCTGTTATGAATGACGAAGTGCTGCCGCTGTCAAGAATCGCGCGCACGATATGCATACGATCAGTGTCGTCCCGCAGTTTAATGAGTGCAGTCGATAACAACACATCGCGCTGTGTATGACTACATGAGGACTCAATGTTGGCTGATAATGCAACGTCATTCTTATCATGATTAACAGACGGTAAAGAAGATGAAATATTGTTAGACAAATTAGGATTAGAATTATCCTTAAGTGTATTCGCAACAGTGTGGTTTGAGGTAATGTGAATCAACGTGTTGTGCCTGCGTTTACATAACTTACAGCCTGGCTTTTTACATTTGTTAGCGTAGTGACCCGGGCGAAAACAATTGTAACATATTTTATATGTAGGTATTAACTTGAAGCGAGCGTCGTTACTTAGTGCTAGGAACTGTGGGCAGTTATTCAAAGTGTGATCATTACCATTGCACTTAGGACACGTTTTGGAAATTTGTTCTTTACTAGAATCATTAAAAGACTGTGTAGTTACCATAGACTTGATCTTGGACCCTGATTTGCCTATTGTTTGAGAACAATTAGTACGATTTAGTTCTAAGGTCTCGATTAGGTCGGCACGAGTACGTAGATATTGTATAAATGCATCAAAGGTAATCGAACTATCCTTATCTAATCTACCTTTGACGTCCTCCCATTCACGATAAGTTTTTTGATCAAGTTTACGCGTCACAATATAAATTAACAGCGTATCCCACTGTTTGACAGGCTCGCCCAATGACTCCAGTGCCCGTAAATCTTTATTTAATTGGTCAATTAAACTCTTTAATGAAACAGAAGATTCCCTTGTAATATGCTCAATGTTGAACAACGCAGATACATGATTCTGAATTAGTAATCTTTTGTTATCGAAACGATCAAGTAATAACTTCCATGCCACGGAATAGTTTCTAGCAGAAAACTCAACTGACTTAATAACAACGCTAGCACTTCCCTCTAAAGAGGCCCTTAAATAATGGAACTTGTTTATTTCGTCAATATCATCATTACTATGGATCAGACTAGCAAAAGTGTCGCGAAATTCCAACCAATTACTGTATGACCCACTAAACTTAGGTAATTGTATTGTAGGCAATTTAACTGGCTTGTGCACACTAGAACGACTACCTCTACAACTTTCCATCGATTTATCTACCCGGTTAAAATCACTTAACATATTTTGAGCTCGGGACAAGGATTTATAGTAAATAGACTCAAACTCAGAACGTTCAGAGAACTGTAATTTGATGTCATCCACTAAACACTCTAACCGTAACTGCACCTCGTCATACTGCTCGTACAATGACTCGATTTTGTTCTTACGTAGCTGCAGTTCAGATATGTCACAATCAGATAATTCTCTGTCCTTGAGTGAGTCCAGGTAGTTGATGAAAGCAGTCAGACGGCCCTTATAACTGCCACGTTTTTTAATCAATTCCCTTTCCTCTTTGTCGGTCATTCTGGGAGACTGGTGTAGTCGACCTGGAATTGATACAGGAATATGTGTTTAAACACTGACTTAACAATGATGTACAACCCAGAGAACCTATTTGTAGCAATTGATACGACTAATAAATGTTCACTAATACACTTTAAATGTAATCTTACAGAAACAAATACCAATTCTACTTGTTAAATAATTAACCTAGATAATTTTTATTGTATAATTACAATTTCATAAAGCGCGTGAGTAGGTAGGCAGGCAAAATTCAACACTATAAACTGTTGGATACAAATATTTTAGATAAATGTAGGTACTACTAACAACATTACAATGATTTGCAATAATATGAAACACTCAAATAATATGATTATATTCCGTTAGAATACTTGTTACAAATCAATTACGATTGTAAAATGGATGCCGTGTGATTTAGTTACAGCGTTAAATTTACTTATATTAAGCTTAAATATGTAGCAAACAAGCTAACTATAGGTATTATAATTAACTAGTAATTAATATGATTTAATACTTAATATTCGCTGTTGGCTAAAATACTAATCACAATCCAACAAGTAGGTAACTTTTCTATGACTTTAATGTAGCACAATACAATATAGGTACAAATTATACTGACCTTTGTTTTATAATTTACCTAATTATTATACCTGAGTGTTGGGTGCTGATATCACAATAAATAAATGCTTTACACCACAAATATCATCCAGAACTCAGTCTTTTCCTTCGACAATATCCTTGAAGTCACCTTGGAGAAGTACACCTCTTGATGATTTATAATGCGCTGATTATAATAACTTCTTTATATCCGACTCGTAATGGACCAAATGTCCAACAGTGAGCGCGTTGCGAAGGAATTAAAATAAAAAACTGGAGAAATGTTCAGGAAGATAGCCAGGTATAATTTTAGGTGTTAACTTTTCAAAGTGTTACAGGCAAGTGAGATGTCGGTATGCTAAAAACATTATACAAATTATAAATGGAGCGGCAGTCATATTCGCATGTGCAACTTTGTGCTATATTAAATTACTCAGGCGCTCCAACAGGGACTAGAAGAAAAATAATTGTATATTTCCCTTACAACTTCTTCAATAAACCGAGGTATTTTGTTGCAAGCGTAGGACGCACACAAATGGAATGAATGACATATACATTTCATTATAAATAAATTTTGTACATCAGCTTTTAGTAACGTCATTACTAATGAGCCATTTTGCACTTCTCCTTTGCAAAGCTTGTCCCCCTGCATAAAAGATACTGTGTTTGAGCTAACATTGTTATTTGTTATGCTACGGTACTGCTCCTGTAAAAATTGATCATTGACGCCTTTTAAAAAACTGCCAACTTTTTGGGGTGGTAATCCGTTAATGCTTCCCTTGTACATTTTGTTTTTTCCTGCATCAGCTAAAAATTTCCCCAGAACTACGTAATGTGCCAATCGGGTTAATGAGTCGAAAAATGTGATGAAGCGAGGCACAAGCTGGTTTGTGGCGGCAAGTTCCTCTCTTGGTGTGCCTTTTTCAAACTGAAGCTCACCTTGGTCTACTTGCTTCTTCTGCTTCGATTCAGGTTTGTAACGTACGGTATTGTAGGATCCGGTCTGCTCTCCCTTTTCCCACTTCTTGATCCTAAGTTTTATGGCTAAATCGTACCAATTAGGAAACTTTTCTGTAAATTCTTTCAAGTTGTGGCCTCTATCGAACAAGCCTGTAGCGCCTTGGTGATTAATGTATGTTAAGACTTCTTCTTTAGTGGCATATTCAAATTTTTCCTTCACGCTATCAGCATGCTCAGTTAGCATTAAATTTATTATGTGGTGTAGTTCCTTGAGTACATCAGGGGGAGTCGTAGCAGGCACTGTATCTAATCTTTTTTTAATTGCCGCATCTCTAAATTGGGGGGTATATTGAGTCTGCCCGTAAGTGGAGTTATCGGCATTTGTTCCAAAAATATGGTAAACTGCATCGGACATCAAACCATTGTACATTTCCTTGTCGGTCCTCTTAACTTGTCTCCGCTTCACAGAACCTATTGACGTTAAGTTATCAAACTTTGTCTTTACTGCCGGCTCTATATTTATTGTCTTTTCGGCCATAGCAGAGACCTCTTTTTTCCATAATTTTATTTTGGTATCGTAATTTTGGGTCCAATCTACATCGATTCGTTCTCCTTTTAGGTCGTACTGTATTCTCGCCCCTGCCTGCATGCTGGTATACCCCAATGGATGGTAGGTAACTCCACTTCCCTGAAGAGTGTACCAGTCATTTCTATTAAGAGTAGGATATCCTCGTCCCTTAGCTGATAAAATCCTTTCCGCTTTCAATAGATTATCATGTATGTTGTCTCCGATAATTTTCCACAAGTTGCGTACTCCTGAAATATCAGCATGGTAGGACTCCTTATATCCCTCTAAAAACAGGTAGAACTCAGTGCTGAAAAGTGACGAGGTACCCACTTTGAATACTGATGTTTTCCTAAAATGTTTGGCGATTTCATAAAATATCTCCAACCCACCCGGGAAGTAGCCAGTGAATTTGACTAATGCTTTACCTCCAGGTCTTAAGGTTTTGAAATAATGATCGTAGGCTTCGAGCATATTCCAGCCATTAGGGAGCTTCTGTTTCCAATACGCTTTTTGGGATTCGGAGTTATGTTTGAATTCTCCTACGTCAAACATAACTAAATCTATGTAGTCAGTAAATGTCTTAAGCACTGAGACATGGTCCCGCCAGGTCTGTGGCTGCTTGATATTGCCAATATTTTTCTCTTTGCGGCTGTAATTAGTGATATCGACTATACGCACATTTGATGTTTCGCACCCGATATTGTCTGCGTTAAGCTGCCTGTGTCCTTTTTCAACTAAGGTGCTCACATATATGTTGCGACTACTTGCGTCCTTGTACTTCCATGATAAGAAGTCTTCAAATCCGCCGTACCCACAGCATACATCAAGCACCTGTGTTGCATCGTTAAAGAATAAGGGGTTAGCTTCATGCAACTGTTGCATTTTATAACCACCCCTTCCTATGGCCGTAAACGTGGTTTCCCCTTCGGTGATGTGTCTTTTAGGCAATTGCACTCTGTGGCTACGCTGGATAGCCTCCCACTGCTTTCCAGTCAGCTTGCTGCCACGAGAATTAAGCCTATTCCACAACGCCAAGGTTTCTCTAGGGTCGGGCGCATCACCTTCATATACGACGTTATTTATAGTGACGGGCGTTAACGGTTTACATGACTTCGAATGGGGTTTTGCGAACCCACTTAAGTACCCATAGCGTGTCCAGTTTTGTGGAGGTTCCTCGGCATCGAACCAATCTTCGAGCTCCTCCTCACTTTGTGGAACAATCTCATAACCTTTAACTACCATCATGTTCACATTCTCCATCAACGCTCTTAACTTGCCTGATATAGTTTTTTCACGATCAACGTTGGCAGGCAACTCATCCTGCGGCACAATCAGTGGTGCTAAAGACCCGAGACGCTTCTTATTTTTGACTCGATACTGTAGCATCGACTTCCATAAACTTAAGCAGTCTTTTTGTTCTGATCCCAAGCGTTTTAGTTCTTCTACTATTTTCCTGGCTGTGCTACCCGCTTCGTTAACTCGAAAGTTTGCAGACTTTGTTGTTGTTACCTCGTAGTAATTGTAGTAAGTTTCTAACTGTTTCTCACTAAATGTAACCGTTCTGCTTACCTTTCCTGCTACATATGGTTGAACCCCTACAGAATTGCAGCCTGGCCTTTCACAATTGAAGACAGACACTTTCACGTCTTCCCCAAGATGAACTACCAAGGCGCACTTGCAGACTGTTGGGTTTATATGCATGTCGTAACCTTCCGCTCTTTCCCATTTTATAAATAGGGTACGGTGAGACCTATAACATAGGTTTGCTACCTGCATAACCCAATTGTCCAAATCCTCATAGTAGTCTATAGTAACAGCTTGAATACCCTCTTCATTTGGCTTAACCATTGATAAGTCTGACCCTGCCATAAAGGTGTCGGCCGCAAAATTGATCTCAGGAATATTTACGATCTCGTTTTTCTTGCCTTCGGGCAATGCCAGTACAGGGTTTTCTCCTCCTGTAAATTCTATGGCGTTCGCATAAAGACTCTTAATTATAGTGTATTTTTTACATGCCCATAATACACTATCCAAGCCATCGGGTTTTTTAATTATCTGACCGCTAAACATTTCAACGTCTATATTAATGAAATAGTCAAATATCTGCATTTTTATGTTTTGTATAGTACCGCTTCTCTTGACTTTGCCCAAGTCAAGAGTAGGCTTGAAATAATCCACAAGCTCCGGTATGTCGATATCCTGGATTTCCTCCACATTTTTGAAGACCGAGTGAATTCTGCTGATAATGCCCATAACTTTATCATATGCCTTCGGAGGCAAACCTTCAGCGGCCAGTATACAACAGCATTTATCTTCCAAAGCTATGGTTTTTATTACTAGCCTCATTGTATGAGCTGGCAATACAACCTGCATTGCGGTCACTCCGATGTTGGTGGTATAATTGTGCTGGAAGCGTATTTTCCCATGCATATACTTGTTTTCGAGCACTGGAACCTCCATGACTCCGTTATCGTATGTGCTTATGCCAAGCACCTCATTCACGGTTTTTTCTATGGCATGTGTCTGTACTTGTGTGAATGCGAAAGGTCTGTTAAGTATCATTCGTTTCATAACTGTTACGGTTCTTGGCAATGTTTCGACCACGAATTCACTATTTAAATTTCCATTTTGCATATACTGTCCAGCTCCGCTCTGTAATATCATCGTTTCGGCTTCCGAGAAACCTCCTTCTTTCTCCCACACGCTGTACAAACTGCGAGTGACATGAGCAGAGCGGCCTCTAATTGGAGGTCTTTCAACCATTCTATATGGTTTTAAGTTGCTCTTATTTTGTAAACCTGGTATCTTGTTTTTGACGCCGTCCACTACGCCTGCGCCTATGGCTTCTCCGACTTTTTCTATGGTGTTTTTTGCCACATCTAAGAGTCTGTTAAAGCCTGCGCAAAGGTAGTGCCATGCTATCTTTAAGTACTTTACAAATATGTTGCAGACCTCACTGTCTTTCTTGGTCATGTAATACAAACTTCCAAGCAATGCAGTTACTGAGGAACTGACACTTGTGAACCACATAAAACTGTCGTTTGTCCTATTTGCAGTAAGCACCTCAAACAACTTGACACACAGCATCCAAAGCGGGTTAACACCAGCTGCTGTTGTAAAGCTTCGCTCTAGCTCTGCATCAACTCCTTTCAAGTTGTCTGTAACGTAATGAATTATGATACTTAGTACGCTCAGTGGATTTACGACCACGGCACAACCCGAAAGCAATGTTAAGGCTACCCTGTCAAAATTATTAAGTTTCCTGTAAGTCTCTAACGCAGGATTAGCATCGGCATTTCCAGGCCGGACTTCTACTGCGTATCTTGTCAAATAATGGTTGTACATGTATCTAATCCCAATGAGAGCGGCCATCATCAATCCGCATGTCACTCCGGAAATTGGTCCTAAAGACAACAGGTTGTACCCGCTATCTCCAAGCAAGGCAACTATATCGCCCGACGTCAACACGTCATATTTAACATACAAACAATACAGATGTCGAAGCAGTATTACCGGGCTTGCGTAAGAGGTCATGGCTGTTGCTCCCATGTGGTCAATCGTAACTGGAGGGACAGTTGAAACACTACTTGCCAGTAATCCCCCGGCAATTATAGACCCAACGAGTCGAGTTGCTGCCGTCGGGCTACCACTAGCATCATCCAGTATTGACTTTCCCGATCTCATTCTATGTATGCCATTGATAACAAAACCTGTTACCATACAAATACTGAGTTTGACCGCCACGCCAAGACCAGATGTCAACACCAGATAAGATGATATTACCATTAAGGTTGCATTTGTTATCACACTTCCAAGCACCCCCTCAAGGGTTCTATAGAGTATGCCAAAAGCCCCTGCCCCAATCGATTGAGCAAGAAAAGCATAACCTCCAATGGCCGCCACGGCAGGGCCTGCAACATTCATAAGTTTTGCTATTATCATTTCAGTATTTATCAAGATGTCACTATCCTTTACCGTGTCATACCCAAACCATATTTTAGCTTTGTCAACATTGCTACTTATCCAACCTCGAACCTGCTCGATTAGTACTCTCCAAGTCTGTCTTGTTATCTCTGGCGTGAGGTCTCCACTGCTTGCTTCTACCAGTTGTTTTCCGGCTCCGGCCATTGATGTTCGCTCCACGCTGTGGGCTTCAACCACGTATCTAGTAGATTTTTGTTCTAACATCGCTGTAGCCCCTGCAAAACCAAGTATCAACGATCCCAGAATTGGTATAGTTAGTAATGCTCTATTATCTTCTTGAATACTGGAGCCTGGCTCTGACGGTGGCCTTCTTAATTCTTCAAATTCATCTTCTGTTCTTGGATTTTCTTTAAAGCTGTATATACAACTAGGTGCTATAAGTTCTTCAGCTTCATCGTTTGTTTTTACCAAAAACACGAACTTTAAAATCTCCCTAAAGAATTGCTCGTCGCGACTTCTACTTTCCTTTTTGGTTAAGTTTGGATCTGATAGAATTCGGTTATGATACTCTAGGCTAAGGACTGGCATCAAGTACCACCACACAGGGTCTCCATTGATTTGAGAGACTAACTTTAACTTCTCCTTCAGGTCATTACTACTGCGCTTGTTGTCTCGCTTTCTGACGCTAGCCATCATTTGAATGTATCCTGGATCATTCTTTATATTTTCAGGTATAATCCATATATACTCCTTAAGGTGATTCACGAAGGATTCATTAGCTTCACAAGCTAGGCTATCTAGAGTCATATTACAATCAGACATTTTTAGCACAGCACTTGGACCAATTGACGGTTCAAACTCATTGTCATTCAGTGCTTGTAGGTTTTCTGGTCTCAGATACACCCCGGCTTTTGTCCTACCTAATCTACCCATTCGCTGTTTTTGCGTACACTTAGAAATTGTTCGTTGTACTATATTGCAACTATAGTCTATACCTTCGTTGTTCGTTATTAGGGTCACATTTGGCTTATACTCTTTCAAGAAGTCGACCATTGTTGTTAGGTTTTTAATTGTCACAGACTGACCAATCACGTCTGTGGCGAAAATCCAACACTGCATTGGTATGCTCTGCAGTTCTTTTATGGTATGTGAGCTTATTGCAATTGATAGGCCCGGATAAGTTGTTGTTCGAGCCCATGACACTCCTCGGGTTGTGTCTTTAATTGATGCGCACATGAAAACGACGACTCCGTCATGCATGTACTTCTTAGGTATTACGTAAGTTTCACCAATACATCCAATATCTTGCGGTGTAATATAATAATTTTCTGAATCTTCTTTGGTTTTACTACCTTTCTTTAATCTGCGCAGTACGTCGCTACTATTAACGGGGTATCTTGTAGTATTTATGGCATTCTCGTCTCCCAACACGAAAGCATTCTTTGTGCTAACGGGCGTGGCTGTCATTTTTATAAGTTTGTTTGGCCTTACATTTTTTGTGCAGTATGCATCCATAATCGCAACGTTCTCATCCCCTACACTATGAACTTCGTCTAATATTATATAATCGAAGTCGCTGGTTGTTTCATACAACCATAAATGTTTCCCGTAGGTGCGGATTGTTAGCTTTCGGTTAGCGTCCTGACCCTCAGGCCATTTCATGCTATGTTCTTCATTCCCAATACCGACCTCATACTGTACTACCAGCTTTTTGATTCTATTGGTTTCGCACATGTTAGTGATTCTCTCGTAAGAATTCTTTACAGCAGCTACGTTAGGCTGCAATAATAGGGCAGTTTGTCCTTCCTTCAGCATTAATGCGATTTCATAGGTAAACAAAGTCGTCTTTCCTGAACCCGTTGGTTCTGCAAGCAAATAATAACTTTTGTCTTGTGGTATCTCCTTGCGTTCAACTTGCTGAGCGCACCTCTTGAAGTGGGCGTGCATATCTCCTTCGCGTACTGGTACGCCAGAGATTTGTGTTAAACCTGCAATTGGTCGTAACCCTCCGCTGTTAGTAGGCACATCTTCCACGTTCCAGCGACCACTGCCATAAATTCCAATTATACTGTTTCTTGAGTTGACTATGGGCGAACCTGAGGCACCAGGCATACCCTTGAAGTGAGTGTATGAAAAAGCACCGTCGTTTATTTCTATAGCTCTGAATGATCGCATTCCGGTTTGTTTATTGGCAGCAACACAAATGAAAAACTGCCCCCAACCTATTATTGGGTTGAGGGCTACGCCAATTTCACCTACCGACACTTCAGCCATCTTAAATTCATTAGACCCATAACATATTATGTCATATTCTTTATCCACCAAAGGGGGGTTTTGCCATATCATAGTAGAATCACCCTGAGTCCAAACCACGTTGTTGCCTTTCGTAACGTGATAATTACTCATTAAACTCCCTTCTGTTCCGAAAGCTGTTCCAAGCGACACCGCAGTCTGCAGCTGCACAATATAATACCTGTCGTCAAGGTTAGAGAATGTATTCCAAGGCACCTCCGTGCTCTTAGCTATTCTGGGTGCTGGTTCCTGGTTTGTATTCGAATTGTGTACACGTTGCCATGCCTCCACACTCTGATGCCCTATATTTGTCCAACTATGAGGGACAAATTGTTCTGTTCGCTTTACTCTACCTGGGTACTGTTTTTTTACTTCATTCCAGATATAATACTTGGTATTGTCTGTTGCAAATGATCTAAATACTTTAGATATTTGTACAGACACCGTCTTAATTGCCAAAACCACATCTGGTGTTGCGAAGTAACTGTAGCATAACAAGTACTTCGGCCTTGTTAAGAATATATCATCTGGAGGTAATTCAAGTTGCAATGACTTATGCCCTTGGTTGAGCAGCTTCTCTATGAAATTTCTAACGTATTTCAGTGTTTCGTTGAAAGTTATTATTACTTTTCCCCTGTCAATATAAATTCGATCCTCGGCGTGTCTCATTAACCTGATAACAATTCCCAGGCTAAACGTACCATCGTCTCCAAATTCAGAGTCTAGGAGGACTACATTTTGTACTCGCATCAGATCATCATCATGAGGTCCCTTGTCTTCTTTAATGTCGTATCCTGCAATAAACGCATTTATCTCCTCTATAGCTTGGCTGCATGGGTTTTTCTTTGTGAAGACTGGCTTCTGTCGACAGCACGGTTCTCCTTCTCTGTCGTACAGATTTCTTACCAGTATTCTTGTTGCTCTTTGTTGTTCTGTATTTAGTCTCGAAAAACCCTTTACTACCGTTTCAAGCAATGGAACCCCAAGTTGCCTTATGGTCTCTACAAAGTACTTCTCTTTGAAGAATTCAACAAAAAACTCAGGTTCTTCATCTGTTATTGGTTTAAGATCATCTACACAAAAACCTTCATCTTCCGATTCATCTTCCGGTGTCATTGTATATTCGATTGGTTGATCTAAAGCAGTATTCAGTCTGACATCCAATTGGTCTGGATTCCCTACTATATGATAGCGGTCCTCCTTACTTCTTATGATGCTCATATTGTCAAATGCCAAAGATCTCAATGTAACCTGGTTTTGGCCAGGTTGGCTAGCAACGTAATGTCCTTTGGCTGTTTTGCCTACTACCACGGCTACAGGCTGGAATTTATCACAACCCAGTCCCCAGTACCGTTTAATATAAATTAAAGTGCCACTAATTAACTTTCTGTACTTAGGCTTTACTATCAGGCACCTTGCAGCACACCGTCTATCTGGTGAGAGGACCCAATCATATGCGCCTATAGTCATGAACCACGTGTTAGTGGAATACTCAAACGTATACAATATGTTAAGAAAACCCTGTCCGACCCGTGAAGGTATAGTTAGGTATCGATAACTGATTCTACTAATGCCAACAAAATCTGGCTAAACTTAAAAAAAAATTCCCCCTAAAAAATAAATAACTTAAATAAAATAAATAGGTAATTTCATGGCAACACAGGCACAGTTCATAACCTCAGTTGACCTCATGCATGTAGGTATAGGTAATTTATTCACGTTTATCGAGTCTCGAAAGAAATAATGATACTTAGGCAGCTCGTGAAAAGAACTTTTTTTTTAAGTAGGAAGGTCGTCTGACTCTCCAAATGTATCATTTCATTCGATGAGCTTAATGGCTGTGGCGGAGATGTTGTTCCAATTTCGTTCACTAATAACGATACAGGCCCAGCTGGCGCCGTCGCACGAGATTAGCACGGACATGCACATAAATAAAAATCAAGTGGTGTCAAATCCGCGCTGGCCACAGTTTGTCCACCCTTACCAATCCACTGCTCGCCGAACTGATAATGGAGGTTCTCACGTACAGGACAAAGATATGGTGACGCACTGTCATACTGGAACCACATTGACCACATTGACCACAATCACCTGATCACAAAACAGCAGTTGCTACCTTCCATCAGCATGTTACATTACTCTACATTAGGAAACGACATGATCACACAATACACGAATAGTCTTCACGACAGCGATGTTTCCGCGCTACTGATAATTTAAAGTAAAAATGATTTTTATTTTTTAGAATTGTACCTACGACCTCGCGGCATCCTTTGAGTACTTAAATAGGGATGTGTAAGTAATCAAAATATTGATTTTCGATGGAAACAATTTACTCGTCTATTTTTGTTATCGATTTAGTATTGTAGTTTCTCATTCTCATTCTAGATTCAACATCGCATGGAATTGTTTAGAACTTTTACAAAACTTAAATTAGTTAGGTACACCGCTGTGAATGAAAATCATGCCAAATTTTTAATTTCAGTTTCTGTCTCAAAATAGATGATATTGACCGTTAAAATATCTGTAAAATTTTATTAAAATTGTGTTTCATAAGTCCTTCTCGTTTCTGTTTACTAATACTTGTGTTATAATAATGTTATTAGTAATTAATCGATAAACAAACAAAAGTACTTTTACCATTGGGTAATCTGTGTTTTTAACAAATCATTCAACCAGATACAAGTTTCGATTAATAGCGATAAAAAAACGTTATTGCTCAAAAATTAGTGCATCACTAGTTATTTCTTTTACGTCGCCGACAAAGCTCACGCGCGACGCCGCCAAAGAAATAAATAATCTAACAAAACAATAAAAGGGAAGCCGACAATTATACCGCCTAAAATGGTGTTGTCATTTTTTTAAAAACACCAAATTTTGGGGAAGTTAGCGTAAATTTGCGGGGAAAAAAGATAGTTTCAAAATTGATTAGTATTGTTACTATGATGATTATGCAAAATTTCAAATTTTATTTGGTCATGTGATTGCCTAACCTTTATTATCCTTATGGGTCGGACAGGGTTTTCTTAACATATTGTATAAGCACCACTTTTCAAGGTCTCCCTTATACCAGTTTATACCATTGTTATACTTTAGGTCTAACCCATCAATGTGCTTAACGTTATGCAAATTAGTGTGAGTTGCCTGCATGTCTATATTCTTGAGAGCCACTTTACCTTCACTCTTCACCACCTCATATGGTCTATCAAATGGATCTATATAAGAACTTTCCTTGAAACGTAGTTGTGTCTTTTCCAACTTATGGCTAATGAATCGTTCGCATTCCTCCGAGTAACATTCCCCGTCTTCGCAGTTACAGTTATCATCAGCTCTGCTAGTTGATGCCTTTACTATAACTTGTTTTACTTTCAAGTTTTCTGAAATTAGTTGTCTGTAAATCTCATTATTCTCATCACGTCTAAGGAACATGAAGTACTTTCCTTCTCTAACTACCACAGTTCCTGAATCGCCAGGACCCAATTTAGTAGATGCTATTCTTACATCAGTACTACCCACAATCAAGTCTTCATCATTTGTTGCTACGTCATGTGACACTCTCGCCTTAGTTTTGTCATTTTCTGACAGGGCGTGTGCGGCGGTGTACCAATTATTACCAGACCGGTAAACATTAGCACCTTCCAGCTTATTGTTGCCATCCTGCAGCTCGCTCAAATTGAAGGATATCTTATCACTAGAACAATTTACGGGCACTGCAAATTCTTGTAGCGCCTCAGACAGCTTTAGTGTTCTGAATGACATGTATAATTTAGTTTGAGTTCTCGTCAAGCTCCGATAAATTAGCTGGCCCACCCAAGGCATTCCAGGGATTACTATTAACGTGTCCTGTTTTGTTCTGTCTAAATTTGTAAGTGTTAATATTTTGACAGTGACTTTGTACACCAAATAGATAGCAAATAACGCGAAGAAACTCAAGCACCCATTTGACGCAAGAAAAACAATCATCCATGCTGCATAATCGGTTGTTCTGATGACAGTCAGAGCGTTGCAAGGCTTAATTAAGTTGATGGTTTGTTGTGCTTGCTCTATAACCTTGAAAGTTGTATTTATAACGACATCTTCAATCATGTCCGACCGCAACCCTACCCTACTTGTCACATCCTCGACATAACTAATGGCTTTTGGCCAACGAGTATCAAGAAAACTGTTAAGCAGTGAGTTGCATGCCAGAACATTTGTCCCTAAGCTTATAAAGAGTATGAACGCTGAAAAGATCATTAATGGGATATCAAACGTTAAAATAGCTCTGTAAATTAAAATTAATGCCAGTAATGTTGTCCCCAGCTTCAACCATGACAGGTGGAAGTAATCATAGATGCTAGTCACCATCTCTACTAGATTTAGGCTTTTAACCCCCTCAAGTATTGTTCCAAAGTGGAACGCTGCGATACTGTCGCTGTAAGTCGATGCTACCAGGTTTTCAAGTTGTTGTATGTGAGGCATGATGTTTTTCGCAACATCATGTGTGCTCTTTTGAGAACCCTTATTCCAACTAACAGTTACTACGCCGGTGCTATTGTTCGCGCACCAGTAGTCCGTTGTGAATGGTAGCTTTGGCTTAAGGGTAAAGAGTTGGCCCTGAGTGCTTTCACATCCTTCTATTGTCACATGGACAGAGCATCTATATGTATTCTGCGATGTCAGTATCAGTATTGTAGATTGGTGATAGCCTATAACACCCTTTTCAATTTTGACTAGGGGTTTACTATTGCATAATGAAATTGCTGCTCCACTCTCATAGCGCTTAAATTGGAAAGTTGCTGTTACTGCATTAGTCAGTATACCTACAACTAGTTTGTACTCTTCGATGCTTATGAGCATATCAGATGGACATTGGTCAAAGTTAACGTGGAGGAGGTCTTCAAAGTCGTTATTTTTGTAAGACAATTCATACCTCTTGCTGTCTGGGTTCCAGTGCGGCACCGGCTGTAGGCAACTAACGTCTATTTTAAGCGGGTCATGTATGTCGGAAGAATGGCAAGTTGTGGTTATGTCTATGAGGTCGTATGAGCAAAATCTGTCACCTCCCCTTACTGCGACCATGCTTGGCCAGATACTACTGTCTTTTGAAGGGTCACTTATTAAAATTGAGTCATTACTGTCCAACTTGATGTCTGTTGCTAAGTCTACTCCATGTCGGTGTCTCAATGTCTTAAAGCTCAAATCAGAGTCAATTGAAAGGCGACTGAACACCTTTACCTCTGAGCCAAGATTCCCGGCTGAGAAACAAGCAGTCAACTTTGTGTGTATACCTGATAAAATTGCACAAGCTGAACCCTCGAAGTAGGACTGAATAGCTATATGTTTATACGGGATGCCAGTGATGCAGCTCTTCTCGTCCCATCATAACACTTGCACCATCAGAAGCAAAACCTATGAGATTTTGTCGAAATGGAACGCCATGTTGTTCAAAAAAGTCTACAATGCTTTTATGTAACGTAGTTGCGTCTGCAGTCACAACAGGGATAAGCCCAAAAAAATAATCTCCTACATGATTTTTTTTGACATATCTAACGACGAGACAAAGATGTTTGGCGGTACTCCTATCGGTGGACTCGTCAATTATAAGTGAGAACTTAACCTGTCGTAGATCTTCGCAGAGAGTATGAAAGCTTTCTTGTCCGATTACGTTATTTACGACAGCTTGAATCATGGGGCGAGAACACTTCATATTTTCAGCTACTTTTGAATCTGGACAAATCTTCTGTATTAACTTGCCTAGATGGTCAGTTATCGCATATGGCAAGTTGTGTTCAGCGACAAAGCCGGCAATCCGAATTTCACCTGAAACAATTAAATAATGCAATGAGATGAAATAGTTTAAATGTTTTTGTTTAAAAACAACTTGCAAATCTATACCAAGTATATATGTAGTCAAAAACACTTCTATCCATTAAACATAGACCTGATAAAAATTGACAGAGTTGAACAATTTTTTTTTAAATAAGTATGTACATTGTTATAATAATATATTTTGTTGTTTACCTTCCCTCACTTGATGTTTAAATTGGATCACTTCTCGATTCACAAAATTGGTCATCTTAGGTTGATCCGCAATGCATTTTATACTTTTGATATGAAGTTGGGAAGCGGCATGTCTTTTAACAGCGTCGAAGCCAGAAGAAATATTAATATCTTTATTACAACTTTTGCAATGTGCGTAGTTTTTTTCTTTCAAACTTTTTTTAAGCCAATTAGAGCATTCTGGTCGTGATTCCCATTCCACTTTATAATTTTGGGCATGTTTTTTACATCATCATCGCTATCGGACATTGTAAATAAATGGAAGGTAAAGCACAACAAAACCAGTACACTTGCGAACGGACGAAACGATAATAAAGAGTAAAAAAACATCTCAGTACATTCACCAAACAACTCGAACTTAAACATTTATTTTTAGGGAATTTCCCCCATACACTCACCAAACAATAATGAACCTTATTTCAAAGGCATTTCGATCTTATATATTTTATGTATACTGCGGTATTGAAAGGACGTGCGAGAAGTTTTGGGGAATCCCATTGAATTGTTTTAGTGTTACCAGGTAAATTTTAGTGTTGTCGGCTTAATAATATTTTTGCCACCATAATAATAATAATAAAAAAAAAAACAAAAAAAGCAAAACTGAAATTCGGGAGATTTGGTCGTGAAATCGGGATATCGGGAGGGAAGAGCCGAAATCAGTAGATCTCCCGAAAAATCGGGAACTTTTGCAACACTGTCCCCGACCTCTTCCTCGATTTCTTCCTCTTTTAGTTATAGAATTGATTGACTCCTCAAGTTGCTGTTTGTAAGGAAATCCGGTCAATAAAGTAGCAGCAGACGACTTACAGCCTCTGTTTGATTTTTTATTCTTTGGTGTCGGTACCGGTAAAATGTCTTCAGGAAGAACAACGGGATCGCTATCAATCACTTGCGGGGAAGACTAATTTGCCAGTCCACTAGGGCCTGGTTGAGGTTCTGGCTGTGGCATTTGAACAGCAATATGTGTACTGGTAGATGGTAGATGAGGGTCATCATCAGTAGCTTGAAGAATTGAAGGTTGAGGTTGAAGAGTCGTCTCACCTGTGCTTGCTAGGTAGTCAACTTCAGTAAAAACGTTTCTATTAATCGGGTAAATACCAGTTACTCTAAACCCATTTACTGCAATAGCTCCAGTTTGGCACCTGAGATAAGCACGTCCTAGCAATTCAGATATTTCGTATGGTGTCAATATTCAGTTGGAATTGAGTAACCACTGTCTAATTTCTTCACTGTAATACTTTTTCAAAGGACCCATAAATGACCTGTCAAGAGGTTGCATCTTGTGTGTTGAATGTGGAGGTAAACTAATAATTGTGACGTTGTTAGCTCTAGCTGCTATCAAAACATCTAAATTGCGTGTATGTGAATAATGACCATCAAGAATTAATAGAACAGGCGAGGCTTCAGTCGGGTGGGTCTTTTCAACAAAATGATGAAACCAGTCAGTAAACAAATTTGCCTGAATCCATCCTGATGGGTGACATCTTCCTATAGAACCAGGCGGAGCTCCTTTCATCAACGTTTGCGTCATATTTTTGCGTGGAAATATTAACATCGGTGGAATAAATATGCCACTTGCGCTCATCGATGATACAGCTGTCACCATTGATCCACGTTCAGCCGCAGTTATGCTACCTACTTGCCTTTTCCCTCGCAGGCCAATTACTTTAACCATTTTACTTTGTACGATAGAAAGCCCTGTTTCGTCGACATTAAAAATGCTCTCGGGAGGATAATTATGTTTTAGGAATTCTTCTTCAAGAAGGTCAAAGAACTTATCCACTGCTTCTTTATTGAAACCTTGAGCCTAGGGCTCATTGGAAGTTCCTGTTGGTGATGGAATGGACAGTTTATCTTTGTGCCGTACTAAGAAATGATCAAGCCAAGCTCGCCCGGCTATATTATTTCGAAACGGATTTTTAATTTTATTTTTTACAGCCAACTGATAGGCCATTTTACGAACATCCTGACGGGTCAAGCCATAAAATTTACTTTCCATAACGATAAGGTATGACACAAGGCTTTCTTCAAGATGAGTCGGCAGGACACGTCTTCTTCCTATGGTAGTGTTTACAACTTCATCGGGTGTCTGGTCACTGTGCACAAATCTTTGCAAAGTAGTTTTTGGAACGCTATATAATTTAACTGCTTTTTTCAAACCCATTTTCTTTTCTCTCACTGCTTTTACAGCTTCAATCATATTAACATTAGTCCAACTCTTTCTTTTCGACTTCGGCTTTGGTGACAGCTGAGTTCGAGGCATGACTACAACCAAGAAAAAAAGGTATTTAATATATTGCGGGCAATTTGGAACCCGGTTCCATATTACCCGCACCTATCGGGTTCCAAAATTAAAACCTTATTTTGTTACTTAAACATCAAGAAAACAAAAACTAGTTCAAATAAATCTTGAAACTTACCTCTAACAATGTAAACTTATGCATTTATACTTCGTGTAACACCTAGTGTATTTACTTTTAGATAGAAACAAAAGTTTTGACAGTATAATGAAATAAAAGTAAAAAACATTTGCAGGTGACATAAAATTTTAACTTCGTATGACTGTTCAAAACACGATAGAAAAATGGCGCTGTTGATACGTTCAATGGCATCAGTTCAACGTAATTGCATATGTTTTCAACAGATGTCGTTGTCTATTCCGGAGATATGAAGGGGTTCCAAATTATCAGCAGGTTCCAAATTACTACCGTTTCCTCTAGGGTCTGAAGTATTTTACTGCCCAAACTATGCCTAGAAGTTCTTTTTCTATGGTACTGTACCTAGATTCTGTATCACTTAATTTCCTACTGGCAAATGCCACTGGTTTATATGATCCTACAACACCTTGCGATAAGACCGCACCGATTGCAAAGTTTGATGCATCAGTGGTCAGGATGAAGGGTTTGCTAAAATCAGGAAATTGTAGCAAAGGTCGCGTTAGTTAGCAACTCTTTGCAAGTCTCAAAACTTTTCTTATATTCTTCGTATATCACTTTACTCTTCTTCAAACATGCTGTTAGAGGAGTCGAATCAATTATATTTTCTCTGTGCTTGAGGCCTGAATGAAAAAAATTTCTACCGAACAACCGAACACTCGTTTGAAGTACTCGGTTGTGGTTCCGAGTCTAATTCATTATTATTATACGTAACTAGCGGCCGCCAGCGACTTCGTTCACGTGAAGTTAGTTATGCTCCGCCCCAATTGGTCGCAGCGTGGTGTTATTGATATAAAATAAGCGCTTGTTAAAATAATGGAAGCAATACGTACGTCTGCCTTAGCTCCCGTTTTCGCAACATTTTTTGTTACTGCTCTGCTCCTATTGGTCATAGCGGGATGCTATATAGCCTAAAGCCTTCCTGGATTAATGGGCTATCCAACGCAAAAAGAATTTTTCAAATCGGACCAGTAGTTCCTGAGATTAGCGCGCACAAACAAACAAACGCTTCAGCTTTATATGTTAGTATAGATGTATGGTAAAAAAGACTGCTGACCTATGGGGTCATTCGGTGGAAGTTGCTAAGTCTATTATTGATATTGTGGCACCCACTCTAGCTGTTATCTTAAATGCTTGTATTGACTGTGGAGAGTTTCCTAATCTCATGAAAAATAGTAAAATTAATACCTTTGTTTTAATCAGGTAGTACATCAGACCCCACAAAATATAGACCTATTTCTGTACTACGTACCTACCCTTAGTAAAATTTTTGAGAAATTTATTTTAAACCAAATGCTAAATTTTTTCATAAACATAAATTATTACATAGCAAACAGTTCGGTTTTACAAGGGGTCGTTCAACTACTGATGCCCGTGTTGAACTTCTAGGACATATCTATAATGCATGGGAGGATAAATGCGATGCCTTGGGCATCTTTTGTGATTTGTCTAAGGCATTCGATTGCGTTCTTCACGATACGTTAATCAGGAAATTCCGCCACTACGGGATCCGGAACTCTGCACTAGATCTTATTACATCTTACTTGAGTGGTAGGATTCAAAGCGTTGACGTTAATGGAAAAAGATCTTCCGGATCTTTAGTCAGTGGACAAACGGTAACTTTTATGTCTCAAGCATCCATGGAAGGAACTCAGATACAATTCAGGCCAATTACAATAGGCAAATTAGCAAAATTTAATAGTAATTTACAAAATAAGTTAAATGTTCTGGAACATGACATTAATGATGCTAATAAATTTTATGATAATTTTTTTTCATTGGTATTTAAGGAATTTAATACAGTTTTTGAAAAGATGTCGAAAAATATATTCCGTAAGTTTGTTTTTAGTGAGTGGGCAACTAAAGGTATTAGGGTCAGTAGGGAAAGACTGTATGAGCTTTACAGCCTTAAGTCATTCTTCAATACTGAAACCTTTAATAAATATGTAAATAGATATTCTAAATTATTCAGAAAGATTTGCAAGGTGGCGAAGGCCCTGTACATTAGCGACAAGATCAAATCGGCAGACAATAAAATAAAGACTGTGTGGAAAGTTATTAATAGTGAAACTGGTAGGAATAAATTACGCAGTACAGATTATTTATTGGAGACTCCACATGGTCCCAAAAGCTCTAACGTAGAGGTAGCCCAAGAGTTTGTGAATTATTTCACCAATATACCTCTTAGGACAACGGAAGCTCTAAACTCCTCCCCAGAAGCCTCGATTGATTTATTAAAAGCAAACTTGCCAGGCTGTCCGGTTGAATTTCAATTCAAATATATAAACCATATGACAGTCATAAAGGCTTTCCGGCAAATAAAAGTCAAAATAACCGAAGACCTTTGGGGAATGTCTGTTAAAGTATGCACATCCATAATTGACAACATTTCATATTTCAAAACCCCGTAAAATAAAAATACCATTTCTTTATTTTCTTATCCTGGGTCCGAAAATATTTTTTTATTTTTTTTTTGTTGCGTAATTTTCAAAAAAACAAATAAAATATAAAAATCGCGTGATGACGTCACTTATAGCACGAATAAAATGGAAGTCTTTGCCTATGCAAAACAGAAAAGAATCTGTTTGCCTTATGTCAATGTCAAACGTGAATGTATCAATCATCACAGAATACGTTGAACATCAATCATAACCTCATTGTTTGTTTTTACCAGAAAGCTTTAAAACTAAAAGTGAATTGAAGAAGCTCCAGATTTCTTCGTAAAATGAATCCGAGTAAAGAATATAACCCCATGCCGGTTCCTAAATATTGTTACTTGCCAACATGTAAGAACACTTCAATAAAAAATCCCAAGAAAATATTTTTTGCAGTACCTAACTCGCAGAAACATGAATGGTGTACAGCGGTGGGTGTTGAGTGCCCCAAACGCCCGTTACACATATGTGAAGATCATCTAAATGTAAGTGATAACATGTTAATAAGTTTCCTATATTAGGGTCAGTCCACTCATACTCTCACTCATAAGGACGTGTTAGGGACGGGTAAATCCGTGCTCCGTGTAGAACAAATAAAATATCAGCGCACGTATGAATTCATTCACATATGTTAAGTGTCTGGGCTGAGACAGTGTTTTAAGGGTCTATCTACACCTATCTGTGCCTGGCCTGGAACAAGTTTGCCCAAGGGATGAGTGTGAACAAGGTTATCATAAGAAATGCATGCAACGACACTGTCTTTGTGCCCCATACATGTGTGGATAGCCCCTGATAATGCTTTAGTGTTGAACATGCCTCTGCCTTATGAATGAAACATTTTGTTTTAGGTTGAGGAAGATGTAGAAAACTACCAGTATTGGCGTATGATGAAAGGGCGAGCTAGGTTAAAGTCTCGACTACCACGATCTCTTATACACATGTCTTCAAGAAACATTGATCAAGATATAAATGAACCGACACCCAGCACATCTTCAGCATCACAAATGACTGTTGACAAGGGGACAAATTATGAAAATCCAATCAGATGTAACAAAGCTGTGCAAGTTAAGATACAGACAGCAGACCGAGCTACTTCTTGTGCAATTAAGATGCTTATAAAAGATAAGAAAAAAAAGGAACAAGAATTAGATAGGTTTATGGTTGAAAGTATATCTACAGAAGAAACAATGCCTTCAACACAAGGAAGTACATCTTCACCTGATTTTTCTGAAGTTTCGTCTGAAGTTGGTGTCGAAAGAGGAATCCAAGGCAGAAGCTTTATGCTTAATTTGATTGAGAGAAAACCTTATGCATACTTAGGTTTGCCAAAAAAATATTACTGGTTGATCAGTTTTATAGAAACTGAACTTAATGTTAAATCTTTTAATACTATCATTACATTATATAAAATTAAAAATAATACTCCCTTTTTTCAAATAGCCGATGTGTTTGAGGTTTCATTAACCACATTATGGAGAATATTTTTCAAGACTTTGTGCATTTTATCACAATTTTTCAAACAATTTATATTTTCTCCTTCCAGACTAGAGATGTTAAAGAAATTTGCCATCCTGTTTCACAATAAATAAAGAATATTCAAATGTGTTTTGTATAATAGATTGTTTTGAGATAGAAATAGAGAAACCATCTGATCCTATTTATCAGTCTCTCACATGGTCGCAGTATAAAAATGCTAACACTTTAAAGTATTTGCTGGCTACAACTCCAGATGGTCTTATTATTTTGTGTCTAATGGCTTTGGTGGTCGTGTATCACTCTAAAATAGTAGAAATCAGTGGGTTTTTAGAGTGCTTGCCATCTAACTGTACCATATTAGCAGACAGAGGATTTAAACATATTGATACTATACTCAATCAAAAACAAATTAAATTGCTTCGACCACCAAGCATATTGAAAGATGTTAAAATGAGCAAACAGGAGGCGATCAAAAGTAAAGTCATAGCTAGCCTCCGTATTCATGTAGAAAGGGTTATAAGAAGAATAAGGATGTTCAAATTTTTAAAACCACATTCTGTTATAAATAATAAATTAGTTCAATACACAGACGAAGCAGTTATTGTTGCATGTGGTTTGATAAGTCTACAGGATTCAATTATAAAAAATCAATAAAAGAGATTTACATATTATAAATTTGTTTTATTTTGCACTATCTACAACCTTTTCAAAAATAAATTGTTTCCAGATATTTTCTGCTGATTTTAATAAATTTTGTACATATGCACTGTCATACTCCACCCAATATTTGTGAATGGTTTTCGACTGCTCAAAAGTAGGATCAGCCACACAAAACAATCCTTTTAATTTCTTTGCAGCATGCATTTGTATCATTATTTGTGCTTTAAATTTTTCTTGAAGTTCACCATCTTTTATGTAGTTTTTCATTGTCTTTTCACTAATGGGACATTTGACTTCCACAACGAAGTTGTCACATAATCCATCAGGAGATACTCCAATTACTAGTGATATTAAAATTAGTCCCGTACTTTTTATTTTAGTATTAACATCCTTCTCTAGTATTTGAAGAACTTTTTTTTCTAGTACCTTTCCTCTTTTAATAGCTTTACTCTCAGGCACTTTATATCCACCAAGAATGCTTTGTACCAGAGCACCATCTTGAGTTTTGCAATGAATTGCTTCGTAGATTCTAGACCCTGTCACTCTTCCTTGACGCAAAGAATGCCACAGTTTTGAGTCAGATTGAGTTTTTGTTGCTTCAGCAATGCTGTTGATCACATCATTTGTCAATTTATTTTCACTAAATGTTCGGAAATTTTCATAGCTATGATCATTATGAACCTCATGTAGGAAGTCGAGCATCAAGTTATGTATTCTGCAATCATTTAGTGTATGTTGGTGGTCACCGCAATACTTTAGGATTGTTCCTGTACTTATTTTACGTTTCTTGCATTCCTCGGTAAACTTAGATAATGGAATGTTTATGTTTATATTATCAGGAATTCTTCTTTTTTTAACAATGTCCTTTGCGGTAATGAATTTTTTGTCCCCTATAGCTCCTGCAAGTTTGGGTTTAGTCCAATAACATGTGGTAGAAATAACTGATGGTTCATCCGACCTTTTGATAAGCCACATAGCAAAACATATAGCATGCTTGCATCCACCTGCAGACGCTGCACAGTCATTACATTGCACCTGAATTATTTTTTCTTCACTTTCATCAATAATTGCGGTTACCTGGTACAATTTACCTTTGACTTTGTGCTCGGGTGTCACCCTGCATTTGCACGTGCACATACTTCCTTCTCGCTTGACTTCCACGTATCCTACTGCCGTGTTTACATACGCTCCATGTGATGCTATCAACGACTTAGCACTACGTGTTTCAGCGGCGTTATAACATTCGTTTTCATGCATATATTGTAGTATCATAGAGTAGTCTACTGTCGGCAAGTTCCTGCTATCAGCAACTTGAAATCCTTCGGATAACTTCATGATGACAAAGAAAGTGTGAATGGATCAACAAAATTACGTTGGATCGCAATAAACTTTACAAAAAGACCTAAGAAAAATAAACAACCTAAATACTGCGAAACGTCAAACCTGAACTCATCGCAAAGTAGGGATGTACGAAAAATATTAACGTGTCGAATGTCGATGTTCTAGTAAAGTTCATCTGTCAATGTCCCATGATTGCAAAAAATCATAATTTTTAAAGTGTTTTCGAATTATTTAGATTAAACTTACGTCATTTATTATTTTGGGTAACGATTTAATGAAAAATCTGACCGCCGATTTTGAAATTAAACAACTCGATAGAGTCTGGCTAACGAAAGATGTGCTTTTTTTCTGGCCTTTCTTCATATAAAAAACATTGCCATCTATTTTTTTTTTAATTGCTGCCTTTTAGTGGGTTCATCTTTCGTTAGCCTTACGGAGGCTCAAGGTCACACAAAGGGCAATGGAAAGAGCTATGCTCGGAGTTTCTCTGCGCGATGGAATCAGAAATGAGGAGATCCGCAAAAGAACCAAAGTTACCGACATAGCGTTGAGAGTTGCTAAACTTAAGTGGTAGTGGGCGGGGCACATTGCCATCGGTTCTACGTGAACCGATGGCCGATATAGCAGTAAGATTCTGGAGTGGTGGCCATATATCGGAAGACGCAGCGTAGGGAGGTCCCCAACAAGGTGGACCGAAGACTTGGTGTAGGTTGCGGGAAACCGATGGAGGCGGGCAGCGCAACGTAAACTAAATATCATCGTAACTCAAAATTCGTTATCAGCTTAAAATTTACCGTGACGGTGTGTCCTAAACACGTAACGCTCGATTCATTTTATGCTGATACTGAATTTAGAGATAGGACAGTATTTAGTTTCGTGTCCGATATCACAGTAAAAATATAACATACAGTATTCTAAGTTCATAGAAATAATATTTAATTAATCTTTATCGTAGTATTCTGTAATCTGTGGCTTTATATTAGAATGCAGGTTTTTATACTTAAAATTCAATAATAAAGCATTTCGTTACGTCTGTCATTTCATTTTTTTATCTGAAAAATGCTTATACAACAATAATAAAGCAATGGAAACACAAAGTAGGCAAATGTAATTAAAGTGCTGGAGGCGCGCAGCCGTATCGCATGTTAACGCGGCCGTAGTCATTCAATTCTCAGATACGGCCGAGACAGAAATCAGTCTATGCCGATATGTACTGTACTTTTTATACGAATATCGATATACTGTATTATTAGAGCAAGTTCAACATCCCTATTACATCATAAATTTTTTTTTGCATGATACGCCATACAGCCTGGACTTTAGTAAGTTTATCCTTTTCTTCACATCATAGACAATAGTGTCGAATGGAGCTTTTTTTTCAGTCTGGACAGGCAAACGTTTAGCGGTTTATTCATGCGTATATATGACGTCATTCGGCACTTACGTCTTTTTTGAATAGAATGAATTTCAAACCCAAAATTTTATATGAAAACGACAACATTTCGTAAAATAAAAAAATACGGGTATCCTATTTTAAGCTCTAATTTTACACTGCATCATAAAATAACTATCTTAAAAATATGAAATCTTGTCAATTGAGACCATAGCACCATACTTGGCTTTAATATTTAATTTGTGTGTAGATCAAGGCGTCTTTCCAGATATAATGAAATAGAGTAAGGTAATACCACTTTTTAAATCCGGTGACCATAAGGACACTAATAATTACAGACCCGTATCGGTATTGCCTGTTTTCAGTAAGGTGTTTGAAAAAGTTATGCTTGATCAAATGCTTTATCATTTCAACAGCAATACAATCTTTCACGATCAACAGTACGGGTTCACCAGAGGACGTTGTACGACCGACGCTGGTGTCACTTTATTAAAACATATATTTGCAGCGTGGGAGGAAGCCCAAGATGCGATAGGGATTTTTTGTGACCTGTCAAAGGCTTTTGATTGTGTCAATCATGAAACCTTACTTTTAAAGCTTGAACATTATGGGCTGGGTAAACTTGCGCTCAGCTTGGTGAAATCTTATTTAATTGATAGACAACAGCAAGTTCAGATAAATGGTGTCAATTCTCCGGGTTTGAATGTCAAAATGGGTGTACCGCAAGGCTCAATTTTGGGTCCTTTCCTCTTTTTGGCATACATAAATGATCTACCGCATCTATTAAAAAAACAACCACATATTGTATTGTTTGCTGATGATACTTCGTTAATTTTTAAAATCAATAGACGTTGCTCAAACCTTGAGGACGTAAACAATGCTTTACAGCAAGTCCAAAATTGGTTTACCGCTAATAATTTAGTACTAAATGAAAAAAAGACAAAGTGTATAAGATTTGCGTTACCAAATGTTAAAAGTACTTACTCCGATATTGTATTGAACAAGGAGAAACTCGAATTCGTCGAAAACACGGTTTTCCTGGGGATCACGCTTGACTCGAGGCTACAATGGGGTCCTCATTTAACATCTCTGGCAGGACGGCTTAGTTCAGCAGCATACGCTGTCAGAAAAATCCGTCAATTTACTGATGTAGATACTGCGAGACTAGTCTATTTTAGCTACTTTCATAGTATCATGTCATACGGTATTTTGCTTTGGGGACGGGCTGCAGACATAGAGTCTATTTTTATTCTGCAGAAAAGAGCTATCAGAGCCATATACAATCTCCGCAGACGCGATTCTCTTAGGGAACTGTTTAAAGAGATAAACATCCTTACGGTCCCTTGTCAATACATTTATGAAAACATTATGTATGTTCGGAAAAATATTGATCTTTTTAAGAAGATAAGTGACAGGCACAATTTTAATACTAGGAATAGTAACAATTTAGATCAACCTCGGTTCAGACTAGCTAAAGTAAATAGTTCGTTTATGGGGTACTGTGTAAAATTTTATAATAAAGTACCGCTAGAGATTCAACAGCTCAATGAATCCAAATTTAAAACATGCATTAAACGCACGCTGTGTAAGCAAGCATATTATAAACTGGAAGATTATATCCTTGATAAAAATGCTTGGATAAATGCCAGTCCTGCTCCACAGCCACAGACAATTTTGTAGGTTTGGAAGAGATGCCATTCCCCCTTTTTGTTGTTTTCTAAATATTCCTTTTTTATTTTATTTGTTTATTTACGTTTGCACAATATTTTGCAATAGTATTGTATAATGTAAAAGCACTTTTCAAGTTTGTGAATGTGAGGCACCATGGACTATAGTTTGCTTTTATATATATATATATATATATATATATATATATATATATATATATATATATATATACAATATGTTAAGAAAACCCTGTCCGATCCGCGAAGGTATTGTTAGGTATCGATAACTGATTCTACTAATGCCTACAAAACCTGGCTAAACTTAAAAAAAATTCCCCCTAAAAAATAAATAACTTAAATAAAATAAATAGGTAATTTCATGGCAACACAGGCACAGGTCATGACCGCAGTTGACCTCATACTTGTAGGTATAGGTTTATCGACTCTCGAAAGAAACAATGATACTTAGGCAGCTTGAGAAAATAATTTTTTTAAGGAGGAAGGTCGTCTGACTCTCCGAATGTATTATTTCATTGCGGAGGGATTGGATTGCTGGGGATTGCAGGCGGAGATGTTCCATATTTCGTCGCACGAGATTAGCACGGACATGCACACAAATAAAAATCAAGTGGTGTCAAATCTGCGCTGGCCACAGTTGGCCCCTACCAATCCACTGCTCGCCGAACTGATAATGGACAATAATGATAATGTACTCACGTACAGGTCGGAAAAAATATCGTGAGGCACCGTCATGCTGGAACCCTCGTGCAGCATTGACCGATAAGTAAGACCCACTTCCAAAACACCTGATCACAACACAGCTAATTGCAGTTACTACCTCCATCAGCATGTTACATTACTCTACGTTAGAAAACGACATGATCACACAATACACGAATAGTGTGTACACCAGCAATGTTTACGAGCAACTAATAATTTAAAGTAAAAATTATTTTTATTTTTTAAACATAGGTATCTACGCGGCCGGCGGCTTCATGCTTTGATAGAGATTTGTAAGTAATCAAAATATTGTTTTTTTTTATCGATTGATACTCGTCTATTTTTGGTATCGATTTAGTATTGTAGTTTCTCATTCTTATTCTCGATTCAACATCGCATGGAATTGTTTAGAACTTTTACAAAACTCAAATTAGCGAGGTACACTGCTGTAAATGAAAATCATGCCAGTTTTAATTTCAGTTTCTGTCTCAATATCGATGATATTGACCGATAAAATATTTGTAAAACTTTACTAAAATTGTGTTTCATAAGTCTCTCTCGTTTCTGTTTACTAATACTTGTGTTATAATAATGTTATTAGTAATTGATCGATAAACAAACAAAAGTACTTTTACCATTGGGTAATCTGTGTTTTTACAACAAATCCTTCAACCAGATATAAGTTTCGATTAATAGCGATAAAAAACGTTATTACGCAAAAAATAGTACATCCCTAGTTTCACCTACTTTTTTCCTTTGCGGACACCGACAAACGCGCCGCGCGCCGGCATCACAAACGAGACCGCCAAATATTGAACATAAATTTATACATTTAATATCCAACAATAAATCAAACGATGATACCGCCGAAAATGGTGTTGTCACATTTTAAAAATTTACCTAATTTTGGGGAAGTTCGCGGGAAAAAAAGATAATTTCAAAATTCAATAATATTGTTACTATGATGATTATGTAAAATTTCATATTTTATTTGGCCATGTGATTACCTAACCTTTATTATCCTTACGGGTCGGACAGGGTTTTCTTAACATATTGTATATATATATAACTTGTTTGACATTGCGAGATTGGCAGTTGAGAATTGTCATGCTCACTCAAATGTCTTGCTGATGGTGGCGCGTGTTGTTGGGTCATTTGGTTCCCTTCAATATGGTTGAGCTAAGTGGGGCTGATGCGCGCGTCATGCTCGTGAACGGGGGCCGTCAGTGGAGACTGGTCATCTCTTAGCTGCCAGTGGGCTTAATTCATTTTTATATTTTAATTAATTTTACATTGTGCTCACATGATAGAAGCAACATAAATATGTAACGAAGAAATGTAACCCATATATTATGATTTTAAAAGAGTGTCCATGGAGTTTCTTGCACGTTCTTCTCTATAGAGATCTACGCTTTGGAACGTGCAATTTAGCTTCACTTTTCTTGAACTGACCGACATTGACTATTCAAAAGTACCAAGTGATGGTTAATTTGAAATAAACGATTTTGATTTTAGTAACAATGGGAATCCCACGGGTGTCAATTCTTGGTCCTTTTTTGTTTCTTATTTACATCAATGACCTGCCGTACCTAATAAAGGATAACCACGATATAGTGTTGTTTGCAGATGACACTTCACTTTTATTTAAACTGAAACGTCAGCAGCAGGTTACTGATGATGTAATTAGCGCGATCTCCAATGGACTACCTATTGGTTTAATGTTAATAATTTACTCTTAAACGAGAAAAAAACCAAATGCATTAAGTTTACCTCACGTTAGGCAGGTTGAAACTAATGTGCTGATAAAGCGCGAAGAATTGAAATCTGAAGACAGCACAGTATTCTTGGGGTCCACATATAGAAAAATTGACAAAAAAACTAAGTTCTGTTGCATACGCAGTTACAACGATTCGTAATTTGAGTGATATTGAGATGGCCCGTTTAGTGTATTTCCAAAGAGTAATGTCGTACGGCATTCTGTTGTGGGGAAATGCCGCCGATATTCAAATAATATTTGTTTTGCAATGCAAACGAGCTGTTCGTGCAATTTATAAATTAAGTCCGAGACACTCTCAGAGAAAAATTAAAAGATATTAATGTACTGACCGTGCCGTCTCAATATATTTATGAAAATCTTTTGTATGCTCATAAAAATATAAAATTGTTTAAAAAATACAGTGATGTCCATAATATAAATACTAGGAACAGGCACAAATTTATTGTACCTACAACAAGGCTCAAGAAAATAGGTGGCTCTTTCAGATGCCAATGTATACATTTTTACAATGGACTTCCAGAGGTGGTTCAAGATCTGAGCCTGAATAAATTCAAATCCTTCATTAAACGTAAGTTGTGTCAGAAAGCATTTTATAGTGTGAAGGATTATATTGAGGACAAAAAGGCTTGGGCTTGAGCTGCGTCCGATTTCTATATACTGATTGTTCTTTGATTTTGCCTCTTGTAGTTTTAATATGTAATTGTTTATGTTATTAATTCGAAGCCTGTATTACACACTATGTAGCCAAGCATATTGTACGTTACGGAATTGTATCGCTGACAGAGGTATTCGGCACTTGTACAGCTACACAGGAGCTAAACTTAGTATTCGGGAACACTGTTGGAGCTGCTGAACCTTGGACAAAACTATCTTAGCATTGTGTAGATTAAATTTCTTAGTATTGTATAATTGCATGGCAAACGTGTGAGCACAATGTACGAATGTGCTGTAAGGCATTTATTTGTTGGGTTAGTCTTTTTTATTGACTTGATTGTGCTCTGGCTGTTGAGAGTATGTCATGCTCACTCAAATGTCTCGCTGATGGTGGCGTGTGTGTTGGTTCATTAGGTTCCCTTCAATATGGTTGAGCTGAATGATGCTGATCCATACGTCATGTTCGTGAACGGACGCCGTCAGAGAGGTCTGGTCATCTCTTAGCTGCCACGGCCTATTTTATTTTTGAATTAATGTTTGTGTGTTTTCTGCATTTCTCACACGGTTGATTTCAACATGAATGATGTAATCAAATAGCAACAACGGCTATTGAATAATAGCTTGAAAATTTAAAAGAGTGTCCATGGAGTTTCTTGCCCGTTCTTCTCCATAGGTACCTACTCTTTGGAATGGGCGACTAGCTTCATCTTATTGACTGACCGACCTTCTGACAATTCAAATTCTTTGATTTTTTTTTATTTTGATCATTATTCGTATAATTAACACGTCTAGAACTCGTAGTACGCATAGTAACATCGGTGTTTGACCCTGTTTTTGCAAACTGTTCATTATGCGCCGGCTACGGCGGTGCCGGAATGTGCTGACTCCGCGACTGTGCCCTAGTTTCATGCTGTCCACGATTTTCGCAATTTGTTGAATTATTGTATCTAGAGTTATTATTTCTAAATTGCGACGGTTTGTTACGCGAATTAGAGTTTGATTTGGTTTGTGAATGCATTTAATTATCGCTTCTTGTGGGCTTATTAGGTGCATGTGTACCGGATAACGGTCTCGGTTGACTGTTCGGCTGTACTGAGTCGTGAGTTGAACTTTCTGGAAGTTCTCTTCCTCCAATACAGTTCTCAAGGGTCTTAGAGTATTAACATTTCTTAATCGTACTAACCTAACTAAATGGGCCGGTAAATTATAAAGAAAAACATTTAGCGATGAGTTATTATAAATGTGTTGTTTGGCCTGACGTACACTGGCATCGCTTATTGTCTCGTTTACGTTCGCGATCAGTATCCTGCGAATATTTTGAATTCTATGGCAAAAATCTAAATAGCTTTCCTTAAATTTGATTTTCATAGATTCTAATTCCGATACTAAACATTCTTCCGTTCTCGGATCTCCAAAATGTTCGGAAATTAGCGTCTTTAACTCATGCAAGTACCGATTTGTTCCCTTTCTCCTACTAGGTTAGCTGCTTCACCTGTGAGCCTACTGGTAATCACATGAAACAGATATTCATTTTGTGCGTCACTGCCCTGGAAGTTATTTAAAATGTATTAACATTTCTTAATAAATAGTGGGAGCTGGCTAGGGGTTGTCCATTAATCACGTGATCTTTTTTTAGCATTTTTTAACACCCCTCCCCCATTGGTGATTCGTAGTGAGGTTTAAGACCACTGGACGACTGCAAAATTTGGTAAGGAGGTATAACGAAGCGTTCAGGAAGAATAGATCGAAGAGAACTCCGCAAATCTCCACAGCAAGCGTGGTCATCACACTTCACCACCTGGTAATAATATTAAGATATCTTAATCATATTAGATAAGAAAAGTAAATTATAAAATAATAATAAATGAGATTTTACTAATGTACCTGAAGCAAATACTAGCTCTCTCGCACATGCTCGCTATACCACTGCAGAGAAGGCAAGTCTGGAACAAAGCTTTCAGCAGTGTCATCGGGCTCGAGGTACTCTGCTACGACGTCATGGCCGTCGATAACCATATTATTCCATACTTCTGTGAGAACTTCTCCAGCCTTCTGAAAGTTAATTTTTTCGAGATCATGATCTTTTGTTCTCCCTTGTTCATCCAAATGAGTTCCATAAGAATCATGCGGAAGTATGAGTCCAGATAATTCCCGGCTTAAAGGCGCCATTCTTCTCTCAACACGGTTGAATGCGCTTCTGCTGGATGCATTCGTAAAAATGAATATTGCATCTAAATCATGCTTGACAAAGTGGTGTATGGCATGGGAAATAACCTTTGGATATCTCGGGTTTTCATCGGGTCCTCCATCAGATGAAATCAGAACAACTGGTTTCAGGCGTCCTTCTTCATCCCGCATAATTTCCTTGAAATTGTTGAGTGTAGCAAGCTTATTGAAGTCCACAGCATGAGTAGAAGCTGTCGAAGAGGAATGTTTGCCACTTCTAATCGCCACGTATGTTGGCCCTGAATAAGTAATTGCTTCAGCACGGCCCATATCATTTCCTTTTATGATGCACCCAGCATATACACTAGGGATCAATTTGTGCCTTGTAGCAATCACCCAATCATGATCAGGCAATGAGACACTATATTCGACATGCATCAGGAGAGGAGCTTGTTTATTTGCCGCTGTCAAACCTATAGGTCCCGGGCTTTATCATCTTGGGACAAAAAAAAAAACAGTTGTTTTGGCCCGAGAATAGATGCCAGCGTTTCCAAGGATCTTATTGTGGCGACACAAAAATGTTGATCGACATGAACCTTATGGTGATCTGCCTCAGGGCGACTCAATTTGACAGGCACAGTGACTACATGCCTTTTACCCTCCAAGGTGGTATAATTTCTAGGGAGCAATCGAAGATACGTGCCACTCTTCGAAATTTGAAATCCGTGCTCCTTTAGCTTTTCATGGAGGTCAGTAAGTGTTCGGCAACTGCGAACAATTTCTGAGCGACGCCGTTCCTCCGCAGAAGCACCAAACAGCCAAATCGACGATAGTTTTTAGCAATTGCGGTTGTTGCTCTTCTAGGCGTGGGCGACCTGAGGCAGAACGCGCCTTAAGAAGATCAGCTACAATCGGACTCTGATTGCAATTAATCTTTGATTTTATTGATAATCTATGTGACTGGGAGTGACGCATATGTTGCTCCTTCTTCCGTAGTTCTTTTGTGCATTTATCAATTTCTCGGCGCGGTTTGGTCACATCACGTGTCTCATTTTCAGTGGCGCCCAGAAAATCCCTACGACGAACAGCTAAGTCAAATTCCATTTGAAGAAGAGAAATCTGATTCTTCAACTTATCCTGTGCAGGAGTAGCACGTACAGGCTGCAGTATAGAGCTGCTTGCACTTGGTGTATCGGGTGAATTCTCGTCGCTACAATCCAAATCTTCACCTTTACGTTTCCGAGCACCTGGAATGACCGACATTTAAACAACAAGAAAACATTGAAATAATCTTTATAAACTAAATTACTAATTCTTATTTAGAATTATAATAATACTAGCTTTTCGCCCGCGACTTCGTTCGCGTGGACTTCAGGTTATATCACGCTTGGAAAAATTTCGCGCATTAAAATAAATTGGAAAAAAAATTTTGACGTCGAAAGCGTACCAGACAGACAGACTTTCGCATTTATAAGATTAGTAGGAATAAATAATTGACTGCTTAAATAATAATTGATATTGCGAATTTGGGATGTTTCACCTGTTGAGGTGCTTTTAGTAGTGACATTGCCTTCGTCAGTAATTTCGGTACCGATCGGTGAGACGCATATCGCAGGCGTAGGAAGTTTTACAGGTAGATTTGGCTCATTGGATGTCATTGGCAAAACAGAAATTATTTCGCTGGCATTCTGAAAATTAATAATTTAATTATTATCGTGTAAGTAAAGATAATATCGTGCAAATTATATTATATTATAAATATTATATTATACATTAACCATCTCCAGTAATTTTATTTTTTCTTTTATTAAAATAAGTGTTCGAAACAGCACACAAACCATGCACAATCCTCGTATTTTCACTAGAATAATGTGTATGTAATTATGTGTAGGTATGCAATATCATACTGCCACCGTTCATTAGTAGACAAATTTTTCAGTTCAATAGTATGATCCATAAATAGTTTTAAGTTTTCACAAAGCGACAAGATATTAATATATAAACAAGCGCAAAATGTGTAACAATAGTAATATAACCTTCACCTTATAACCACCACGACTTACGGTTTATTTTGTTTTTTACTTTAGATAAACCCATGCCACAAGGTTCAGCTCAAAACACCTACTTTTTTAGAGTTCAGCGATCGGTGATATGTAGGCATATGGGTTACGTGATGTTTATTCAGCATTTTTTATGGAATGGAATATAACATTCCTGTGCGCCAATGACTAGCTAAAACTATTAAAAACCTAGAGATTATTTAAATAACTTCTTTATAATTTAAAAATAAAAAAAATTCTTTTGGATTTAAGCAATACTTAAAGTACGCTATACATATTTTATCTATTATAATTTCTAAAATAATATATATTTATAAATTATTTAAGGAAAAAATATAGATAAAATATGTATAGGTAATTAATTATCAAAAATGTTGGAAGATTTAACAATAACATTGATATTACAAATAAACTATAGATGAAGTCGTATTTATTAGGGCAATGCCCTTAAACAGACAAATACTAGTTATAACTTACATTTTTAGAATTAGAACAATAATAGAGAATATTGGAAGACTTCTTTGCTTGGTGCTTTCGGCGGTAATCTGCTAGAAGATCATTCGCCCACTTCGCAAATTCTTCTTTTGTACAATATTTTTGTTTTGCATTAGCCCACAACTCATTAAATTCTTTCTGAGCAATACTAGGTTTTTTTCTTTATACTCGGCGAAAAGGTCTTTATACAGATCACCTACTTTAAACATTGTTTTAATGAAAAACGTACAAGGTAACGGTTTACGCATGTATTCGGCGCCAAAACAACAGAATAACTGTCGACTGCATGCCGAGCCGGGCGGCCGGCGGCGCATGCGCGTGAGGCCTCCGTCTGTTGCCTGGCAACGGCGAGTCAAGGTCACGCCGCGCCGTGCCGCTTAATTAATATTTGTTTAAAAATCGCGCGTTAGACGAAAAAATAAATACACGAGATATCTTACTACACATCCTTGTGTTATTTTCGTGATTTTTATCAACGATTGACCACGCGACGCGATAAATCACGTGGTCAATCATTCCTGCCATTGGTTGGTTTAGTATTCGATTTCGCTTCGCTAGGAAGCGATGTTACATTGGCTAGGGCCCCTGAGGCCGTCTTTAGTAATCGTATGACCTAAGTATTAAAACACGCTCTTTCGGTTTACGACTGACGCTTTATTTCATATTAGAGGTGCCACTACAAACATCACAGATAAAACAAGAACAGCACTACTTACAGAAATATTTTGGTACATATATAATTTTAACACCCCTACTTAACGAAATATTTCAAGTAACAAATAAACTTAAATTTTAATTAGGAACAAGACCTATCATTCTTAAAAATTTATAATACTTTACTGATATTAAACCTTTGGTTAAAAGATCAGCAGGCATATCTAGAGTTGACACATATTTCACATGAATTACATTATCCTTTATAGCATCTTTAATATAGTGATAACGCACATCACTGTGCTTAGTTCTATTCAGAGACTGGTGATTTGAAGATAATTTCAATGCACTCTGGTTATCACAATGCAACTTAACAATGCTTAATTTACCTGTTAGTTCATATATCAAATTTCTCAAATAAGTGGCTTCTCTAGCCGCCTCCGACAATGCTACATATTCAGCTTCAGTACTGGATAAAGATACAGTTTTCTGCTTCCTGCTCTGCCATGAAATAACAGAACCAGCCATGGTAAAGCAGAAACCAGTGTAAGATTTCCTGTCCAAAACATCACTTGCCCAATCGGCATCTACAAATCCTTCTAACTGCTTATTACTATCTTTGCTATATTTCAAACAATAATGTTTAGTTTTTTGTAAATATTTCAATACCCTTTTAGCTTGATTAAAATGAGTTTCGTTATAGTAATTATTAAATTGGCTTAAGTAACTAATGGAATAAGCTATATCTGGCCTAGACAGAACAGCTAAGTACATCAGACTCGATATCCCTTTACTGTATCAGAGTATCCAACCAATATAAATGGTTCAGCTTTTTTATCCCATTTCAATCTTCGTTCTTTGGGAACATGTACCATCACCGGACTTCCGAATAGACGTACATGGCTTAAGTCAGGCTTCTTTTGATACCACACTTCATAAGGGGTTTTGTTTAGTAAAGTTGATGTAACACATCTGTTTTTCAAATAAACTGCTGTATGAGCAGCTTCTGCCCAAAATTGCTTTTGAAATTTTGCCTCTAAAAGCAAACATCTGCCTTTTTCTATAATAGTTCTATTGGCTCTCTCACTGACACCATTCTGCTCAGGGGCATATGCCGTAGTCCTTTGATGAATTATATCTTCATTTGCCAAAATTTTTTCCATTACACCATTACAGAATTCACCTCCATTGTCAGTTCGAAGTATCCTGATTTTTCTGTTTTGTTGGTTCTCAACCATAGCTTTAAAATCCTTAAATCTCTGGACAACTTCATTTTTGTGTTTGAGAAAATAAATGAATGTCATCTTACTGTAGTCATCCAAAAAAAGTAAGAAGAATCGTGAACCACCAATCGACTTTGTCTCCATAGGCCCACACACATCTGCATGGACTAATTGTAATATCTCCTTGCTGGTATGTTCACTACGTGAAAATGGCAACCGTGTTTGTTTGCCTTCACAACAGGTTATACAATTCTCCTTCTTTTTGTCACTAGGAGAAGAAAAATTCACTCCTTCTACAATTCCATTTCTCATTTTATTTAAATCACTACTATTGATGTGTGCTAGGCGCTTGTGCCATAACTCTGCACTTGCCAATGCTGGTGCTGCTAACATACAATCTGTTGTTTTTAAATTCAACTTGTAAACACCATTTATCAAATATGCAGTGGCTACTACATCATTCTTCTTATTTCGAATGTAGCAATTATTACTTTCAAACACAACATTGTTGCCGTTCTTTATAAGCTCACTTACTGACAACAGGTTTGTTGACAATTTTGGAATACATAACACATTCTTGACAGTAATGTCGTAGTTGAGATCTGAAGTTATTTTCACGTCCCCGGAGCACTTTACGGATACCTTTGTACTATCAGCTACCGTAATTTCTGAAATAACTGGCATAAAATTAGCATTTTCTATCCAATTTTCATTCGATGTCATATGCGCGCTCGCACCAGAGTCAATATACCACTCACTTTTATTATACTGTCCACTTAAGAATACCATACTGAACGCATTCGTTTGTTTATTTTTCTGTAATAACGGACATTGATTTCTAAAGTGTCCGATTTCTTTACACTTGTAGCACACGACCACCTTTTTCGATTCTCTTTTAGACGCCATTGACTTTTGTTGTTGGTGACGGCCATTTGCATTTGTAGTATCATGGCGAGTCTTCGAGAACTGTCTATTTGCCGCGAATGCAGCGCCCCTGGTGTCTAAATCTAGAGAAACTTCCAAATCGATCAATTTCGATTTTATAGAATCTGTGGTAATCTGTATTCCAGAATGTTCGATTGCCATGATCATTGGAGAACACTTTTCTGGCAAACCTGCTAATAATAGCGATCCTATCCATTCATCTGTTATGGCGAACCCGGTTCCTTTTAATCTTTGTGCTGTCTCGACGACTTGTGTTACATAATTAGTCATTGAATCATAGTTTTCTTGCCTGATTGAAATTAATTGTCGCAGCAAAGAGATTCTTCTTGAGAAACCGGAGTCAGCAAACATGTTTTTTAGCTTTGTCCACAGCTCAAACGAGGTTTTCGTTTCCTTGATATGAACATACAGCCCTGAATCAATAATCAGTATTAATTTTGCCTTAGTCCTTTCGTCGTCTGCAGTCTTTATTTCTGCGCTGGGCACCGCCGTCTTGATATACTTGATCATAGCTTCCAGCACTAACAAATTCTCTGCCGCGAAACTCCATTCATCATAATTTTCCCTCCCTTTTAGTTTGGGAACACTTTGTATATAGTTTAAAGCCATTATCTACCGAATGGTTTTGCGTTTTTCTTAAACTGTAATATTTTTATCACTTAAGAAAATCGAGATATTTGCCCATAACCTATTAAAACACGCTCTTTCGGTTAACGACTGACGCTTTATTTCATATTAGAGTTGCCACTACAAACATCACAGAAAAAACAAGAACAGCACTACTTACAGAAATATTTTTGTACATATATAATTTTAATACTGAGTACAATACTTCTTTACGCAAAAAGTCAGACTTATCTAGTTGAACTTTCAAGTTGGTTTTTCTTAAACGATCAAAAATTTCTCTAAGTTTGTTTACGTGTTCCTGGAGACTAGTCGAATAGATCATAACATCATCAAGATATGCCAGGCAATGTAAGCCCTGTAGACCTCTCAGAACGTTGTCCATTGCTCTTTGAAAAGTTGCAGGAGCTGTCTTTAATCCAAAGGGCATCCTATTAAATTCATATTACCCAAATGGTGTTGCGAATGCATTTTTTTGCCTATCATCTTTCTGTTCCTGTACCTGGTGATACCCGAATGCCAGCTCTAGAACGTAGAAAAGTACACACTCTTGCCTAACTTATCAAAAAGGTCATTGATGTTGGGCAAAGGGTATTTGTCGTCGATAGTGATTTCATTTAGACGCCTATAATCTACAACAATTCGCCACTTCTGTTTTCCGGATGCATCTAACTTCTTTGCTACTAAATGCACCGGTGCACTCCAAGGAGAGTGGGATTCTCGGATTACATCGTCCTTTAATAACTTGTCTACTTGGCGTTTGATCTTTTCTGTTTGAGGTGGCGATATTCTATAAGCCTTAACATTAATTGGATCCTCATTGATTGTTCTAAGCCTATGTTTCACTTCGTTAGTAAATGTTAACGGTATGTCGTCGCCATAAAAAATGTCCTTATATTCGTTACAGATGTCAGGAAGTCTGAAAGTGGCACCGGTAGCTGAAAAGTTGTGTGGAAATCGGTTGTCATGGTACTGGCATGTGTTACGGAGAACTGAGGAGAATGTCGTGAGGAGAGTCTTAATTATGAATGTTGATGGCTATAATAGTAGGGGAAGACCAAAGAAACGATGGATGGAATGTGTGAAGGATGATATGGCTAAGAAGGGGGTGACTGCCGAGATGGCTTCTGATAGGGATGCATGGAAGAAAAAGACATGTTGCGCCGACCCCAAATAAATTGGGATAAGGGCAGGAGAATGATGATGATATTCGTTACAGATGTCTCAAATCATCTTTCTTTATCTTTAATGTGATCCAATCTTAGCTTGTTTAAATTATTCGATAATAATTTATCTAACCTATTCACGTCAGAACTCATATGATTAACTGATATTTCGGCCGGAATATAAGGTTCGACCTTGAATGGACTCATGATTTTTAAAGGCATTTCGACATCTCTACAATTTTGAAGAACTGTATGTGCATAACTGTCAACGCAGATAACTAAGGCCCATGGCATCCTAATTCGCTCTGTTAATTCCATATATTCTAATACGGCATCACCGTTTTTTAGGCTTACCAGTAACTTAACTATTGATTCGCTCCTGGACGGTAAAATATACGTATCCTTTTTTTCTAACGTGTAAACAAACGGTATACTACCAAATTTGGTGTGCAAGATCAATGATTTGTAATCGATCCGGGCATCCAATTGTTTTAACAAATTACTAGCTATCAAAACGTCATAATTACTAGCTACAGTGTAGATGTAAAACTTATGCGTCTCATTACAATTAAAAATATTGGGTAAGGGGGCAACCACCTCAGAATGTATATACTATTCCCATGAGTACTTACTACCTCGAAGGGTTCTATTATATATGTTATTCTTATAATATGTTTTAGCCAAACACGGATGAATAAAAGACCTAGTGCTGCCTGAGTCTATCATAAGCACTGCGTTACCTAGTTCAGGTATTATTATATGAGGTAACGAGCGACAATTACTATAATTTAAAATTATATTTTCTCTGTGCTTGAGGCCTGAATGAAAAAATTTTCTACCGAACTAAACTCGTTTGAAGTGCTCGTGTGTGGTTCGGAGTATAATTCATTATTATTATACGTAATAATAATAATAATAATTTAATTTATTAAATGACAACAAAGGTCCAATGGTTTGTAACTTAACTTATCAACTAAGGGTTAGTAATACTTAAAAAACTAATCAAGACTGCCGCACAAGCAATGCTAACCAGTGTCTTAGCACTGGCGCATCGAGCTTGTCGGCCATGGCTTGTAGGATGCTGTTGGCGCTGGTCCTAGTTCTACCGAGCAACGAGGCCGCCCTCTTCCTCACGATGGCATAAAAATCATCCACTCGCGCCAAAGCGAACATGCCCGACGCACTGCAATACCTAGGCAACCCCAACAGCACCCGAAAACCATTATTATATTGCACACGCAGGGCGTCTAGAGCTTTCCGCGTACAGCTAACCCACAGACCGCCCGTGTAGAACGACTGACAAAACGCTTTGAACAAAGCGATTTTGACCCCATCACTACAACGAGCAAATCTGTGGGCCAACATGTTGCATCTAACTGCTAGCGCCCTGCGTTCGCGTTCAATGTCTACTTGATCTTTGAGGTCCACAGTCAAATAATGGCCTAGGTACTTAAATTGAGTAACCCTATTTAGTGGCTTCCCCTTTAGGCAAATTATGGGCTCATAACGCACCCATTTCCCGGGGACCTCAAAGATCAAGTACTCACTCTTATTGACATTATATTGCAAACCGTGAGTAGCAGCAAACCTCTCACAAACACGTAACATCTCTCTGATTGAGCCAGCCGTTGGGCCCAGCAGCACCATGTCATCAGCATAACTAATATTATTGACACTAATGCCATCTATCTTGCATCCGACTGGTTTGTTGCTAAGCTCAACGATCAACTCATTCACGTACAGGTTGAAGAGCCTAGGAGAGGTTAAACCCCCCTGCCTAACTCCACACTCCAACCTGTACGGTTCAGAGAGAGTACTACCCCAACGAACCTGATTACATTGGTTCGAGTACCGGTATTGAAACAGGCCCGTCAACTCCTGAGGTACGCCCGCCCCCCCCCCGACCTTCTCCCAAAGGACATCATACGACACTAGGTCGAAAGCCTTCGAGAGATCAAGGAAGCAAGCATATACCGGAGTATATGTAATGTATGGATCATTATTCGTATAATTAACACGTCTAGAACTCGCAGTACGCATAGTAACATCGGTGTTTGACCCTGTTTTTGCAAACTGTTCATTATGCGCCGGCGACGGCGGTGACGGAATGTGCTGACTCCGCGACTGTGCTGACCTAGTTTCATGCTGTCCACGATTTTCGCAATTTGTTGAATTATTATATCTAGAGTTATTATTTCTAAATTGCGACGGTTTGTTACGCGAATTAGAGTTTGATTCGGTTTATGAATGCATTTGATTATCGCTTCTTGTGGACTTGTTAGGTGCATGTGTACCGGATAACGGTCTCGGTTGACTATTCGGCCGTACTGAGTCGTAATGGGGTGACTTTTTAAATGGATTTCTTAAGTTATAAACTGTCTGGAAGATCTCTTCCTCCAATACAGTTCTCAAGGCTCCTTCTGGAGTATTAACATTTCTTAATCGTACTAACCTAACTAAATAGGCCGGTAAATTATAAAGAAAAACATTTAGTCCTGAGTTATTATAAATGTGTTGTTTGGCCTGACGTACACTGGCATCGCTTATTATCTCGTTTACTTTCGCGATCAGTAGGGGAGGTAGGGGAGGGATGGGCACCTTTTTACAAATTATTTGCATAAAAAATTAGATTTTATAGATAATCATCATTTATTGCAAATTCTTATTGCACCACACATTTGGCTAAATGTCTGAAAAAAAACTTTCTCAAAATTATTATCAGTCTAAACTTTATGAGATACTTCAGAAATTAAGTCAAAAGTGCCCAATGCTCCCTATGGCAGGGAGGCTTGGACATACCCTGTGGGAGGCTTGGGTATGGCTTATAAAACACGTATATCTATAATAGAATTCAAAAATAAAAGTTAACAACAAATAAACATCATCTTAAATAGTATCTTAACTTATCTAAGATTAGGTATCACCCATAAAGGTTTATCAAAAGTGTATTTAGAGCTACCACGTTTGGTTTTATTGCATGTCTTTGGTCTTGGCAATTTAGTTTTGATGTCGTCTAGTGGGAAATAGGCTATGTCATCTACTTCCGAAAAAAAAGGTGTTTCTTATCTTACTCAGCCTCATAAATTTTATTGTAGCCATGGTATGACTAATGTCTTCGATTTGCCCGACATAGTACACAACAATCTTTTTTGTATTGAATTTAACGAGCACAAAATCATTCATTTGAAAATTTCTGTCAATCATTATCACATCATCTTCATCAAACTCTTCTTCTGAAGTTTCTTCAACAAATGATCCCTCAGAACTGTCAGCAAGTAAAACATTTTCTGTATCACTGTCACTACTACTCATATGCCTTTTCTTTACTCTATTCGATGTTAGGTCTGGTGGAAGTTTAGGAATCTGTTTCTTTTTTATATTTTTAAGAACTTTTTTTTCCTGCCTCTCTTTTTTAGCCTTGTTCTTGGTTTGTCTTTCCTGTTCTGCTAATTCTATCAGTCTCTTTTCAGGTGAGTCTGTCAAAATCCTTGTTTTCCCTTTCTTCCTTGCATTTTTAGTCAGTTTTCTTGGGCAAGCCTTTGGGTATGGTCTCACTGTTTCAGGAGTTACAACTTCAGCAACATCTGTTATTATATTTTGATCTGTAGCAAAGGACAAGGAAGAATCAGTGACAGGGTCATTTAAATTAACAGGATCTGCTTCAGTTTTATTTTCTCTTTCAGGCTGTTCTGCATGGACTTGAGTTGAAGTTGACTGGATTATAGGGTCATTTCTGGACGATAACGCTTCATCAGTTATTGGTGCATCGCGATCAGTGACAAAAGAGCAAAGAAAATCTTCATCTGAAAATATATTTGAATTTAAAGGCCAGATTCCAGATTTTTCAAATCCTTTTTGTATGTTTTGTGGTTTAAAAGCTAGAGGTATAGCAATGGCTGCTAGTTTGGGGATATCATAAATTGTTACAGTTTTTCCAGGATTACTGACCATCTAGTCTGTTAAAGATTTATTGTAGTAGTTTTTTAGTGGTCCATACACTGTTAAGTCAAGTGGCTCTGTAGCTTGTGGCTACAGTGTGGTGGAAAGGTCATCAGAACAATGCCAACTTCTTTACAAAAGTCTAAGACTTCTACAGAAATATGGCTCTCGTGATTATCAAGAAGCAACAACACTGGATTTTCAGGCGTCGGTTTTGCATGTTTTGCAAAATGATACATATATTTAATGAAATTTGAAGATGTCATCCAGCCAGACGGATGTGTTGAGCCATCTGATCCTATGGGAGCATCATGAAGCATGTAGGATTTGAAATTTACTCTTGGAAATATAAAGTATGGAGGTATTGAATTTCCAAAAGCATTGATTCCACAGCACACTGTGACAAGTGAGCCTCTCTCTCCCGATGTTGCATGTCCAACTTGTTTCGAGCCTTTTGGAGCAATCACTCTTTGTGCACGCTGAACAGTCGTCAATCCTGTTTCGTCTATATTATATATAGCTTCGGGACCTAACTGATGTCGCTGAAAGACTGTTTTTAAATTTTCGAAAAAATTGTCCACGTTTGTTTTGTTAAAACTTGTAGCGCGTGATAACGATGTAGCTTCCGGTGTTCTTATTGATAAATGAGATTGCCTATTTAGAAATCCCCTTATCCAGTCCTTAGATGCGATTTTTTTATTGATCCACTTATCAGGAATATTAGTTTTCTTTATTGCTACAGCATAGTCATAGGCCAATTTACGTGCTTTGATCTTTGTAAATCCATAATTATGTGTAGAACAGACTATCATGTAATTTGACAATTTTTGTTCTTCTTGCTCAGTGAAAATCTGTGAGTTTATAAATCTGTGGGAAGAATCCTTTACAAAATATTGTTTAAGTTACCGTTGCAAACTTGATCTAGGAATTTGATATTTATCAGCTGTTGTTTTTATTTTTGCTCCTTTTGATACCTCTTCCATAGAAGAGCCAGAGCCATAGCTCGTAATATCAAATCTTTTGGAATCTCCCTCTGCAAACCTTTCTTTTTGAATGTGAACGGCATTTTTCTGTAATTAAAAATAATTCAAATAGTTTAAATAAAGCAGTTAATTAGAATTTTAAAAATCCTTCTATTCTCAAAATATGGGAGGGAACATTGGGCATGCCCAAACCTCCCTCACTTCAGGATGCCCATTGTTCCCTCTGTATACATTTTCAACATAAGTTACCGGTATTTTATTTTATTCTGAATTTTATTTTATACTGAAATTCATGCAAGTTACCGGTATTTTATTTTATTAAGGTATTTATACCTTAATAAAATAAAATACCGGTAACTTGCATGAATTTCAGTTTAATTTCTAAGTTAGTAAATATACATTATATATACAGTATGTTAACTAACAGAGGGCGTTCCCGTTAACCCGAAATAGTATAGCATACATACATGCTAAAAAAAATATTTCCATTCGAAAACAAAATGTTTTAAAATTTTTTCCAATAGGAAAATATTCAATAAAAATTTTACAATTGACATGTAAAAGAAACACACTGTACATGCGAACATGAAAGACGGCAACGTCGCAATTTATTTATACATGACGACTACTATTTTGATTTAAAACAGGAGGTTTCAAATTTATTTCCAATTAGATTTTTTTTTTTATTCGGATTTTTTTATGCTTATTTTTCTATGCTGATATTTTTATTTTAATCTATTAATGATATATATTAACGAGTTTAAGGGAACGCCCTCTGTTATTTAACATACTGTATAACAATTAAAAACTTTTTTACAAAAAAACAACCGACTTCCAAAAACCACTACAAAGTGAAAAATAATTAATTTCGGAAGTCGGTGTCTTTGGTTTTGTTTATTCGTTTTTTGACACCGACTTCCGAAATTAATTATTTTTCACTTTGTAGTGGTTTTTGGAAGTCGGTTGTTTTTTTGTAAAAAAGTTTTTATTTTACACTTTTTAGTTGTTAAAAGTACTATGTATTCAGTTGCATCCGGTCAGACTGGAAGCTGACGCAAATATAGTTGGGAAACGACGTAATTTTGTTTACTTTAATTTTTACCCGTAAGTATTCCCTCAACTACCTATGGTCTTCATCATCAAATTTACTGCAGACCATTATTTTAACCAAATGGGTGCAAAGGTCTCATCAATATAAATGAATGAAGTCCAACCACAAAGTAGCTACTGTAAACCGTTGAGGAGTTCTCGGAACTGGCCTTTGTCTTCATCATCAGAGCTCTTATGACAGTCACAACCCATATAGGTGTAAAGTTCTTATCAATACAAATTAATCGAGCGCAAACACAAGGTAGCTACTGTGAATTGTCGAGGAGTTCCTTCGACTGTCTCCCGGCTCCATCATCAGATCTACTCCAGACCTTTATTAAATTGTAGTGCTTTAAAATACTTAATAAAAATGCTAAGAAGTGCACTAGTCGCCCCTGCAATTTTTGAAAGTTCCCCTTGTTTTCTCTGATCTTCCACCATCAAACCCTGATATCCTTATCATGGGACCACCTTGGGAACGTCTTCTTTCCAACAGAAAAAGAATTATCAAAATCGGTTCATAAACGACGAAGTTGTTCCAACAGAAAAAGAATTATCAAAATCGGTTCATAAACGACGAAGTTATGCGCTAACAAACATAAAAAAAAAGCATATATACGGTCGAATTGAGTAACCTCCTCCTTTTTGAAGTCGGTTAAAAATAAACATACCTTTTGTAAATTTTCTCTTTATTTCGATCCAAAACAAACACAAACAATGTTGCAAGTCGGTAAAGTAAACTCCCAAATTAGAAAAAAAAAAAAATTGTGACCGATTCAGAATAAAAGCGGGGTGCCCATGTCTCCCGACTGCCCGTCCCTCCCCTACCTACTACTGCGAATATTTTGAATTCTATGGCAAAAATCTAAATAGCTTTTCTTAAATTTGATTTTCCTAGATTCTAATTCCGATACTAAACATTCTTCCGTTCTCGGATCTCCAAAATGTTCGGAAATTAGCGTCTTTAACACAGGCCAAGTACCGATTTGTTCCCTTTCTCCTACTAGGTTAGCTGCTTCACCTGTGAGCCTACTGGTAATCACATGAAACAGATACTAATTTTGTGCGTCACTGCCCTGGAAGTTATTTAAAATGTATTCTCATTTCTTAATAAATAGTGGGAACTCTCTAACATCTCCACTAAATATTGGAATGATTTGAACGATTTCAGACGGAACCTTAACGATATGCTCCATTTTAAATATATATTAAACACACAATATAACACACAACAATGACAATTATATCCTAAAAGATCTTACCACGAAAAGCTTTTTAATCCTTAATAACACACGCACACATATATTTAAAACAAAGAGTATAAGTTATAAAGGAAAACTGGAAGGATAGTGAAAAGTTTTACTGACAGTCCCGTGGTTTCTCCCATCTCCTTGCAATTACTTCCTTGAAATGACTAGTAACACACACACTGCGTCAGCCTCTCGAGTTTTTACTTAATGAATTTATTTGTTCGGCGTTCTCTGTTAAACTGTGGAAACAGACGTTAAACTGTCCTTCTAGATTCTGGATACGGTACAGAGTAACTGCAGAGATCCTACCGGCTGCGCCAATTAAGTGATGGAACTCTGATGTAAATAAAAAAAAAAAAAAACTTTATTTAATTACAACAGCGTAACAGTATGATTAGAGTTAACAATAGTAATCGCTTATAACTAGACTTACATCGTTATTTATATTAAAGAAATGCTAATTTGAAAATGAGGCTATTTAGGGCATTTGGTGGTGGCAGATGTGCTGGCGAAGCTAATATTGCTGGGTTCAGCACACTTAACTCCCGCGACTCCGTCTGCGTGGACTTCAGGTTACAGCGCACGGTGGTTATCATTTCCGTGGGAATGGCAAGATAAATTACTGCAAGGTTTCCTTAAAATCAATTCAGTAGTTTTTGCGTGAGCAACAAACATTCAAACCTCTTCACAAAATTTTGCGTTTATAATATTAGTAGGATTTAATTTTACCGGGTTTAAAGGTTAGCAAAGGAATAGTAGATTGTTAACCGAGGGTGGAAAAAATCAATTCCCGAGGTATTTAGACGGCTATATGTACTCTGAGCAGGAATTGATTCTTTTACCCGTGTTAAACACTATTTTTCATTTCGAATATGATGAAAATAAAACTAGTTGTTTTTCTGAACATTTTATGGATAACACTACATGATAATGTTAGTCCTAACTTGACTATTAATTTTAAATAGGTAAAAGTTACATTTTTATTTGGAATGTTCTATTTGATATATTGTGACAAATTTGGGTGTTCTGGATATCTGTAAAAGTAGGAGACTAGTATTTCATCAGGCGGATACTCCCTGGAAGTTAACGGCTGAGGCGAATTGTGCCGTATTTTTATAGTTTCAGTTAATTTGTTCGAAGTTTTTGTTTTATTTTGGATTGAGTCCTCAATGTAGCCTTCGGCTACTGTGCTGGATTTCTAGCCTCCGTGTCTTTTTAACGTCGTCATGTTTGCCCCAGAATCGGCTAAAAGAGTTGTTGACGTACGTCTATAACAATGTCCGGTATACTGCTCACAATTTGATATATTCAAATATGTTGTTATCTGCTTCGGATACCTGAGACTTATTTTTCCCGATCACTTGTTTGAAGAATTTCCTATTCTGGTAATTGAGAAAAAAATGGTCTGATTTTGGATCACTGGGTCTCATTTTTTTAATATTTCTTTACTATTTGTGTAAACTCTTTTTGTACTACAAACGAGCGCTCAATATTTGTTTTTGTTTTACTAAAGACAAAACATAGCGCACTGTATATTTTGTCTATAAGATCTGTATTTTTGTTACCTATGTTTTACAAATAATAAATGATTTGATTTGATTTCAGTTTAACTAGTAATAATTAGCCTTGATTTTCAATGTCCTTAATTGTCAAATTTGTGAGTTCACTGCTTTTGCAAGCGTCGCTTATACCGAGTATCAGTACTACCTGTGAGAACATATTTTTTGGTATTTGTGTAATAAATACATTCTTATTTAGAATAAATTTTTAGGTGAACTTACCTTCACTGCCAAATATATCTCGTCAGGAGCATCATTTAAAAATGTTTCCACTTCATGACAGGTAAAAACCTTAGATTAACTGCTCTTGAACCCCTGAGACTGTCTTTTCAAAAAGGATGTTAAATTATGGATTTTTTTTCAAATTTACATTGTGTTTTACACTAAGTATACTCTTGAGCATTGAATATCGGCTCCATAGCGTAGAAGGTTGTAGTTTGCTAGACAATCCATTAAAATATGTAAGAAATACACTTTCGGAAAATGATTTTATATTTATTATATCTTGAATAAAACCACATGAATTAATTAATCACTGCGTAATTCTATATTCAATGCCGTAGTCGGTAATCGAGTATAAAGTAAGAAAAATATAATAGAGTAAAAAGAGTGGACCATAGATACCACACTCTTCCCCACTATGTTTTAACTTAAATATTATTAATATTTAATATTTAGTTAATATTACATTATTATATATGTATATTAATTATATATTAAGGTTTAACTTATCTGTTGACTTATATATTAAAATCAAACAAGGAGTGTAACTTAATCTAAACATTCTAAACTATTTATAATTACTACTAACTTATACTTTCAACTTAATCTAAACAATCTGAACATGTTAAAATTTGATCAACATGACGTTTCAACTTCATCCCATCCACATCAATCACATAAGTCACACCTGGAATACTTTCTTCAATTATAATCCCTAGAGCCCATAGTTTACTATCGCGTTTATAGTCTTTTACCATCACCTTTTGCCCAATCTGAAAATCTACCTTCCTATTACCTTCATTCCTCCTCTCTACTTTCTCCTGGACTACATGAACTAAAGGAGGAGGACGCAGCCTGCTAAATCGGTTTCGGATTTCCCTGCCCAACATGAGCCTAGCAGGTGTTACGCCAGTTGTTCGTTGTGGAGTACTTCTATAGTCCAAGAGAAACATATTAACCGCTGCTGTCAGAGTGTAACCACTCTCTTTAATTTTAGTTATAGCTTGATTGAAAGTTCCCACAAATCCTTGTGCCGCGCCATTTGTTGCGGGATGGTACGGTGTTATAAATGTATGTTTAATCTCATTATTAGTGCAAAAGTCTTTAAATTCTTGACTAATAAAAGTACGACCGTTATCTGTGACTAAATGCAAGGGATAATCGAACCGAGCATAAACATTTTTTAACATGTCAATTGTGCGACTGTTAGTTATGTTTGACATTTCAAATACTTCGGGCCATTTGGAATAACTGTCTACTATTACAAGGAACATTTTATTATAATATGGGCCTGGAAAATCCGCATGAATTCTACACCAGGCTGCTGGTGGTAGGGGCCATGGTTTCTGTATTTTCCCAGGTGCTTTTCTATTTTTATATCTAATTTAGGCCACCAGAAGTAAGACCTAGCAATCTCTTTCATACGTACGATTCCAAAATGGGTTCTATGGAGCTCCTCCAATACAGCATCTTTCAGACTATTAGGAATGATTATACGATAACCCCAGAATAAACATTCTCGGTCTATAGTTAGTTCATTTCTACGATTGTAGAGTGGTTGTAGCCCCTCATCAATTTGTTGTTGTCGTGGCCAACCATCTCTCATGTATCTAATTACTTTTAATAATTGTGCATCTTTTTTAGACTCTACTTGTATTTCTCTCTAATTTATAGTTTTCATTTTGGAATCATTTGCATAACACATAATACTGGAGTTCGCATCAGTATATAATGGATTAATTTCTATTTCCTCAACTTCTTTACATTTATCTGTAGCTATCCTTGACAAAAAGTCTGCTGGGTTGGTAGCAGTATTTATATGCCGTATTTTATAATTAAATGCTGAAAGAAATATGGCATATTGTTGTAGTCTTTTGGCTGCCATTTTTGGAATCCCTTTGGTTGGTCCAAAAATTCTGGTCAATGCCGCGTTATCTGTTTCTAATTCGAAAAATCTTCCATAAATGTAATTATAGACTTTGATTATTCCGAAAATGACCGCCAATGCCTCTTTATCAATACTTGCATATCTGTGTGCGTTCGCGCAGCGGAATGTTGTTGAATTTAAAGATTTTAAATATGCAGATATTTAGTGTATGACGTCGTGTAATTGTGTATGGTAAAAAAAAAATTATGCATGCAGCCATTGTGGAGAAATTCACCAAAAACTGATTCCGCTGGGCGAACGTTGTCCTGGCGGAACTTTTTTTAATCCATTGACTTTAGAAAAAAAGAGATGTGTCCAAAAATTAGTGTGTATTTGTGTGTAATTGTGTATGTATGAATAAAATTTGTGCATGCATAGACTTCGGAGAAATTCAAGTTTCCGCTGCGCGAACGTTTGGCCATTAGCTAGTTTTCATATAAAGCGCTTACATAGAGAGCTGTAGATTTTTACATACGTTGTTTTGAATTTGTGCATATTTGTGTACAAAACAGATTTAGAAAAAATCGTAGGGCTAAAAAGATTAAAATATAAACGTACGCTCGCGCGCACGCGCCGCGCCGCGTCGTACGCTTTTTAGGTCATAGTTCTTAAAGTATGCACTTTGGGGTCTAGATTTTCACGTTTATACAAACCTTGTAAGTGTTTGCAACATATTGCCAAATATCAATGATGTTCCTTTAGTAATTAAAGAGATATAGGACAATTTACCATGACAAAATCACTGTTTACAAAGCAGTCAAATATCCCGACATTCTAAAGGAATTGCATGGTAAAATGTATGCCAATAATTAGTGTATTCATTCAACTATTCACATGCAAAATTTCATCTCATTAAATCCAGTAATTAAAGAAAAACAATTAAAATACTGACGAAGCATCGAAAACCTACATAACCCGACCAAGTTCGGATAGCTATAAAAAGCGGCCGTGCAATATATTTAGGTAACATTCCAAAATTTACAGTATAATACCGGTATTGAATTGGTATAGGTGATAACACAATTGTTTCGATATAATATAAAGGTCATTTATTTTTGTTCACCTACTTTTTTAAATGTATTTGACTATGACAAAGTAGGTACTATTTACGTAGTTACTTTATTTAAGTATGCGCGTGAGATTTGAGATATAATCTAAATATATTAATTTAGGCAAATAAAATTCATACAGCTAATTTCTATTGAATATTTCACGGATCCGGATTCTTACTATAGACCCCTCAGGGAAATTAAATAATTACCACAAGTAAGTACTACCTACTGTTTTTAAATGTTGATTTATTTTTATATTAGGCAGACTCTCAAACCTAAAACCGCGCACGCGCGGAGCTCCAATGGACACTAAACTGTGTTCTTCTCATATGATCTAGGCGCCTTTCGATCAATAACGAAACAGCGCCATCTCACGGGCAGCGGGTGCATGACGTGATGTAGGTTACGGGTACGAGGATTAGCTAAGAGATACTGCGCGACAGCTCCATTCATAAACGCCAATAGATGGCGCCAACATCCTCCCCCCTTTTGAAGGGTCACCTTCAAAAACCCAATCATGAAATACAGCGAAAACTGCGAAAATATAATATTGAAACTGCGACTTATAAAAGAAATAACTGCGATCTTTATATAAATAACTGCGATAATACTAAACTAACTAACTGCTAACACTTAAACTACTTGTATTTATCAAATTAATAATCCTACTGTGTAGGTAGTGGGCACAAACGCACGACTGGACGTACGTATGTACTTAGCGGTTCTTACAGAAGCTACACGCGTCACCCCATCGTCGGAAGGAAGCGTCCTTTCCACAATCGCTAACGGCCACGATAAAGGTTATGATGATTACGACCATGTCAGCCTTGATTGGCACAGTCGGAGTATCCATTCCTCTCGAGTTTGCAAACCGTGTAAATACTCCATTCTCCACATCCAAAAGGACTGAACTAACTTATCAAGTAGAGAATGTCTCTGAAGCAGATTGAGATGATCTGATTCTACTTCAGGTGCGGGCAATGAAAGCAGAGGTGCGGTATGCAAAAAATGGCTCGGAGTCAATGCCTGTCTGTAGCTACTTCAATATGTAGCGCGCGAGTTGTGAGACATGTGAACACGCAAAAGTACGCCCTCAAAGCCCTCGCACCCCGGCGGCGAATGGGAGTGTAGGCTATAGGACCTGCGTAATCACAACCTGTATGGGTAAATGGTTTAATAGCCTGACATGTCCGACAATCTGGTAAGTCAGCCATGAGCGGGTAAACTGGACGTGGTCGAGCGCGGAAGCAAACATTACAATCGTGGACTACCTTACGGATAGCGCGACGAGCAGCCGGTATCCAGTATTTCTGCCGCAACAGTGACATGAGCTGTTCTGGCCCGGCGTGTAAATATTTCTTATGATAATATGCAATTAATAAGTTGACAAGAAAGTCATGCCTTGGCAGAAGTACTGGGTGTTTCTGTGAATAACTCAAATCAGCTGCGGTTGTTTGTACGGAATCGCGACGTGATAACAATTTAATGAATATATAAATGCAAACAGTCGTATGGAGTGGGTATTTTACTCCATGACGAAAGGCGACAAAGAGTATAATGAACACAAGAGGTGTCCGCGGGAATTAAAACAGCGTGAACGAGCTTTCTTTGCTCAGGTACTTCGTTCAGCGAGAGCGGCTCCGTACATTCAGTGGTAAGCCACTGTGGCGGATATAAAATTAGCCAGGGGGGACCCTGAGACCACAGAGGGTGGTTTAACAATTTAGCAGGAGAGACACCACGTGACAGGCAGTCTGCCGGGTTGTCAATCCCTGCTACGTGATAGAAGTTATCTGCGGAAATATTATTAGTGATTTTAATAACGCGATTGGCAATAAACGTTTGCCAACGGTAAGTACGATACACGTCTACGGTCTCATGCGGGAGACTGAGACGGGCGAGAGATAACCCTTAGAAAGGTAATCATTTACGACCTCGTCGTAAGCGGCGCGCAGCCCCGGTGAAGCTTCAAGCTTCCTTTCCGAGCATAAAAATCGCTTACGAGCGACATTTAAAGAGTCACCTAGTGTGAACACATCTTTATCAAACGGTAGACCTACGGTATAGCGACCAGTAACTGGATCCCGTTGCGTAGTTGGACGATAAAAATATTCACATTCAACATCAGCGGTATGTTGAATGGGCGGGCCGGGAACTTCTTTAAGTTCCCAGAAGCGGGAAATAAAAATATTCACATTCAACATCAACGGGATGTTGAATGGGCGGGCCGGGAACTTCTTTAAGTTCCCAGAAGCGGGAAATAAAAATATTCACATTCAACATCAACGGGATGTTGAATGGGCGAGCCGGGAACTTCTTTAAGTTCCCAGAAGCGGGAAATAATTAATTACCTACACGTCAGCGCAAACTAGCGTAATGGTGTAAGTCACATTCAACAGCAACGGGATGTTGAATGGGCGGGAAATAGAATTATTATTATAATTATTCATAGGCGAATGGACTATGACTCAGCATGATGTAATACAGGCTGGGCGTTTACTAAGTGTAGGCACAGTTCCCATTAGTACATAGCCTAACACCGTATTGACAGCGGCGGGCACTGACGGGCCTCCATGTATCCCGCCAGGCAAAAGTAAATGCGGGAACAGCGAAGCTCCAATTAAAATATCAATTTTACTAGGAATAGCGAAACTATCATCAGCGAACTGAAGTTTATTCGAATAAGGCAAGGCCTTAATATCGACAAAAGCAGAAGGTAACTTATCCGTAATTTGATCGACTACTAACGAGTCGATGTCAAATCGGATACTTTTATTAAAGCGGGAAAATATGGTTAAATTTACTGTTCCGAACGACGTTTTCTCCGCGCGTCCGAAACCACGTACAGTCGTGGACTGTGTATTGTTTTGACGTAAACATAATCGGTCACAACATTCCTTTGTGACGAAATTGCTTTGAGACGCCGAATCTAACAAAACTCTCAGCAAATGCTCACGACCATTACTGTCGTAGGCCGTGACTTGCGCGGTGGCGAGTAGAACAGTGGTGTTTGCATCACATTGCGACGCACTATGGGAAAATCGCGTATGTTTCGTCTCAAAACTCCGTATCTCAGTTATTTCAAAACTAAATGATCTGTAATTTTGCATACATATACGTGAATGTATAAGGTTTAAAAGAAAAAATAATAATTTTGAAAATTGTGTTTATTAATTTATTTAAAAAATAAAAAAAATACATGCATTTATAAGAAAATATACTTTTTTTTAAATTTACTTACATAAAATAGAATTAAATATCATTGTATAAACAGTGTCTAATGAGAAAAAAATAATGTACAAAATTCAACAATCTCCTACAGATTTTCGTTGACAGCAAGAAGGCTTCATCGAAAAGTTCTTTCGATATTGTTTCTGAGGTATTTCTCAAACTTGATATATATGGATCAGAAGTGTACAATAAGGTATGGAACACGTCTGTATTGGTAGCCGCTCTTGAACATTTTCTAGAATGATGAAGTCTAAACTTTTTGTAATCCTTTTTGCGGGATTCTTGAGCGTCTTCGGACAATTGTCCGATAGGTAATATAGCATAGTACTCAATGATTTTTTCTCCGTGAATAAGTATTTTATGTACGGAGGAAGGCATATAATACCAATTATAATTATTTACGTACAGTTGGGCGGTACTATATGCGTATTCACCGAACTTTTTGAATCAATAGCCATTCCAGATGACATAGTTTGTAGTATAATGTACATTCGTTTTATAAGTTCTACGTCTACACCTGTAATGTCTGCAGAGCAAGAGTAATTCTGAAAAAATCTCCGAGCTGTGTTGCCGTCATTACAATTTCCAGTGCCTTGTCGAGGTTTATCGATATGCAGTCCCATTTCCTCCCTAAACCGCTTTTGTACCAGTTTTTTCTTTTCGTCTTTGTTTTTTTTATTTTCTGGTGTAGTTGCTGACCACTTTTGGAAAGACAAGTTATAGGAAATGTGTAAAATCATCTCCATACTTCTAATCCAAGCGTGTAGTGTTGACAGTCCATATTGAAATGAATTTTCATTCACATCTCGTGTCCTAACTGCCTCTAAGTTATTCATTTGCCGAGGAGTAGCACCACAAATTGTACAAGAAGCGCTCGAAGGAGTTTCAGTTAAAACTTGTGCTACTTTACCATCAATCATGGTTAAAAATAGGTTATGAGTAATTTCAATTACTTCACCATTCTTATTTATCATGGAAGGAGACAGGTTTTCAATTTGATTTTTGATATCAGCCACAACAGAAGCGGTTTTTTCAGGAGTTTCTTTGGCAAATTCTATCAATATAGGTCTGCAATATCTTACGGATGAGCAAGTTTCAGTTTTTCCAAATAACAATATTAGTTGTCTCATCTATGAGTTTAATGGGTACAAGTGAAGCAATAAAAAGGTTCGCATCTGATGTGAAATCGCTTTCTTCGGGCAAAACTTGCTTGTATTCACTTTGCCCTGATGACCCGTCACAACCCCATTTGCAGAATAGTTTCAACTGTCTTAAACCGTTTTTGTAAACTGAACCAATTAGTAATATACGTGCCACAGTATGATCCAATATTTCAAGCTCCTGGACTGGAAAGGACTTGGCATCAACATCAACGGCGAGTACATCACTAATCTCCGTTTCGCAGATGATATCGTGGTCATGGCTGAGACCCTGGAAGACTTGGGCAAAATGCTCAATGACCTCAGCAGAGCTTCCCAACAAGTGGGTCTAAAAATGAACATGGATAAGACGAAGATCATGTCGAACTCTCATGTCGCACCCACTCCAATTGTAGTTGGTTGCTCTGCACTCGAAGTTGTTGACGAGTATATATACCTGGGACAGAAAGTCCAACTAGGTAGGTCCAACTTCGAGAAAGAGGTGTCTCGGCGAATCCAGCTCGGTTGGGCAGCGTTCGGGAAGCTACGCTACATCTTCTCGTCGTCCAAGATACCACAGTGTCTCAAGACGAAAGTCTTTGACCAGTGTGTGTTGCCAGTGATGACTTACGGAACTGAAACGTGGTCGCTCACAATGGGCCTCATACGAAGGCTCAGAGTCACACAAAGGGCAATGGAAAGAGCTATGCTAGGAGTTTCTCTGCGTGATCGAATCAGAAATGAGGAGATCCGCAGAAGAACCAAAGTCACCGACATAGCTCTGCGAGTCGCTAAACTCAAGTGGCAGTGGGCAGGGCACATTGCTCGTAGAACCGATGGCCGATGGGGCAGCAAGGTTCTGGAGTGGCGGCCACGTACTGGAAGACGCAGCGTAGGGAGACCCCCAACAAGGTGGACCGATGACCTGGTGAAGGTCGCGGGAAGCCGATGGATGCGGGCAGCACAAGACCGGTCATCGTGGAAAGCCTTGGGGGAGGCCTTTGTCCAGCAGTGGACATCTATAGGCTGAGGAAGAAGAAGTATGATCCAATAAGTCTTGCAGATTGACTTTTGCACTTATGTTAGTAATGGTTATGCTCGAATCTGGTGGGTAACACATCTTCTTCGCTTCGGCTAAAGTTGGATAAGAAGGAAACACTGAGCAGTTTTTGTCCGCCAAACAAATACGAAGTTTCCCATACTGTTTTTTGTTAAGGTCTAAGTCAATAAATATCCGCAGTGCTTCTTCCTTTGTAAAAGGTATAACATCTTCAGGGTTCTCAGTTATGAATTTAAGAAACTTTTTCTTATTTTTTTTGACGCAGTTCGTATAATATTAACAATTGTGGCCTCCTCCGTCTCACCCATAGACCGCAACTCCTGAGTATATGCATTGAGCACACAGTCCAGTCCGTACTCTTGTATTAATTGCATGTTTTTTCGTTTCTTTGTTTTTTCTGAAGATGCTTCGTATGGTTTCGATGGTCTGCCACCTGCACTGCTTCCAGACGTATTAGGGTCATTAACTGTGACTCGACACTCCAGTGGAACACGAAATTCACCATTTAACCAGTCGACGTTATTACTTTCAAAGCGTTCTCTTTTCCGGGATGCATTTCTCCAGCGTTCGTTACATTTAGATACCAAGTTTCTTTGAATGTAGGAGACCACAGTATTCATATCCTCTGGTGACAAATTGAAATTTTCTTGCAAGTAGTTTTCTATATTATTCCCATTTATCAACAAATTGCACAACTCTCGTTTACTACAAACAAATTCACCCATTATTTTCAAATCAGATAACTTCTGTGAATATTTGAAAATAGGTATTAACTGCTTTTTTAAGGCAACTGAATTTCTGATGAACAACTGTGGATGTTTCAGGGTTCGCCTTTCTTTTATAGGCCAATGAATTAGTGCTATGTGCAAAAAGATAAGAAACTAATATTTGCACTCTTCCCATAACCAACCTGTTTTTAATTTGACCCTAATTGATATAGTGACCATATTTTATCAAATATGGTGGTCAAAACTATATCAAAACCACCACCATCATTTTATCAATTTGACCTTAATAGATAACAGATGATTATGTGAGCAGTAAAAAGATATTGGAAAAAAATTATCTCGCGATATGTTTTGGTACCGTGTCAGAAAAGGCGCAAGTATGCGCAACTTTTTTTTTTCTCCTTGTGTAAACTAATGTATAAAGATCGTAATACAACAAATATCTCGACAGCGGCAAACAGCGGTAAACGGGTAAGTCTCGTTAAAAAAAAGTAACCTGAAAATTATACCATCTTAAACTACATTGGTTAATTTTAATTTATTTATTTATTATATATAATATTATTTAAGAAACGTTATGAGGAGATTATAAGCATTTCAAAAATGTATAATACTTTATACATTTATAAGAAAAACTTTCGAGTAATGTCTCGTTGAATTGTAGTAATGTATTGTGCCAAAATCACATCATTGAACATGAGTTAGCTTTGATGCCTTTTTATATACATTATGGTTAGCAAAAAATAATTAAAAAAATATAGAAAAGAAAGCTTATTTATAAGACTAAATTAATTAATTAGTTCTACTCCATAACAACGACTTTCACGTGAAACGGTTTTGAGACGGCCTTGTATGGGGCTTTCCCATAGTGCGACGGCCCGCTACAAGCCGTATCTGGGGTTAAATAACGCGGCGCGTCTTTAGACACCGAGCACAATGCTACGTCAGACCGCGCGGCAGGTTGCTCTGTCTCTGTCGTACGCGTGTCGGGCGGCTCGCTCGTAGACGTCTGAGTGTAATTGTTTGCTCCGGTGCGCGGGTTCGATTCCCGGGTAAAATGTAACAAAGAATGATGACGCTTCTTACACGTTCTACATACAGTTGCGGATTGACAACGCGACATCTTGTGTTTAATGCTTAAGCAATTGACGCAACCGGTAATTTTCTTAACAATCTGTAGGCGTTCATACGGAGACAGTTTATGAAAAGCGGGACATTTATATAAATGTTGATGAGCGATATTAGTACACAAGCATTTGTCAGTAGATTCGACTGTGCTGACATAGGCATTGCAGCGTGCGGAGGACTGCGAAGTTTTGTCATTAGAAATGCGAGAATGCTCAGCCGGTGTTACGCTGACGGCGTGAGCACGATACAATATCTTACCTTGTTTATTGATGAAGTCTACTAAATCATCAAATGCAGGGACGTCAGATTGATCCTGACTGTTTTCAAAGTTACGTACAGTTTCACTGTCTAGCTTCGTAATAGCTAATTGTACGAAGATTAGATTCAATAAATCTGGAATTTTTAAATGTTGTAATGCGCGAACAGCGCTGACAAACTTATCATTAAACATGTCAAAATTATTTGAAGTAGCGGAAGTTAGCGGTTTAAATTCCAAGATCTGCTTTAAATATGTGGATGCTAGCATGCGTTTATCTTCATACCTACTCACTAGCGATTTAAAAATGAGTTCATAATTTTCTGCGGTGGGCACAATGCCGGTGCATACCGCTAGGGCTTTGCCAGTTAGCTTACCTTGTAAATAATGTAGTTTCTGATGATCCGAGAGAGATGGATTATCATGAACGGCTGACTTGTAATTTGAGTAGAACAATGGCCATGAGCGAATGTCACCGTTAAAACTCATTAAATTGAATTAATGAGTTTTAACGGTGACATTCGGTGGTAACTTGATCATGGACGGTCCCCTCTCCACGACGGGTGGTATATCATCTGCGGTGTTGGAAGCTACTAAGCGTTTCAGTCTGCCATATAGTTGCTCGAAAGAGACCAAAGCCTTATTATTTTTTTTATATTAGCGGGTTGTTGGATCTTTAGTTATTAGACAACTATTGTATTGATCCATAACCTGATGAAATTCGGAGCGAATAGTGTCAATGTTCGAGCTAGCGTCTAAAAATGCCTCCCTCTTATCCACATCGTTTTTGATGTTTTTTGATAAGTCGTGGGCTGATTGTAAGCACTCAAATAATGCATTTCGCTTTGCTTCCAACGCCGACAGCGTTAATTCTGTACTATCAGACTTAATTGCTTTCTTCATTATGAAATGAGAATTTTAAATATAGTAATAGTTGATTAATTTGCGAGTAATATCAAAATGAATACTAGCGGGTGGGTATCCAACAATGTTTTTTCTAGCGAGCGCTGCGCTCGGCTTGTGATCACAATGTTTTGTAGATACCTACGAATCTTAGCGAAAATTATCGATATAGAAACTTTTTGATTTCTACTGGAAGTATGAATACTTATTACTTACAGCGAATATTAAGATAAATATTAGTATAACAGCGGGTAAATATATATAATAGTACCTATTTAGTGTAAAGCGGTATCGAATGAATTAATTACCTACACGTCAGCGCTTACATGCGTAATAGTGTAGGTGACAGCGAAATATAGGCTAACAAACCTACAAACGGCGGGTTTTACCACTAATCTAATAGGTGCCCTAAAAAGGGGAGGCGGAAACTAGATAATCAGAGGTTAGAAGGACCACAACTGATCCGGCTCGAAGGACCACAATGGAGGGGCCAAAGTGGCTTCGCGGGGGTTTAATACCTTCCTTCGATCTAGACTGTAACTTTGTATGGAAAAGAAAAAATGGCGTCACTGTCGCGCTGTAAACTCTTAACCTAGGAATGGGTTATGGAAATATCATGCACCTTACCTCGCTTTACGCCGGGCTGTTCGTCGTCTCGTAGGAGTTCGATCAGTCCACTCCGTCTTCGACTTTCTTCACCCTCGCGGTTCGGCACAAGTTCAACAAAAACAACACACGTGGTTATCAAGTTCCCCGCTAACAGCTTCGGTTTCTTTTCTTGAAGCCACAAAGACACTTCTCCAATTTGAGCGGATGGTTACAACTTATAATCGAATGATTATATCGTTCAGCGATAAATTCACACAGCAGAACTATGCAAATGCGGGTTTTTAAACAGCGGTTAGCGCGCGGTACGGGATGCGCACACGCGGAGGTTCCATGGGACACACTAAAATCTTCTTTTCTCGTATAATCTAGGCGTTGTTTCGATCAATAACGAAACAGCGCCATCTCACGGGCAGCGGGTGCATGACGTGACGTGGAGGGTTACGGGGACAAGGATTCAGCTATGAGAATACAGCGCAACAGTTCCATTTTATAAACGCCAATAGATGGCGTCAACAGGTAACATCCCAAAATTTACAGTATAATACCGGTATTGAATTGGTATAGGTGATAACACAATTGTTTCGAAATAATCAAATCAAATCAAATCATTTATTTCAGAAAATATCCATAGTTAACAACAAAAGAGACTTATAAATAAAACACAAACTTATAAACTAAAACAAACAAGAACCTCACACGGCAGTAATATGTCTGCCGCAGCATTGCTGGATGTACAGACAATCCAGTCGGTTGGCAATCATCGCGAGGACGGTGTTGTCGCTGCCCCGCACTCTGTGCACCAGAGACGCGCACCGCTTACGCATTGTGGCGTGAAAGCAGTCGGTACGAGCCTCTGCGAACATGCCCGAGGCGCTGCAGTGGCGAGGCAGCCTCAGCACCGCCCTAAACGCATTATTGAACTGGACGCGGAGGGCGCTATATGCTGCACGGGTATAATCCGCCCACAGGCTGCACGTGTAGAGGGACGTACAGTAAGCTCTAAAGAGCGTTATCTTTACCTCCCTCGAACAGCGCACAAACCTACGCGCTATAATATTACCCCTAACTGACAACGCCCTCCGCTCCCGCTCAATGTCCAGATCGTTTTTCAGGTCAGCTGTAAGAATGTGACCTAAGTATTTAATTTGCAACACCTTCTCAAGCGGTGCTTTATCTATAAATACAGGAGGCACACTCTTCAGCAAACTAGCACCAAACACCATGAATTTACTTTTACCTGCATTATATTTCAACCCATGGATCGAGGCATATTCTTCACAGGTCTCTAACAGTTTTCTAAGACCGCAGACCGATGCGCTCAGCAGCACCATGTCATCAGCATAGCTCAGATTATTAACGCATACTCCGTCTACATGGCAACCAACATGTTGACTGCTCAGCCTAACGATCAGGGCGTTCATATAGAGGTTGAAGAGCGCAGGAGAGGTCAACCCCCCCTGTCTCACCCCACACCCCAATTTATAGGGCTCTGACATTACACCCGCCCATCTGACGCTATTGGTCTGGTGTCTGTACCAATATTTTAATATATTCAAGAGTTCCGGGGGTAACCCAATACTCTTCAGTTTCTCCCACAGTATGTTATATGACACTAGGTCGAAGGCTTTGGAAAGATCCAGGAAGCACGCATACACTGGAGTAATAATATATAGGTCATTTATTTTTGTGCACCTACTACACACATCAAAAGTGTCTAGGGATCAACATACACACATCAAAAGTGTCTAGGGATCAAGCATTTTTATGCGGATTTCTTGAGATTGAGATGTGGCTATGACAAAAGTGTCTAGATCAACACACACATTGATCGGATGATTTTTGGATGAATTGGTGGCTTTGGTGATAAATATCAAATCCTTGGGTATTTTTCACAATTGACATTAAAGAGATCCTGCCTATAACAGTGAAGAAGAGTCGTGGATAGGCCATGCGCATTCAGCTTAAAGACAGTCCTTTCGACGACACGACGGCATTAGAGCGCTGACGCGTGAGCCAGACTCGAAACAGTGATGCCGAGGATTGAACCGATACGTGTCACGCGGAAACGTTACCACTCGGTGCACATCCAGGAACGTCACTGCACGACACGGCCGCCGAAATCGCGATCAACAATGGTATCCGTTCGCTCGCCTCCAGGGATGCTTGAGCATGTCCTGTGCTCAGTCGCCAACGCTTGCATGATTATGCTTGATGAGTATACACCTTTGGATGCAGCCATTCCCAGCGTTTGGATGAACTCATTTTGAGAAAATAGTTCTTGTGTTGTTAGTGTTCGCAAAGGAAAATTTTACTATGAATGACACTGGAGAAAGTTGGTTGCAAAATATATGTTGATCTCTAGACACTTTTGATGTGTATATTTTTGCAATAACTTTCTCCTGATTGATATTAATTAAAATTTTCTTTAAGGATTCATCAAATAAAGTGTTTCGTTTGTCACAGTAACGATAAACCAAGTCACCTTTGCATTAATAAAGAAATTTGCCATTTTCCTAATAAAGGGATATTTGACATTTGAACCACTAACACAAAAGTTCGAAAAAGACTGAAATAACAGTTTTCTCTAAAATTTTATTGGGTAACTTAAACAATTAATAATCCGTGTTTCTACCGCGAACACTAACAACACAAGAACATCGGTTTGGCATACTCAAAATGAGTTCATCCAAATCACGCTGTGGAATGGCCGCCCATGTTCGTTGCAACAACAAAAAAGGTCTTCTTGCGACTGGATACCCCATATTCGGCAGAGCTCTTCTGTAGCATATCCCATGCATGCTCAATCGGGTTCAAGTCTGGCGACTGAGCAGGCCAGGGCAGGACATTGATGTTAGCTGCGGCGAGTCTGTCTTACAACTCTTGCGGTGTGCGGTCGTGCATTATCATGCATTAACTGAAATAAGGGACCGATTTGCACTTGAAGGAACGACGTCTGATACAATCGTTTCAGCATAAATTTGAGCGTTGAGGTTGCCTCTGATCCAAATCAACTCAGTTCTTCCGCCGATCCAAATACCCGCCCATACCATGATGGTTCCACCACTATAAGGATGGACTTCCTGGCAGGATTTTAATCGCTGTTGGCGTCCAGGGGTTCTCCAGTGTCGTATACGTCTTGTATCCGGTCTCATACCAAAACGAGACTCATCAGAAAAGCACACGAAACGCCATTGTTCTTCTGCCCAATTTCTGTGTTCAAGAGCCCATTGATATCGAATTACGATTGTGCATTGCTATAGGTGGTACCCGTAGGTTCGGGAATGAAGGTTCACTTCATGCAAGCGGTTTCTGACTGTTTGGTCGCTAATTAAGTTCCTGAAGAGTGATGAAGCCTCACGGCTAACATCATGGCGGTTATTGTTGAGCTCTTCGAGTTAAGATTTGAATGTATCGGTCTTGTCTCCGTGTGGTGCAGCGATACCGTCCTCCATGGCGCTCAGCCACGGTACCAGTGCTTCGGTAACGTGTCCAAAGTCGACTGATAACACTCTGACTTGTATTCAGAGCTAAAGCCACAGTACGTTGCCGGGAACCAGCTTCTATCATTCCCACGGCTCTGAGCATTTCTTCCCTGCTTAAATGACGTCGCCGCTCCATAATAACGTTGGCTTTAATCAGTAGTAGGGAAACAGTAGCACTAATAATGTTTTCAATGCGTTGTATGTTTTTATAGGGAAAATATTGACAGCTGATTTTCATCTTTTACTCGAATTTGATTCACAGTTCCTGATTCAAATTATGAAATGCACCAAAAAGGATCCATATAAATTTATAAAATTATAAATTTATTACAAAGCCACATCTCAATCTCAAGAAATCCGCATAAAAATGCTTGATCCCTAGACACTTTTGATGTGTGTATTTTAAATGTGACTATGACAAAGTAGGTACTATTTACGTAGTTACTTTATTTAAGTATGCGCTTGAGATTTGAGATATAATCTAGATATATTATTTAAGACAAATAAAATTCATACAGCTAATTTCTATTGAAGATTTCACGAATTAGGATTCTAACTATAGACCCCTCAGGGAATTTAAATAATTACCACAAGTAGGTAAGTACTACTGTTTAGGTAAATATTTATCATATTGAAGTTTATTACACTATTTAACCAAAGTTCTAGCTTAAGCATACCGCTTCGAACAAAATGAACAAAATAATTATGCATATTTTGGTGGGGTGCGGGGTAACCAGTACAACGGTATACATCAATTAAAAAATCGATTTAAGAAGTATAGTTTTTTTTTAAGTTATAGATTGTTTGATCCACTAAAGTTGCAAAGGGGAACGCTCGTGCATGCCTAGTCTATTATATATTAAATACTGTATATATATATTAAATAATAAGCTAAATATGATAAATATTTACCTAAACAGTAGTACTTGCTTGTGGTAATTATTTAATTTCCCTGAGGAGTCTATAGTTAGAATCCTGATCCGTGAAATCTTCAAGAGAAATTAGCTGTATGAATTTTGTCTAAATTAACATATCTAGATTATATCTCAAGTCTCAAGCGCATACTTAAATAAAGTAACTATGTAAACAGTACCTACTTTGTCATAGTCACATTTAAAAAAGTAGGTGTACAAAAATAAATGACCTTTATATTATATCGAAACAATTGTGTTATCACCTATACCAATTCAATACCGTTATTACACTGTAAATTTTGGGATGTTACCTAAATATATTGCACGGCCGCTTTTTATAGCTATCCGTACTTGGTCGGGTTATGTAGATTTTCGATGCTTCGTCAGTATTACAATTGTTTTTCTTTAATTACTGAATTTAATGACATGAAATTTTGCATGTGAATAGTTGAATGAATACACTAATTATTGGCATACATTTTACTGCTTTGTAAACAGCGATCTATTCATGGAAAAGTGTCCTATAACTCTTTAATTACTACAGCAACATCATTGATTATTTGGCAACATGTTGTAGAGACTTACAAGGTTTGTATAAACGTGAAAATCTAGACCCTAAAGTGCATACTTTAAGAACTAAGACATGCGTGTTTTACGTTTATATTTTTATTTTTTAGCCCTAGGATTTTTTTAAAACTGTTTTGTACACAAATATGCACAAATTCAAAACAACGTATGTAAAATTTACAGCTCTCTATTTAAGCGCTTTATATGAAAACTAGCTAATGGCCAAACGTTCGCGCAGCGGAAACTTGAATTTCTCCGAAGTTTAAACATGCACAAATTTTATTCACACATACACAATTACACACAAATTTTTGGACACATCTCTTTTTTCCAAAGTCAATGGATTAAAAAAAGTTCCGCCAGGACAACGTTCGCCCAGCGGATTCAGTTTTTGGTGAATTTCTCTACAATGACTGCGTGCACAATTTTTTTTTTACCATACAAAATCATACGACGTCATACACTAAATATCTGCATATTTAAAATCTTTAAATTCAACAACATTCCGCTGCGCGAACGCACACTGCATATCTCTGTTCAGTATCATTTAATTTTTTGCTAGCATATGCGATGGGCCTGACTGTACCATCTTTTCCTATATTTGATAAGACTGCACCAAATCCTGTGTCTGATGCATCACAAGTCAAAATTAAGGGTAACTTAAGATCATAGTGAGTCAGGTTCCTCGCAGCAGCCAGTTTATTTTTTATTTTCTGAAATGCTACTTCACGCTCAGTGTTCCAACAAAACGTTCATTTCTTTGTACAATCATACAACGGTGTTAATGTAGTAGCCATATCTTTTAAAAATCGTGAATAGTAGTTAATTTTACCTAAAAATGACTTTAACAGTGTTAGATTTGCGGGTCTTTCTGCCCTTAACAATGGTTCCACCTTTGATAGATAGACAAATTTTAACTCAGCGTTCAGCACGTCTAACCAAAGATATTGCAATTGAAAAAACTGTTTTTTTTTTTTATTTATTTCAAATAACCACATCCAGCGAAGGGCTATGTAGAATGAGAAGGCATGCGTGAGATATATTAAGTCCTTACATATTAAATTGGCGTTTTGCATTGGAAGGAATAAAAGTCGTTTATTTTTTTCTATTTAACCAAAATATGATCCATTGCTATCTTTGCTCTTCTGCTATCTCATAGGTAGTTCGTTTATGCCTTTTCTAAAAAAAACATTACGACGGGAATCAATAAAGCTTTGAAGGCGGTTTGTTTGCACTGCCTCATCGGAGTTGTATTTTTGCCCCTGCAAAAAGTTATCCAAATTTCTAATAAAATGGTAGTCTGTTGGAGCAAGGACCGGGGAGTACGGTGGATGCCTTAAACATTCCAATTGAAGCTCCTCTAATTTAGTAGCAATCTATTGTGCAGTGTGTGGTCTCGCGTTGTCCTGAAGCAGCAGTGGCCTTGTGCGATTGACCAGTCTCGGTTGTTTAGAGGCTAGTTTATCCATCATTATGTGGAGCTGCTGACAGTCGAGATCTGCAGTAATCGGCTGGCCAGATTAATTTTTCAGTTTAGTCGATTGTGCAAGTGTGTGGAATAAGCCCTTAAAGTATGTGGAGGGCTGTCCCTTACACCCTGCATGATAATAATAATAATATTCCACAACTATCAAACATATACACCCAGGCACAGAACGTTTGTCATGGGTGGGAATCGAACCTCTAGCATAGCAGTCAGTGTCACTAACCACTAGATCAACAGGCCAGTCAAATGCATGGAGCTATAGTCATTAATCATGAATGTTAATATTGTAATGTCCAACGCTAAGTTATAAGTATGTAGGGGAGAGGCGTACAAAATGACGTACTAGTTATAAAATCTGTCACAAAATATTTATTTATTGATAATATTCAACACTTTAAGTTACTATGTATTCTTTGGTTAATTAGCTAGTTATAATTATAAAGATCAATCATCTGAGTACAAAAACAACATAATTAAAAGATTTTTTTTAAGCAGTAATCGGCTGGCCAGATTAATTTTTCAGTTTAGTCGATTGTGCAAGTGTGTGGAATAAGCCCTTAAAGTATGTGGAGGGCTGTCCCTTACACCCTGCATGATAATAATAATAATATTCCACAACTATCAAACATATATATATATATATATATTTATAACATAATTAAAAGATTTTTTTTTAAACATAGAAAAAAAAAAACCGTTTTGTCCGCCCTAAGCGGGTAAAACATACGTGGTGTGGACAAAATGACTGATTTTTGTTACTAACTTAGTATAAGTTAGTAACAAAAATCATTCGATTATGTGCAGAGTTCACACTTGAAACACTTAGTCTTTTTAGGAACATCTGCACATGATGCATGAGCCCATCTATTACAGCTCAAGCACTTGAGCCAGACCTCTTTTGGCTTAGATCTTGAGTAAAGGTCATTACAATAAATGCACGGACAATCCTCATCATCATCGTTGGTTACTGTATAAGCATTTAAAGAAGAGAAATCACTTTCGCTGTCAGAACAAAAGTCTATAACTTTTGTAACCTTTCTTGTATTTTTCTTGGGAGGAGGTAGAGGAGCGGATTTTGCTTTTGTTTCTTCTATATTTGGCGTTGAAGTTAATACCAATACTGTTGTTTTTTTGCGTGGTTCTCTTTTGCCATGTCCAGTCACATATATTTCTTTCGGTACTGGAGAGAGCACGCTAACAGGAACACTGATTTTTATATCTCGGAGTATTCTAGATGACGTGGGTATCATAGGTCCTGCAGTAACTGAGTCTGTAGACTCGGCAGCTGAGACTGGACGTGGGTTGTCTGCGGCTGATTTACTATCAGCTGTAGAAGTCCATTCCCACCTTAAAGACTACTGTCGCCTGCGCTAAACCGGCCACGCACTCTAATGCATTATTTTTTTTTATCGCACTCTTCGTCTTTCTTTAAAGTAATGCAAAATTTCGTTACTTCATTTGAAGTTAAGTTAGCGGCTGCACATAACAATGGTCTATCATAAGCGAGCGATCGTGGGTTCGATCCTTAATAATGGCAAATCTTTTTGTTGTGAAATTGGACCGTTGCCTCAGGATTCTGAAATTCAGATATTTTAAGATCGTTATTACATATGTCTATGGCATCCCCCACTGATTTGCTTAGCAACTGCGCAGCTATCTTGACCTTCATCTATTGATTTCGGAAATCAATGTCGCGTGGTTAATTTGTAACGACTGTATCTGTTCTATGAATCTAAATTCGATTCTGTGCCCCGTATTGTCATAAAATATTTTGTGGTCAGCAAAAGAGTTTCTAATTAGTTTAATTAAGTGACACGGTGAATCGAACAAAATATTGTATTCTTTGCCATTATAATAGAAATGTGGTTTGTAAGGTGGCTTAATTAGTGATGCGCCAAGTGATTGTGCCATAGTCAGATTAGAAGCGATGCCATCAAAAGCTATAGCAACTATCTCACAATTTGCATCTTTTATTAAATCTAGACATATTTTTACTAATCTAGATTTTTCACTTACCGTGAAACTCTTTGCAGAAAAAAAACCTACAGGCAATTTCCAGTAGTCATTTACAGCAACCACCATAAAAACGAGAATTTCTTTAGCAATTTCTATTTCATCTTCACACAAGTCGTTTCCCGCATTTACTTATCCGTAATGTTTTTTTGCCAACAAATTCAGTCTTTTCTTTTCTTTTATATGTAATAAACTAGCGCTTGACCGCAATCCTGCCTGATGGTAAGCAGTGACGCAATCGTTGATGGTAAAGCGCACTAGTTTATTAAGAGCCTATTCACTCTAGCCTTTAAGACACTCAAATTGTAGTCCGACGGAAACACCGCCGCTGGCAAATTGTTCCAGTCCCTCGATGTACGCGGTATAAAGGAGGAGGCGAAACGCTTCATCCGGATTGTAGTGGTGTTAACAACGTAAGGGTGGAAATCAGCCGTACGACGGGTTGTCCGATTGTGGAACGGAGATGGGGGAATTAAATCATGCAATTCCCTCGCACACTCCCCATAATGCATCCTGTAGAACATCGAAAGACTGGCTACTCTACGCCTGTGCTCTAGGCTTTGGAGACCATCTCGAGTTAGATCAAGGTCACCAATCAGCCTCTTCGCACGCCTCTCCATTGAATCCAAAGTGGCCAGGTGACACTTAGCAGCACCAGCCCAAATGTGGCTGCAGTACTCCACACACGAACGGACCTGTGCTTTGTATAACATTAGAAGCTGCCCAGGTGTGAAGTACTGCCGGACCTTTGCAATAACGCCAAGTTTCCTGGCAGCCACCTTGGCCTTGGACTCAATGAACCGCCCAAAGTTAAGGTTCGAGGAAATCTCAACTCCCAAAAGCTGAAGGCGGTCGGAACACTCCAAGGACACATTTCGAAAAGTGGGAGCCAAGGTGAACGGGCTCCTTTTGGCGGTGAAAAGACACGCCTATATTTTGGCGGCATTGAATGCTACAAGATTGGCATTGCCCCATTCGGAGACTGTCTGCAGTGCAACACTCGTTCGCTCAACCATGGCCTCTCATTGATCGCCTATTAGAGTTGTTCAAAACGGCTATAAAAAAATAGCACGCTACAGACTATAAGCTATTAATTTATAGCGCGCTATTAAATGCGCTATGTTATAGCGCGCTATAAATAAGAAAGCACGTGCACGTCCAGCAGGCGCGATAATTCTTGCAACACGCTACATTTCGTAGCACGTTACTTTACATTGCGGTCTACGATACATAGACCGCATACTATAACGGAACGCTAAAAAAAGCAATATAAGAAGATATCAATGAACTCTCTTTCATACTTTTCAGGCTTAGGACTGTCTATAATTGGTAAAGGTTATTCTAACATTAATTTTAATAAATCGTAAATCAAATGTAGGCGTATTTAAAAGTTCATTGATTGTATATATACAAAAAACAACTATTTACATTATATAGAGATATATACAGTAGTTCTTCTTTAATTTTTATTTTATTTACATTTAAAAACATTAGTTGAACTACTTTTGTAGTAGACAACCGTGTTCCTCGATTACTGATAGTATATCCTGATTTCGAAAAAATAAATTTAAAGGACAACTGTCAGTGACAATAATTACAAATAGCAGTCTTGCTGCCGTCTGCAGATTTTTCAAAAAAGTTCCAGATTGGCAAACCACCACCTTTGGGATTAGACATTTTTACATAGAGTACACACTAAATAATATTCACTAGTTCGTTTTGCAACAGAATTTTATATTAATATTTACACACACTAATAATACCTTTGCAGACACTAAATAATCGTCAGTAGTTCGTTTTTCATAGCTCATAGCGCAGATAGCGGGCAGCGCCCGCGGAGTGCCGGCGCGCGCTGTGCGAGTCGTTAGATCAATTTCATTCATAGCGTAAATAGCGTTATAGTGTCTTAACGTCCACCTACATAGCGTGCGCTATGCGCTATGAAAAAATAGCGTGCTATAAAATGGCGCTATGCGCTATATTAACCACCTCTATCCCCTACTAGCCCGAGCATCCGGCAGGTATCTCTCTACAACTGTGCTGTCATCTGCATACCCATAGATACCGGCCATCAGCAGATTGTTAATATGCAGCAGGAACAGAGTTGCAGAGAGAACAGACCCCTGAGGAACACCGGCATTGGTCGACATGGGCTCCGATGAGCATCCGTCGACAACAACCCGGAGGGACCGTTCAGTCAGGAAGTCTTTTACCCAGCCAGTCAGGCTAGAGGAAATGCCGTACGCTGGAAGCTTACTCAAAAGGCCAGCGTGCCATACCCGGTCGAAGGCCTTCGAGACATCAAGGGAGACAGCAATCGCTTCCCCATTCTTCTCGAGGGCCTCGCCCCACAAGTGAGTGGCATACACTAGTAGGTCCCCAGTTAACCGATTGCGGCGAAACCCTTACTGTCAGTCACTGAGGAGATCGTTACCTTCCAGGTATGCCAAGAGGCGCGAGTTCAATACACGCTCCATAATTTTGCAAAGTATGGAGGTGATCGAAATCGGCCAATAGTTGGCAGGATCGGCACGACTACCTTTTTTGACACACGGGCACGGGCACGGGCTGAACGTTAGCAAGCTTCCAGGACTTCTCTTATTTTAATTTCGTCAAAGGTCAGGTTCACGTATAACTTTTTCTTTATCGTAATTTCGGAAATTGTATTGTATGATTCCTTTGTAAACCCCTGCTCGCAATCTACACGAGAGTACCATTTACATAGAGAATTAATATGAGGCAAACATAAATCAAATATATCTCTAATATAAGTATAGCTCCTGGGACTGTAAAAATGTACAGTTAAAGCGAATGTTTTAAGGTCATCGTCATACTCAGATGTACGACTAATTTTACCCGTGGCTCTTCCATTCACTCTATTTACTAATTTTTGCAGTAAATTGTTAAGGCAAGCAACCTCTACATCATTACGATGACTTTCAAGGCCTGGCCTGTTATTTCAACCTTTGATAACCTTTTTAAAATTAATAATTCGTTTTTTCATCCTTTTAGAATTTTGCCTAAAATTTTTTAAAACCCTGTTTTTTTTTCAAAAATTTTTGTTTCAGACGTGTATTACAGTCAATCAATTTTTTTTTTCCTTGGTCTTAATACTATCGACTTGATGAGCCAGGCGTTGGTTCCTTAAGCTGGGACGTATTTACTAGAGATGAAACGGATATCCGGTAACTATCCGGTATCCGGCCTATCCGGCCTTGTTTTCACTATCCGGTCGGATACCGGATAGTAATACAGTATCCGGCCGAATTTCGGATATTAAATTAAAAATACATTACGTAGTTTACACAAAGCAAATGATACGACATATAGGATAAGAACAAGTTTTATTTTTATAATTGCAAAGTAATTGGTTAAATATTAATTAGTTCGTTTAGTACTCAAAATTAACAAGTGGCAAATTGTGGTGAATGAATACCAAATTTTCCGCATTTGTTGGTAACAGGCGACTCCGCTTGGCTTCGTATACCAAACCCGCTTCTGAAAACAGCCTTTCGCTATAAACGCTGCTGCCAGGTGCTGAAAGATAAATTCTGGCAAACCTTGACAACTGCGGGTACTGGTTCACATTAACTGACCACCAAATATATTATATGGGTCGTGATTGCGATCGATACGAGATGTCTTTAAGAAAAAATCAATCTCGTTAGCAATTGGATTTTGTTTTTCTTGATCGCGACAATCACTTCTATTATCCTTTGCTACTTCATTGAAACAATCCCAAAAAGTGTCATGAGCTTCACGTGTGAAGTTGGATCCAGTTTCATCTTCTTTAGCTCGTTTAGCAGGTGTTGAACACGGCGTAGATCTTTTACTGTCAGATGAAGATTCGTCGTAAGAGTTTTTTATATAATCTATCAGAATTTTCTGGCGGGCTTTTTCAGTTTCAAGAACTCCTAAATAGTCTGACTTGAACCTTGGGTCCAGAAAAGTAGCAATTAAGTAATTTGGATTCTCTCTTAAGGATTTAAAACGACTTTCCAACTCAGATTTCAAAGAAGCTATCATACGAGCTAAGTCCGGTGTTCTTTGCGCAGTTTCGCATTTGTCTAAATACTTTTTTAATGCAGACACATGTGGAATCGCCTCGGATATACAAGAGAGGCCAGAGCTTGTAATTTTCGTTATTTCTTCAAATGGTTTTAAAAGATTTATGAATTGCTCCATCAGGCTCCATTGTTGTATCGTCAAATTAGTGTGTCATGTTCAGCAACATAAAGAGTAATAGCCCTTTTCTAATTTTAAATTAACATTAATATTTTAGATGTTACTCCTTCAAGTATTAGACTTGTCAATCTATTTAGGTCTTATAATCTTGTTTTTTGAACATACTCGGATCACGGCATCTTCGTCAACCTGTCTTGATAATATATCTATTGATTGTAATAAATTTGTGTTAACTGACTTCCGACCACTGTGGTTTATTAGCTAGCTTCCCCGTGCAATTACATAAAAAGCCGCATAAGTTCCAATGCAGGCCTTATACAGCTAGTCGCTTCAAAATGTTAAAAAATAATGTGGCCCATAAAATTACACCATCCATAGTAGAACACAAGAATGCCAATGAAATGTATAGTGCCCTTTTTGATGTTGTGCAAAAGCAGTACCAAATTGTTTTCAAGACCAAAACCATTAAGATTAATGGATCGTCTGTTGGCTTTAACCAATGGGCTAACTCCGGGTATTTATAAAAGTAGAGCGAGACGGTACGAGTTATACGGTTTGAAAAAATTTAGGTTTGATACTCTCTTTCTAGAGTATATAAAAAATTATTCAAAGATATTAAAAAAAATCTGTGTATTTGCTAAATCAAAATATGTAAGCGACACAATTAAAAAATCCAATAATAAAGTAAAAGCCACTTGGAAAATCTATACTAATATATAAAGCTGAAGAGTTTGTTTGTTTGTTTTGCGCGCTAATCTCAGGAACTATTGGTCCGATTTATTAAATTCTTTTTGCGTTGGATAGCCCATTAATCCAGGAAGGCTTTAGGCTACATAACATCACGCTACGACCAATATGAGCTGAGCATAACTAATTCCACGCGAACGAAGTCGCTGGCGGCCGCTAGTCATTAATAATGAAACTGGCAAATCTGTTAAACAGGATAAACAACTTGAGATTATGATCGACAACAAATTAGTTTATAAAGCCGCTGACGTAGCTGAGGCATTTAATGAGTTTTTTGCTAACATACTGTGACTGTACCTAAACTATCCTAGGCTGATAAAATTTTCATTTTTCCTAATTGTGATAATATTACAGTTAAATACGGCTCTCCCTGCGGGAGAGGAAACACGCGCCCCCCGCGTGTAACTGTAGGAATTCGTCACCAGACTTGGTTATCCTCCCACCGATATAAGAAATGAATTCCCATGAATTAATCCCCCGGTTCCCGCTTATAAAGTTCAAGGACCGGAGGGGGTCAGAGGAAGTTAGTATGGGAATTCACAGTTAGGACACACAAGTATACAATTTATAATAATAGATATGATATGACGCTAAGAAGACGAGAGGAAAAGCAAAATTATATAATGTAATATATTAAGAACTATTATATAAATGCTGCACGCGGGCTGTCTCCGTCATCTGTAATAAATCTTATTATGTGGCGTGGTGGGGGATCGTTACGCTTGCACTTTATAAGTAATTTTAGATCACGTTAAAAGTAACGTGATCTAAAATTACTTATAAAGTGTGTAAGTACGAATTATACCCACTTTAGTGAAGCTGGGAACCGTTATATTAACGTATGGTTCGTTGCACGTGTTCTGTTAGACCTAACGCATAGAACCTCTGAGGATACTATTACGATTCTAACAGAACACGCTCCCTAGACACTAAATAAATGTCTCCTTCCACCCTAGGTCAGGGGGACTGCGAAGCTCTCTGTTGTCGAGGGAGACAAGTTCTGAGTTTATGACTCGTAAATATATTATGTAATTGACACCCTTGACAAACCGTCCCAATTCTAAGGTATTACACAAGTTAGTACAAGCGTACCGTAGACTCAGTCTCTAGCAGAACTCATTGCGATTATTCCTGCTGCACACCGAGGTGGAATCTCGTCATCCTCACATTCCCTTAATCTACCCAAGTCGAAAGACGCATTGCATCTTGTAGTACTCGTGTTTCGATAAATAGTGACGATTCAGAAATATGTCCTATCAGGAGCGGACGGGTTGGATTTTATCGAAATACGTTCCCTAGTGTCTTTTGACACCTACTGATTCAGTTAGTGATACTTTGTAAAGCCTACCCCACTCCCTGGGAATGTGTGCGCGTCAAATCTTCACGCAAGTGCTCTGTGACAAAACCTTTTTGGAAGCGGACGTTATCAATAACGTTTGGCTGGTAATCTGATTCTAGATAGGCGGTTTGCCTAGTTAGATTTAAATGAGCTGCGAGTATTACGGTTCTGCCCTCCTGTTATAGTCAGTAGTCGTCAGGAGTCTAGAGTCCAGAGCATCAGAGCTCATGGTCAAGTTAGGCGGAGGGCGGTCTCCATACATACGATCCTTCCCCTATAGCCAACCGAAGCTGATAACTATCCGCTAAGGTAAGGACTAGGATATGGGCACATAAAACAAGACAAATCGGCTCCAATGATTGGATACAATCACATAAATGGTTTATCTGGAGCCAGTCTGGAATAAATTATCATTAGTAGCTTCTCTGCTGCATCACCCGTACTGAGTCCATACTATAAATGCATTTATAATAATAAATAGGGACACGTATCTGTCTGCTTAATTACAGGAACTATAGTAACTTTATCAGCCTGGGATAGTTATTATAATAAATGACTCACCCAATCACGCCGACACTTACACGCACTTAATATTCTATTTTATATTATACTAATCTAAGCTGGGCTTAAACCCAACTATGTCTGACGTAATTATTTCACTCACTACTTCGCGATATACTAGGACATAGGCTACTTCCCAAATCTCCTAAATTAACTAGCCTAGACTCTAGACCTCGCCCTCTCGCAGTTCAAGATCGACCCTCAACCGTCGCTTTTCGCGGCCAGAAACCAACTGCCCTTTCACCGTCTCTCCATTTAAAATTCATAAAATCCCACACTACCAAAAGGTCCATGCTGGAGTCATTCTACCATTTTTTTCTTATTTACATAATAGATTCCAGTGTGTAGATATTAATGGTGTGAAATCTTCCGGGCTACCAGTTCAGTTAGGTGTACCGCAAGGCTCAATACTGGGTCCATTCTTGTTTTTAGTATATATTAATGATTTACCATTTTATTTAAAGGGCATCTGTGACGTTGTGCTGTTTGCAGATGATACTTCTCTTATTTTTAAAGTAGACAGGGATAAACAAGATTTTGACGAAGTAAACAGTGCACTCTCAATAGTTACGGATTGGTTTACGTCAAATAACCTAGTTCTAAATACTAAGAAAACGAAATGTGTAAAGTTCGCCTTGCCAAACGTTAGAAATTTGGGACCCAATATCGTTTTAGATAAAGAAGTGCTTGAAACTGCGGACTTTCCAGTTTTTCTGGGAATAACAGTAGATGCTAAATTTCAGTGCGGACCACACATATCAGCCCTAGCAGAAAGGCTCAGTTCAGCCGCCTATGCCGTCAGGAAAGTAAGACAATACACTGACGTTGATGCAGCTCGTTTAGTCTATTTCAGTTATTTCCACAGCGTTATGTCCTACGGTATTCTACTGTGGGGCAAAGCTGCTGACATACAAAATATATTTGTTCTCCAAAAACGTGCTGTCCGAGCAATTTACCAGTCGGTGTAAGAGTTTCTTTAAGAGATTTCTTTAAAGATATTGGCATTCTCACGGTTGCTTCGTAATTTGTCTTAGCCAACATCTTATATGTTAGGCAAAATATTCACATGTACACCAAAAACAGTGAGATCCATAATGTTAACACCCGAAATAAAGACAAACTGCGAGCCACTTTTCACCGACTTCAAAAGGTTCATTACTCTATTGTTGGGCTTGGTATAACTTTTTACAACAAGATACCCTCTGCTTTGCTAGACTTGCCTTACAATGCATTTAAAGCACAATTAAAATCCAAGCTTTGTTCAAAGGCATATTATTCTGTGAATGACTATTTGAATGATAAGAGTAGCTGATCGCTCTGATTAACTCAAGGCAATGTTTGTGTTCCTTGTCCAGAATTAGCTTACTGACATATGAGTTCATATAATTTGCTTTTTACAATGCACAAATATGTGAGCTGTCACCCCCTTTAAGCCAGGGGCTTTTATTTAGGTTTGTAATAAGTTTTTACTTTTTATATTTCAGTGATATTTCATTTTTTGTTTTGCTTTTCTGGTATATTGGCGTGGCTAGCTGGCATATTTGTATATGTTTATTATTTTTCCTCTTGTATTACTATACCTACATAGTATTGTATAAACTATTGTGTTTTTTCTAAATGAACAGACAGCTGTGCTGCTGGGGAGTTTCTTCCGCCACTTCTTCTTCCCAGCGAAAGCACTTAGGAAGTGTCGATGGGTGGGCGTTTTGGGGGACTGTCTTATGTAATATTGACGTTCAAAAAGTGCTGATTCTCAGCCTAGTTTGAATAAATGACTTTTGATTTTGATTTTAACTACACAATACATAGTAAGGCCACAGTCTAAAAATCATACAGTCGTCCAACGTAGACGTCTAGACAGAGCAATCGAGACGCGGGTAAGCGGCTCCCGAACTGCGAACAAAAGTTTGTTCGTAGTTCGGGATATATCATCAAGGGTTGACGTGTGTTTATTTTTTATTTGTTTGTTTAAAATAGTGCATACGATATATTGTAACCTTAGATTTAAGTAATTTAGGTTTATGTCATGTTACTTTTTGGAGTACAATAAAGGTTTATTATATTCTATTCAATAATGATTAACTGAGTTTTGTGACAACGTCTTGTAATTTTTTCACTTTCAATTATTAAAAATGTAGGGTATGCTCCGTAATATACATTAGTATACATACAGGCCAGTGATAATGATGTCATTAATCTGACGCCAAATTGCACATACTGTACTGGTGAGATGAAATATGGCATACTTTATTGACATCACTTACCGTTATAATTTCTGAAATATTTTCATTGACTACATTTATCTAAGCTGATAAAAACGATGATAATTTTAGAGATTTAAAAACAGCTGTCGCGGGCAGAATTCAAGCCGTGAAATTCATTTAAACAATATTACATTACATAGTGTCACAGTAACTAGTTATCAAGTCTGTAGTATTTAAATTTTGAAATTCCTTTGTATACACCTCATCTGCATTTTTTTATTGTCATACTTAACTCCTTAAATAATACGTGCAGTAAAGAGGGGATTAAAAATTGTTTTCATTATTATATTAATATGTAATATTGTTTTATTTATGATACAGATATCGATGTTGATTTGCAATAAATATATAATTTAATTATTATTGTTTATTGTGACAACCCCGGTCGATGCGTTACTGTCTACGAGACTACTAGAGTATTACTACGAGTACTAGACGATGTCGGCATTTTACAGGAGATCAAAGGCGTCAAAGTACTGTATGGTTTTTATACTGTGGTAAGGCACTCTAAATTAACTCACATATCGTCGAATATATTCAATCAAACGTTTCAGGTGGTGGAAAAGCGATTGACAGAATAGCCATTTTTGTTAATAGCCTTCCAACACTGTTGCAAGCTTTGAACTCGATGCTACAAGTGGGTAAACTTTAGACACTTCAAATATAATTTTAATAAAACACTACTTTACAATATCATGTACAATTTTTGAATAAATATTAAAATATTACCTTTAAGACCTGTGTCTGCATTTCAAAAAATATTAAAAAGTGAGTTTCTCTCTTTTTGTCGTACATTTATTTATTTATTTTACTATTATAGAAAGCTTACAGACTAATATTACAATAAACTTCATTATTTACAACACAAATTGCTAATTACAAGCTTCCACATATATATGTCTCGATACAAAAACATCATTTCGTTACGTACGTACGTTAAAAGCGATTTGCAAACAAGAGACAAATTTAAAAACAAAAATAACAAAATAAATAACTGATTATAAAGGAATAAAAAACTGATTAAAGAGCATTATAAAAGATAAAAGATCGTGCAACATCAAATCAGTTAAACCATTTAGTAGTTCAATTAGTATACTGAACCACTAAACAGCTCAACCTAATCGTGACTATCCCCAAAATATTCCTTGTTTAGAATCTTTCTAATATTATGTGCGTTGGTGCAAAATAGGTCAATATCCAGGTGCGATGGTAAACAATTAAAGGCTTTTACACTACGAACTATAAAGGCGTTGCGTCTGTAATTAGTAGATGCGCGTGGCGCCTGCAACAGAGGTCGTTTGCGTAGGTTGTTTTGATTGGTACGAAGAAGTATTTTAGTGAGCAGTTCTTTATAAGGCAGGGATTTATGATCAGTTAATTAGGAAAAAATAATTTTATAATGGCAACTTTTAATTTAAGTGTAAGCGAGATAGAAAACATACCAAAAGTGAATAAACTTGACTTCAGTTATTTCTTCTAGGTGCAACATCCAGTGTTCTGTATAATATTCTTGCATATGATGGATATTTTGACTTATGCGTGAATGAATGAACAATGTTGCCCAAATACATACCCCGGTAATTTAATATACGCGCTGGAATTGGCGGTTTACCGGTAAAAATGAAAACCGGAAAACCGGTTTTGGTAGGCCCTACTTTTATCATTTATTTTTTGCAATAGTTTATTTTCTTTAAGTATGAAACCTTCGTTACTAATGTCCTCACTGTATGATAAGGCGAAGTCTTGAATTTGCTGATCCTATGTCTAATATCTTCACTAAAATTGGCGCAGATTCTCTTGTTCACAAACTAAAGTAATTTTAAGTTAAGTGCATCTTTTATTCCTGTTTCATTAAGAAAAGGATAGAAGACATAATTTTAGTTTAATCCTGTCAAATTAAGATATTCCATAGACAGTTTAGACGCGATTATAAACATGGAGGCCAAAAATACGCTAATTTGACAGGTCTAAACTAACATTTTATCTTCTGCCCTTTTTTAATGAAATAGATAGAAAAAGATGCACTGAACATAAATTTAACCAAGTTTGTGAACAAGGGAATCGGTGCCATTGTCTCTGAAATTTTCCCATAATTTTAATGGTTCCGATGGACGGATGAATTATGACATTGCGAAAGCGATGATTCTCTCAGAGTATTTTCCCAATGATCATCGTTTTTAAGCAAACCTCTGTCACGGCAATCTGCTTGATAAGTCTCTTTGAGAACTCCGTCAACGGTTTTTTTGTACTCCAACAAGGTTGGACCGCGTACGTGATGTAGTAACATCCTAAGATTAAAACACTGATTGAGAAGGATGTACACCGTAGACTCTTCCTATAGCGGCATCTTTTTATGGCTGGGTGGCCAGTTACGTCTTCACCACGCCTCCTTGTGAATTTATTATTGGCTCAGTATTGCGGGAATTGGTGGTATAGATGAGTTTTGGCCAGCAAAGTAATTTTATGTGGGTTTTGGGGTACTTGTTCAGCTGTTTCTGCGGTAAAATACACCCCTTGTTCGTTTTCTAGGTGGACAGCCAACTACAAGACTGTAGGATGCCGCTCGTGGATCGGAAATTCGTTTTTTTTTTTTAATAGTTATAAACTAGTGCTTGACTGCAATCCCGCCTGATGGTAAGCAGTGATGCAATCGTTGATGGTAAAGCGCACTAGCTTATTAAGCCTATTCACTCAAAAAAACTGAGTGAATAGGAAGGAAGACGGCAGTTGAGCGAGGTGATGCAATGTTTAACCCAACAACACGACCAACGATGCTGCGCCAGAGGATGATCTGGAGACCCTCCACGACCAAACTCCCGATACAACAACACTAGGCTCATCGTACCCGGCACACATTGCAACACAACTGCTCAGACCCGTCCACCGTACGGCTTCACCAGACATCATTCCGGAACACGACGATTCGCTTGGCGGCAAGACTTTGTCTGGTGGGTGGTAACTTTTTTTTTTTTTTACAAATTATAAACCAGCGCTTGACCGCAATCCTGCCTGATGGTAAGCAGTGACGCAATCGTTGATGGTAAAGCGCACTAGTTTATTAAGAGCCTATTCACTCTAGCCTTGAAGACACTCAAATTGTAGTCCGACGGAAACACCGCCGCGGGCAAATTGTTCCAGTCCCTCGATGTACGCGGTATAAAGGAGGAGGCGAAGCGCTTCGTCCGGATCGTAGTGGTGTTAACAACGTAAGGGTGGAAACCAGCCGTACGACGGGTCGTCCGCTGGTGGAACGGAGATGGGGGAATTAAATCATGCAATTCCCTCGCACACTCCCCGAAATGCATCCTATAGAACACCGAAAGGCTGGCTACTCTACGCCTGTGCTCTAGGCTTTGGAGACCAACTCGAGTTAGATCAGGGTCACCAATCAGCCTCTTTGCACGTCTCTCCACTGAATCCAAAGTGGCCAGGTGACACTTGGCAGCACCAGCCCAAATGTGGCTGCAGTACTCCACACACGAACGGACCTGTGCTTTGTATAACATTAGAAGCTGCCCAGGTGTGAAGTACTGCCGTACCTTTGCGATAACGCCAAGTTTCCTGGCAGCCACCTTGGCCTTGGACTCAATGAACCGCCCAAAGTTAAGGTTCGAGGAAATCTCAACTCCCAAAAGCTGAAGGCGGTTGGAACACTCCAAGGACACATTCCGAAAAGTAGGGGCCAAGGTGAACGGGCTCCTTTTGGCGGTGAAAAGACACGCCTGTGTTTTGGCGGCATTGAATGCTACAAGATTGGCATTGCCCCATTCGGAGACTGCCTGCAGTGCAACACTCGTTCGCTCAACCATGGCCTCTCTTTCGGACCGGATTGATTCCTACTAGCCCGAGCATCCGGCAGGTATCTCTCTACAACTGTGCTGTCATCTGCATACCCATAGATACCAGGCATCAGCAGATCGTTAATATGCAGCAGAAACAGAGTTGCAGAGAGAACAGACCCCTGAGGAACACCGGCATTAGTTGACATGGGCTCAGAAGAGCATCCGTCGACAACAACTCGGAGGGACCGTTCAGTCAGGAAGTCTTTTACCCAGCCAGTCAGGCTAGGGGAAATGCCGTACGCTGGAAGCTTACTCAAAAGGCCAGCGTGCCAAACCCGGTCGAAGGCCTTCGAGACATCAAGGGAGACAGCAATCGCTTCCCCATTCTTCTCGAGGGCCTCGCCCCACAAGTGAGTGGCATACACTAGTAGGTCCCCAGTTGACCGATTGCGGCGAAACCCGTACTGTCGGTCACTGAGGAGATCGTTACCTTCCAGGTATGCCAAGAGGCGCGAGTTCAATACACGCTCCATAATTTTGCAAAGTATGGAGGTGATCGAAATCGGCCGATAGTTGGCAGGATCGGCACGACTACCCTTCTTGGGCACAGGCTGCACGTTAGCAAGCTTCCAGGACTTGGGCACTATACCAGTCCTAAATGAGAGGCGATACAAGCGCGTCAATACAGGAGACAACTCGGGCGCACATGCTTTAAGAACAATCGCTGGTATACCATCCGGACCACTAGCCTTATTCACGTCCAGACGACACAGTACTCTCAGAACCTCCTTGTTTCTAATGCGAACCTCAGGCATTGAAGCTCCGCAATGAGGTAAATTAGGTGGAGTAGCACTGCCAGTATCAAGACGCGAATTATGGGCAAAGAGAGATGCAAAGAGACCTGCTTTCTCTCTCGCCGTATGAGCCAGTGTTCCATCAGGCCTAACCAGCGGAGGCAGTGAGGGCCGACAGAAGTTCGCCTCAACCGATTTGGCAAGGGACCAAAAAGATCTACTACCGGATGGCTGCGCAGATAACTTGTTGCCAATATGGGTAATGCGGTCGAAGCGAGCCTTCTTGAGCGCCTTCTTGTAGGACTTGGCAGCACGGTTAAAGGCTCTCTTCTTTGAGCTTAGATCCGGAGCTCCGCGGTCACGAGCGTCAACCCAGGCGAGAAATGCCGTGTGCTTACGCTGTTCAGCTTGGACACAATCGGCATTGAACCATGGGCGAGCCGAGCCACCGACGGGCACGTCATTGAATGGGATAAAATACTCCATAGCTTGACGCACCACATCGGTTATAGCGTCCGCACAGCTCGAAGGATTGTCAGAAGAGAAGCAGACCTGCTGCCAAGGATAAGACGCAAAGAAGTGGCGCATCTCATCCCAATCCGATGACCTGTATCGCCACATTCGCCGTTCACCACGAGAGTCGTGATCTGGTGGGGAGAAGGACGTTACAGACTTCACCAGACAGTGGTCTGAAGTTCGTAACTTATGCCGGTGGCTGATGTTGTTGCCTACCACCGAGAAAATATTCGCCAGACAGCTTCGTACTCATGTACCGGCCATTCACGTAGTTTTCTACTTCGTCATTTGGGTTTCTAACGCTAGAAGTAGCTTGATCAGATCCTTTATTGATATATGTATTTGCAAAGGTATTTGATGGCTTGAACTGCTGAGTTGAGTACCCACGTTTATGTGAGCGTTAAAATTCCTACATAATGATGGAGAATAAGGGACAAATATTATCTATGTTGAACCTTCTTCCTCTGATAGCTAGCATTACGCTCTGTACTCCATTTTCGGTGACGCGATGACGATAAACTGGATACCCATCTCTCTCCGGTTTGGGTATCATTGACAAAACGTCGTCGAGGGTACTTTTTGTACAGATACCGTTTTCATACATGGGTTGTTAAGTTATGCTTTCCGCATGGTCCGTCCGCCATATTTTAGTTACTATATCGTACGGACGACAGTAGATCAAGCTAGCCGCAATTGTCCAGATAATCCAAATCGAATTGAGCCTTAATACTTTAGATATAAAGTTGAAAATCTAATAAACAAATTTGAAAGATTGTAGTAGCTTGATGTGCTGTCGTCTGTACAATATGGGATACTTTTATTGGTCAAGCAGCTCCGCAACTGTGACACTATCAATTTCGTCGGGTTGTTTTTTCTTTTAGACAAAACAGCAGTATAATGATATTGTGATAAACCTTGCTTCTGCCACTCCACACTTGCTATGTAACATTTTACTTATATGATATTACCACAATTTATATTACATTTTAAAGAATATTCAATGACATTATGTGGAAAATAATATTAGCCAAATGGCCACCGCGACTCCGCTGTAGATGGTGTATTCTGGTGGACCAATTTTGAGGACGTCTTCGCATAAATGGGGCTCAATTTCATGAAGAACGCGAGTTATGTTGGCCTTTAGGGCAGCAATTGACTGTGGTTTATCTGCATACACTAGAGATTTCACTTAGTCCCACAGAAAATAATCGAGCAGTTGATCGCCAACACGCGATGACGAAGCCCTCGAACTTCTTTTTCAATAAATTTAATGTCTCCCGTGCTGTATGGCGCAAGTGACGCCGTCCTATTGGAACCACATGTTTGTAAGATCGTACCAGGTGGTATGGACCTTACAAACATGTGTGTGTCTCTTACAACATTAAATTTAAAATTGAAAAAATCGTTTCATCGTCCGATATCGGTCGCCATTGACAGTGAGCGCGGCTCCTTGCGCATCTTCGAAGAAATAAGGGCCGATAATACCGCCCGACCAAAATCCACACCAAATATACTTTACTTTTTCGGAGTGTAAAGGCACCTGATGAATCTCCCACGGATTTTCATTGCACCAAATCCGGCAATTTTGTTTATTAACAAAGCTGCTTAACCAGAAATGAGCCTCATCAGTGAAGATGTTTTTTTTTTGCAAAAGCAGGGTCAGCTGCCAGATGCTCTAACGCCCAATCAGCGAATACACGGCGCTGTCTATGGGCATTGGGTTTTAGCTCTTGAGTTAATTGAACTTTATATCGACGCTTGAAAGGCAATCATATCTAAGCGACAAAAATTAGTAAACTGAGTTATATACACCATTCGAACCGCCAGATTTTTCTGCGTCGTTTGGTGTATATAACTCAATTCACCAATTTTTTGTCGCTTAGATATGATTGCCTTTCAAGCGTCGATATGGATGAAAACCCAAATCTCGGCGCAAAATTCGCCATGTTGATGTCGCAGAAAGACCCAGTTGTTGCGCACGACGCGGAATGGATTGTCTGGGGTTTTCTCGCACACTGTCTCGAACGGCAACAATATTCTCCAACGATCTCGTGTTTCTTTGACGTACAGGAACTGCTTCATCGATCACCGACCCGGTTGTCTCAAATTTTTTTATCAAACGACTGATTGTGGATTCTGCAGGGCGGCCATGAACGCCATAAATTGGACGCAACGCACGGAACGTTAGGCGAATAGGGCACTGATTTTGATAATAAATTTTAATAATTTCTACGCGTTGTCGAAGCGTGTAGCGTTCCATGGTAAAATGTCACGACTAAATATGTATTCATGCCAAATTTGACAGCTATCGCATTACCAAGATGGCCGCTATGCGCTGTCAAAGTTCGAGCGTCCCTATTGAAAAACCCTTTAGCGTCTGTGAGATAAATGTAATCATCAAACCTCAGTCTCTATTGCTTACGACATACATATGTAATTCAATTTTTTTGATATCATTTTTGCCATCATATCGACAATGTATTGACTAAATATGCAAATATAAAGCAGCTTTAACCATCAACCTAAATGCATAAAATTGCATGCACGTCACAGTTTTGTTACGCGTTGTACCATGCTGCGGAATGGTCAAATAATAACCGTCTTCTCCCAATACGAACATTAAGGGATGCTGTAGTGGATCATATGATCGGTGCAACTCAGAGACCCTTTTAAGTTGACCGTCTCTACCATGCAGCACCATATCTCTGGGCTGTTTTTCTTTGTCAACCAAGAGAACGGCTACTTCGTTTACAGCTGGAGTATTAGTGCTGTCTATGGTGGGTACGGTCGGAGTGAATAATTAATTTTATATTATCCGAAGAATTACGTTCTAAGTCTTGTTTAAAACTTCGTATGTATATGTTACCGGCCAAACCCTATTTCAGGACAAACTAGTTTTGCCTAGGCTAAACTAGTTCTGCCTATACGCGATAGAATAAACCAGTTTAGGCTAGTCCAAACTAATTTATCCTAAGCCCGATAGGATAGACCAGTTTAGCCTAGGCCAAACTAGTTGATCCTAATATAAATACGCACAATCCTGGATAAACTGGTATGGCCTAGTCAAAACATTATAGTATATCTAGGAAGTCAAAATGAGATAAGCTGAATAAAATACTCCTTAATTGGAAAAATAATTAAAGAGGAAGTCGATTTCTGGCCACAAATTGGCAAGCTCACTTATATTTTTTCTGCTTTATTGGTAATACGTTCATTGGTTTCTGGGTTAATAGCGTGTAAGTTAAGTGGAGTAATTTTTTATCTGTTTGTGTGATAACTTTATGTAGGGGTGATTGTTGGGCCTTCTGTATGAAAAACTTTCTTAAGTTAGTTATTTGTTTGTTGTGCAAATTTTCTACGTCTATAAGACCGCGTTCTCCTTCGTCTCGCGGTAGCTGTTTTCTATTCTTATTTAGTGTAGTATTTATGCAGCGCTGTAATTTAGTCAGATCAGTTCTGGTCCAATTTATAATTGATGGTTAAACGAACTTACCTTAAGTGATGTTCGACCATAATTATACGAGACGTCACATCCGAAAGATTTATTTATTCACTTGGTAGTCCACTTTCTAATGTACTAGGCATCGCACAATTTTTAGAGCTAGAAAAATAAGATTATAAAAAGTAAGCAGATTGACTATGACGTAGTACCTTCCCCCACTAAGTTACCTGCGCGCGCGCCGCCATAACTCTTGTCATTGTTTTTAGAGAGGCTGAGCCTATGTCACGATATGATTCGGGGAGTTTTATGATTGATCTTGGAATCATAGGGTTTGGGTGGGTAATAAATCTTTCGGATGTGACGTCTCGTATAATTATGGTCGAACATCACTTAAGGTAAGTTCGTTTAACCATCAATTATACTACGACGTCACATCCTCTAGATTTATTTATTCACTTGGTAGATGTTTAGAACCTGGAGTGAAATAGGTGAAGCATAACAGAGGTGAGCGGACGTTTTGGAATAGAAACTCTCAGTTATGTTTTCAAATCAACGATATTATTAATTAACAATTTAGCCTCACGATGATTTATGACACTGTATTATCATTATATCATTTAACTACGATTTTTTGACAAATCAATTACAAATAGCGGTCGCAAAAACCTCCTCATCATTACTTACTAGGGGTCTGTCGTAGAATTTCGCAAACGTTAGTGAGTTTCCAGACCACCCCGCTGACTTCTTAATAAGGTCTACAGATATGCCTTTTCTTTTAGCCGTTGAGGTAGACGCGTGACGCGTACTATGCGCGGAAAAAATAGTCGTGTCTACCCCACTTTCAGTAAGTACTAGTTTAATCCAGCGGCTAATAGAAGAAGCACTTGCGTTGTGTACGGGTTTTTTTTTATAGTCAGTATGAGTTTATCAGTTTCGGAAGAACTTCTAAATTTCTGAGTTGCTTTTAGATATGAGGACAAAGTCTTGCCAGGGCAAATCTCTACTTTATGAGGGAAAAACGGAATGATTAATCGTGGCATGTTATGTCCTGGTGCTGAAGTTTTAATAATATCTGTTATAATTATTTCAAAGTTTGAGTCATTAGCTCTAACATTACACAAACGAATTAATGATAGCGTCTGCACGCGTTGTGCAGTCGACAACGCAAGTAGAGCTACCAACTTTTTAGTAAGTTTATCTAGTTGTAATTCATCGTTTGGATACCAGTTTGAGATATAGTCGAGGACCAGGTTTGGGTCCCAAGCTGCCTGATATTTAGGGAAAATAGGGTTCGTTCTAAAAACGCCCTTAAAGAACCTAGAAACCCGATCATCGGCGCTTAACTGCCTGCCTAATATTAGAGCCAACGCTGAGCGAATAGAATTAAGGGTGGAGTAGCTCGCCCCCTCTTCGAGTTCCACCATTAGGAACTTTAATATTAGTGGAATATTTGCACTATAGCAACATATATTATTATTGGTACAAAATTGCCACCATTTTTTATATGCGCAGTTGTATTGTTTTAAAGAATTTTTTGCCAAGGACGCAATCATGATTTCGATAATATCGGGTGTTAAGTCTTGTCTTGCATATGCTCCCCTGATAATAGGGATGACACCAGGGTAAGTCGTGTCCAAAGTGGGTGTCTGGTTCTGAAAGGAGACAGTAGAAGATTAGGATCGGGTTTAAAATAAATAAGGTCGCCCTGTGACAACTTCAAAAAGACCGGGTACCAAGGCTGACTAGGCCAATATGGTACTATCATTATACCTGTAGCTTTATCATTTACGATTTTTCGTAGACATCTTAAAATCAATGAAAATGGAGGGAACGAGTAGAAGAAGAATGAACCCCAATCTATCGTGAACGCGTCGATGTTGAACGCCTCTGGGTCTCGTTTCCATGAGATGTACTTGTCACACTTAGCATTCACTCTAGTAGCAAATAAGTCGATTTCAGGACAACCAAACTTATGAACGACTTCTTTAAAAGCTAACAGGGATAGGCTCCATTCCGTATCGATGTTTTTACGCCTCGATTCCTCGTCTGCCTCAACATTGTCTTTAGACTTTATATATGACGCGAATATATGCAATTGCCTTTTTTCGCACCACTGCCAGATTTGCCTAGCTAAATCATTTAGGTCTGAATATTGTACTCCACCATATCTATTTATATAAGATATTGCTGTCGTATTGTCGATGCGCAGCAATATCTCTTTATTACGTTGTTGTTTGGCGAAGCACTGAAGTCCGTTAAAAGCGGCTTTTAATTCTAGCAAATTAATGTGATAGTTGAGTTCTATATTATTCCAAAACCCACGTGTCCTTTCCCCGTTACAGAATACACCCCAGCCTGTCAGGGAAGCGTCAGAAAATATTTCTATTTCATAACGTCCATTTCGTATTGGATTTTTTGCACTCATTATATTATCCATCCACCATATAAAGTCTGGTTTTAGGCTAATTGGTAACGTCATGGTTTTATCGTAATCATTATCCGAGTCTCTCAGAGCTAAGAATTTTTCGCGTTCAAAAAGTTTGGTATAGACCCAGCCGCAAGAGACTGCTGGACATACGGAACAAAGTATACCAAGGAATTTTGCAAAATCTCTAATAGATATTAGTTTTTGTTTAGAAATACTTTCAACGCACTTTTTTACTTTCACTCTTTTTTCCTTGGGTAATTTTAAATAATAACCCTGCGAATGCAATTCGAAACCAAGAAAAGTTTGGGATTGTTTCGGTTCTAAATTACTTTTACCAAAATTTATGACGAAACCCAGATGTTCTAATAGTACCTTTGTGTCGGAAACACATCTTTGGCATTCTTCGTAATTATTACCGATACAAATGATATCATCTAAATAAATAGCTAATATCAAGCCTCTATTTCTTAGAGTGGCCACCACCGGTTTCATTAATTTAGTGAAAATACACGGTGCTAAGGACAAACCGAATGGTAAACATTGGAATTCGTAAATTTCTTTTTTGAATATAAATCGTAAATACTTTTTACTAGTTTTATCTATTTTTATTAAGAAATATGCTTCTTTGAGGTCTATAGTAGCCATATAGCAATTTTTTGTAATTAATTTTGTAACAGTTCTAACGTTGAACCTCCATGGTTAAAATTTTATTATAAGGCATTTTTAAATGGAGGATCCATTTTAAAATGTTGTGTGGTAATAAAACTATTTAAGTTCTTTAAATTTAGGATGAATCTGAATGACCCGTCACTTTTGTTAGCCAAAAATATTTTTGACAAAAATTGGTCCGGCACGGTAGCACATTTAACAACAGCACCAGAACACTGTAATTTTGATATCTCGGCTTTTATATTATATATTTCAGAGTCACTGAAATTTTGGTTTTTTGGAATAGCTATTTGCACAACAGGTTTAGAAAAGGGAATTTTAAAACCTTTTACGAGACTTAAGATTACAGGATCATCAGTTATATCACACCAGTTGTCAAGAAAATAGCTTAGTCTACCCGCATGGGGTATAGTTACCTCGTTTAAGGTTTGTGTTGTCTGAAGTTGGTCTTCGATGATGGTGTCTGGCGCTGAGCCGCTGATGTTGGTCGTTTGTTCGTTTGAACATGGAAGCGAGGTCTCTGCCCACCCTGTCTGCGTGCTTGTTGACTTTGAGCTCTGGGTGGGCCCCGCCAGTTTCCCTGCTGTGTGTATCTCCGGGCTGTAGGTGTAGGATCACTACGTTTTATCTGGAGTCCAGACCTTTCGGCAGTTTTTGATGCCTTTATTTTCTCACCTAGATTGGCTCCAAAAAGGTAGGTGTCTCTTTTTACATCAGTAATGAGCTGTGTAAATTTTTTATCAAGAGATGTGATCACCAGTTTTCTTCTAGTTTTTGTATTTTCATAATGCAGATCTAGTAGTATCTTATTGATATCTGATATTTTCTTCAGAAGTTCTGTTTTGTCTGTGTCCCCGTTAATGATGGAGCATGCCAGGTTTGTTAACCCTGCAATGCCATAACCAAGATGGTTTTGTGCCTTTTCCAGTAGTTTATCTCTGTTTTTTACAGAATCACTTAGAACCGGGATGATTTCTGGGTTTAACAGGGGTGCTTTGGCAAGCTTGAAGTTTTCTGGTACTAGTGATATTTCTAACCCTTCCTGTTTCTGTTCTCTCGTCAGACCGTCGACTAGGATACACCCCCAACGTTTAGCAATCTCGTCTGGAATCGGTGCTCCAAAGACTTCGTCCTTGCCCTTCCATTCTCCGAGGGCTTCTAGAATCTCTTGTGGTAAGGATTCCTGAACAGTTGTAGCATTGACATCTTTACTAGTGCTGGGGCCTGGTTCTGAGAGCAGTGTTGGGGCACAGATTTGTGTTTCATGCTCAATATAACCCTCCGAAGGGACTTGGGTCCTGTTCACATTTTCTGACCAGAGGGCAGGGGTTACGGCGGACCTGACTAGTTGTGTTGGCACATTTGGATCGTCCGATTCCGACAGGTCCCCCCGAGTTTGTTCATAGGGCGATAAGGCGCCTGGTGATAATGGCCAAGGGTCTGAGTCTGGAATGAAACAACGTGGACGTTGTTTTTAAGTTATTCGAAACATTCGTAAACTGCGTTTACGGTTGTGTATTTTAGAGTCATTGGTTATAATCACGTGACAACACGAGACTGAATGGTTATCAACCATGATCACGTCACTATCTATTACGATCACGTCGCAAAGAATAACCAGCCGGTAAAAATAATCTATCAGCCGCGATCGCGTCGCGGAGAATAGCGTAAGGGAATACGTAGTAATATAGTTAAACTATATTAAGATCGTTGAAGTTTGTTGTAACGCTAAATATGTACCCTAAAATTAGGAATACACACGGAAAAAAAAAGAGACAAAATAATAATACCTATTGACGGTAGACGGTTACTTAATTTGTGGCAATATGTTTTTTAAATATCTGGTAACAAATATGGCTGTCGATAGATGTAATCCTGCGAAAAGTAATTAGGAATAGTCTTTCAATAATGTAAACAAGTATGACTCACCCTCACTCGTTTCCGAGTCGTGATTAAGTTGCTTTTGTAACCGTCTTATTTTCCTCCGTATCCGCGATTCCTTATCTCCGTGTTTTCGTTTACCCATTATGGTAAAACAGGTATCACAGTTTTCACTAACTCACACGCGAGATGTAATTACTCGAAATATTATAGATGTTGCGATGCCCGCACAAAGAAAGTGAATGACAAGAGTTATGGCGGCGCGCGCGCAGGTAACGTAGTGGGGGAAGGTACTACGTCATAGTCAATCTGCTTACTTTTTATAATCTTATTTTTCTAGCTCTAAAAATTGTGCGATGCCTAGTACATTAGAAAGTGGACTACCAAGTGAATAAATAAATCTAGAGGATGTGACGTCGTAGTATAATTCCAAAAGAGTAGGTGAGTATGGGAATAGCAAATTAATTAATGGATTTTATTAAATTGCGCGACTTCAGTTGTGATTTTGTGAGCATGTTGAGTCTGTCTTTATAATTAGTGATAATTTTATTTTTTGTTTGTTTTTGATCGATCTGGTGTGATTGTTCAAAACCTAAGTATTTGTAGGTGTCATTTTGGGATAGGGGATCTATTGCTTGGCCAGAGTCTAATACGTATGGGTTATTATTATTATTAACATTATTTAGAAATTCCCTACCGTTGTCGGATTGAAGAATGCACGGCGCTCCTATAGTTAGAAATGTATAATTCAAATGGTAAACCACCTCTAGCGCTCTCTTAGATTGGAACTCAGAATTGTGCACGGAGAACCCAGGCACAGTCGGCTGGGCTCTTTTGAATGTGCCAATCAAGATATTGAGAATATGATTAGCTCTTGGATAAAGGATAACGTTTCAACTAAATAAGTCAGAAGGCTTGAGATATGTTCAATTCATGAATAACCGCGCCTACCATCATCATCATCCCAGCGTTAATCCCAGTCGCATCCGAAGCCTTGTCAGCTTTGAAGTCTGGGGTCCGCTTTACCAGTCTAACTGCTGATATGGCTAAACTTCGACATTTTCCGTGAAGCTACTGCCGTCTGACCTCCACAACCCGAAGGCGACATCGAAGCATTGCAGTTAGACCAATTGTTGAACTTTTGAGGGCTCCAACTACCCGTAACGACTGCCATTAGATGTTCGTATGGCAACCGGGACCAACGGCTTAACGTGCTTTCCGAGGCACGACCAGACCAGTGCAAATATTCATTTTCATGCATACAAATATTTGCACTGTGCGGGGATCGAACCCGCGCCACCTTGCGCAGCGGCCGCGTCCGCTACCGCTACGCCACGGAGGCTGAATAACCGCGCCTACCATTCAGGGATAAAACAATTTGGAGGGGCCAAAGTGGCTTCGCGGAGGTTTAATATACCTTCCTTCGATCTGGACTGTAATTTTTAAGGAAAAGAAAATGGCGTCACTGTCGCGCTGTAAACTCTTAACCTAGGAATGGGTTATGGAATCATGCACCTTACCTCGCTTCACGCCGGGCTGTTCCGTCGTCTCGTAGGAGTTCGATCAGTCCACTCCGTCTTCGACTTTCTTCACCCTCGCGGTTCGGCCCAAGCACAACACAACACACGTGGTTATAAAGTTCCCCGCTAACAGCTTCGTTTTCCTTTCTTGAAGCCACAAAGACACGTCTCCAATTGAGCGGATGGTTACAACTTATAATCGAATGATTATATCGTTCAGCGATAAATTCACACAGCAAAACTATGCGATTGCGGGTTTTGAAACAGCGGTTAGAATCACACCGAGACAGCGGTGCGAACGCGGATAGCGCGCGGTACGGGAATGCGCACGCGCGGAGTTCCAATGGACACTGAACTTGTCTTCTCTAGTATGATCAAGGCGCTGTTTTCGATCAGCGCCATCTCACGGGCAGCGGGTGCATGACGTGTTCGAGGGTTACGGGGACAAGAATTCAGCTAGGAGATATACAGCGCAACAGTTCCATTTATAAACGCCAATAGATGGCGTCAACATCCTCCCCCCTTTTGAAGGGTCACCTTCAAAAACCCAATCATAAATACAGCGAAAACTGCGAAAATATAATATTGAAACTGCGACTTATAAAAGAAATAACTGCGATCTTTATATAAATAACTGCGATAATACTAAACTAACTAACTGCTAACACTTAAACTACTTGTGTTTATCAAATTAATAATCCTACTGTGTAGGTAGTGGGCACAAACGCACGACCGGACGTACGTATGTACCTTTAGCGGTTCTTACAGAAGCTACACGCGTTACCCCATCGTCGGAAGGAAGCGTCCTTTCAACAATCGCTAACGGCCACGATAAAGGGGGTGCATTATCAGTTATGATGATTACGACCATGCCAGCCTTGATTGGCACAGCCGGAGTATTCCATTTCTCTCGAGTTTGCAAACCGTGTAAATACTCCATTCTCCACCTTCGCAAAAAGGACTGAACTAACTTATCAAGTAGAGAATGTCTCTGAAGCAGATTGAGATTATATGATTCTACTTCAGGTGCGGGCAATGAAAGCAGAGGTGCGGTATGCAAAAAATGGCTCGGAGTCAATGCGGTAAGCTCTGCGGGATCAGCACTCAAAACTGTGAGAGACCTAGAATTCAACAGGCACTCGATCTGAGTGAGCACTGTGATTAGCTCTTCGTAAGAGAGAAGTTGCTGACCGATGACCTTGAAGAGGTGCGTTTTGATGACCTTCACCATACTCTCCCAGCATCCACCAAAATGTGGAGCGGCCGGACAGTTAAACCTCCATGTGATACGGTTTTCAGCAAGCTCCTCCCCAAAGCGAGAGCGGAAGTCGACGCTGTTAAGAAAAGTATACAAATCGCGCAGATAAGAATTAGCGCCCACAAAGTTAGTGCCTCTATCCGAGTGTATCACTTGGACAGGGCCTCTGCGAGATAAAAATCGCTTAAGTGCAGCCAAGAAACTGGCCGTGCTAAGGTCTGTAGCTACTTCAATATGTAGCGCGCGAGTTGTGAGACATGTGAACACGCAAAAGAGTACGCCCTCAAAGCCCTCGCACCCCGACGGCGAATGGGAGTGTAGGCTATAGGACCTGCGTAATCACAACCTGTATGGGTAAATGGTTTCATAACCTGACATGTCCGACAATCTGGTAAGTCAGCCATGAGCGGGTAAACTGGACGTGGTCGAGCGCGGAAGCAAATATTACAATCGTGGACTACCTTACGGATAGCGCGACGAGCAGCCAGTATCCAGTATTTCTGCCGCAATAGTGACATGAGCTGTTCTGGCCCCGCGTGAAAATATTTCATATGATAATATGCAATTAATAAGTTGACAAGAAAGTCATGCCTTGGCAGAAGTACTGGGTGTTTCTGTGAGTAACTCAAATCAGAATGAGTGAGTCGTCCACCAACTCTGACCAAGTCGTTATGTAAGAACGGTCTCAGTTTAACAAGAGCTGATGAAACTTGCGTGTTCATCTTTAAATTTAAAATGTCTTTATCAAAATGTTTGTGTTGTATGAGCTTCAGCAATTTGTGTTCTGCCAAACTCAAATCAGCCGCGGTTGTTTGTGTGGAATCGCGACGTGGCAACAATCTAGCAAACTTGAGAATGTAGACCATCGCACGGAGTATTTTACTCCACGACGAAAGACGACAGAGAGCATCATAAATATGGGAGTTGTCTGCGGAAGTTAAAACAGTGTGAACGAGCTTTCTTTGCTCAGGTACTTCGTTCAGCGAGAGCGACTCCGTACATTCAGTGGTAGGCCACTGTGACGCATGTAAAATTAGCCAGGGGGGCCCCTGAGACCACAGAGGGTGGTTTAACAATTTAGCAGGAGAGACACCACGTGACAGGCAGTCTGCCGGGTTGTCAATCCCTGCTACGTGATAGAAGTTATCTGCGGAAATATTATTAGTGATTTTAATAACGCGATTGGCAATAAACGTTTGCCAACGGTAAGTAGGATACACGTCTACGGTCTCACGCAGGAGAACTGAGACGGGCGAGAGATAACCCTTAGAAAGGTAATCATTTATGACCTCGTCGTAAGCGGCGCGCAGCCACGGTGAAGCTTCAAGCTTCCTTTCCAAGCATAAAAATCGCTTACGAGCGACATTGAAAGAGTCACCTAGTGTGAACACATCTTTAACAAATGGTAGACCCACGGTATAGCGACCAGTAACTGGGTCTCGTTGCGTAGTTGGACGATAAAAATATTCACATTCAACATCAGCGGTATGTTGAATGGGCGGGCCGGGAACTTCTTCAAGTTCCCAGAAGCGGGAAATAGAATTATTATTATTGTTATCCATAGGCGAATGGACTATGACACAGCATGATGTAATACAGGCTGGGCGTTTACTAAGTGTAGGCACAGTTCCCATTAGTACTAAGCCTAACACCGTATTGACAGCGGCGGGCACTGACGGGCCTCCAGGAATCCCGCCAGGCAAAAGTAAATGCGGGAACAGCGAAGCTCCAATTAAAATGTCAATTTTACTTGGAGTAGCGAAACTATCATCTGCGAACTGAAGTTTATTCGAATAAGGCAAGGCCTTAATATCGACAAAAGCAGAAGGTAATTTATCCGTAATTTGATCGACTACTAACGAGTCGATATCAAATCGGATATTTTTATTAAAGCGGGAAAATATGGTTAAATTTACTGTCCCAAACGACGCCATCTCTGCGCCTCCGAAACCACGTACAGTCGTGGACTGTGTATTGTTTTGACGTAAACATAATAGGTCACAACATTCCTTTGTGACGAAATTGCTTTGAGACGCCGAATCTAACAGAACTCTCAGCAAATGCTTACGACCATTACCGTCGTATGATATGACTTGCGCGGTGGCGAGTAGGACAGTGGTGTATGCATCACATTGCGACGGCTCGCCGCGAGCCGTATCCGGGGATACACAACGCGGCGCGTCCATAGACATTGAGCACAATGCTACGCCAGACCGCGCGGCAGGCTGCTCCGTCTCTGTCGTGCGCGTGTGATCGAAAGAGACCGCTGCCCGCGTTGGCGCCGCTGTGTCGGACGGCTCGCTCGTAGACAGCTGAGTGCAATTGTTTGCTCCGGTACGCGGGTTCGATTCCCGGGTAAAATGTAACAAAGAATGATGACGCTGCTTACACGTCCTACATCCAGTTGCGGATTGACAACGCGACATCTTGTGTTTAATGCTGAAGCAATTGACACAACCGTTAATTTTCTTAATAATCTGTAGGCGTTCATTCGGAGACAGTTTATGAAAATCGGGACATTTAAATAAATGTTGATGAGCGATATTAGTACACAAGCATTTGTCAGTAGATTCGACTGTGCTGACATAGGCATTGCATCGTACTGGGGCGGACTGCGAAGTTTTGTTATTAGAAATTTTCTTTCTCGGTGGTAGGCAACAACATCAGCCGCCGGCATAAGTTACCACCCACCAGACAAAGTCTTGCCGCCAAGCGATTCGTCGTGTTCCGGCATGATGTCTGGTGAAGCCGTACGGAGAACGGGTCTGAGCAGTTGTGTTGCGATGTGTGCCGGGTACGATGTGCCTAATGTTGTTGTGTCGGGAGTTTGGTCGTGAAGGCTCTCCAGATCATCCTCTGGCGCAGCATCGTTGGTCGTGTTGTTGGGTTAAACATTGCATCACCTCGCTCAACTGCCGTCTTCCTTCCTATTCACTCAGTTTTTTTGAGTGAATAGGCTTAATAAGCTAGTGTGCTTTACCATCAACGATTGCATCACTGCTTACCATCAGGCGGGATTGCAGTCAAGTACTAGTTTATAACTATTAAAAAAAAAAAAAAAAAAAAAAGAAATGCGAGAATGCTCAGCCGGTGTTACGCTGACGGCGTGAGCGCGATACAATATTTTACCTTGTTTATTGATGAAGTCTACTAAATCATCAAATGCAGGGACATCAGATTGATCCTAACTGTTTTCGAAGTTACGTACAGTTTCACTGTCTAGCTTCATAATAGCTAATTGTACGAAGATTAGATTCAATAAATCTGGAATTTTTAAATGTTGTAATGCGCGAACAGCGCTGACAAACTTATCATTAAATATGTCAAAATTATTTGAAGTAGCGGAAGTTAGCGGTTTAAATTCCAAGATCTGCTTTAAATATGTGGACGCTAGCATGCGTTTATCTTCATACCTACTCACTAGCGATTTAAAAATGAGTTCATAATTTTCTGCGGTGGGCACAATGCCGGTACAGACCGCTAGGGCTTTACCAGTTAGCTTTCCTTGTAAATAATGTAGTTTCTGATGATCCGAGAGAGATGGATTATCATGAACGGCTGACTTATAATTTGAGTAGAACAATGGCCATGAGCGAGTGTCACCGTTAAAACTCATTAATTCAATCGGTGGTAACTTGATCATGGACGGTCCCCTCTCCACGACGGGTGGTATATCATCTGCGGTGTTGGAAGCTACTAAGCGTTTCAGTCTGCCATACAGTTGCTCGAAAGAGACCAAAGCCTTATAGTCCGCGCGGGTTGTTGGATCTGTAGTTAATAAACAGCAATTGTATTGATCCATAACCTGATGAAATTCGGAGCGAATAGCGTCAATGTTTGAGCTAGCGTCTAAAAATGCCTCCCTCTTATCCACATCGTCTTTGATGTTTTTTGATAAGTCGTGGGCTGACTGTAAGCACTCAAATAATGCATTTCGCTTTGCTTCCAACGCCGACAGCGTTAATTCTGTACTACCAGACTTAATAGCTTTCTTCATTATGAAATGAGAATTTTAAATATAGTAATAGTTGATTAATTTGCGAGTAATATGAAAATAAATACTAGCGGGTGGGTATCTACGAATGTATTTCTAGCGAGCGCCGCGCTCGGCTTGTGATCACAATGTTTTGTAGGTACCTACGAATCTTAGCGAAAATTATCGAAATAGAAACCTTTCGATTTCTACTGGGAGTATGAATACTTATTACTTACAGCGAATATTAAGATAAATATTAGTATAACAGCGGGTAAATACACACATCAAAAGTGTCTAGGGATCAAGCATTTTTATGCGGATTTCTTGAGATTGAGATGTGGCTTTGTAATAAATTTATGATTTTATAAATTTATATGGATCCTTTTTGGTGCATTTCATAATTTGAATCAGGAACTGTGAATCAAATTCGAGTAAAAGATGAAAATCAGCTGTCAATATTTTCCCTATAAAAACATACAACGCATTGAAGACATTATTAGTGCTACTGTTTCCCTACTACTGATTAAAACCAACGTTATTATGGAGCGGCGACGTCATTTAAGCAGGGAAGAAATGCTCAGAGCCGTGGGAATGATAGAAGCTGGTTCCCGGCAACGTACTGTGGCTTTAGCTCTGAATACAAGTCAGAGTGTTATCAGTCGACTTTGGACACGTTACCGAAGCACTGGTACCGTGGCTGAGCGCCATGGAGGACGGTATCGCTGCACCACACGGAGACAAGACCGATACATTCAAATCTTAACTCGAAGAGCTCCAACAATAACCGCCATGATGTTAGCCGTGAGGCTTCATCACTCTTCAGGGAACTTAATTAGCGACCAAACAGTCAGAAACCGCTTGCATGAAGTGAACCTTCATTCCCGAAGACCGCTACGGGTACCACCTATAGCAATGCACAATCGTAGGATTCGATATCAATGGGCTCTTGAACACAGAAATTGGGCAGAAGAACAATGGCGTTTCGTGTGCTTTTCTGATGAGTCTCGTTTTGGTATGAGACCGGATACAAGACGTATACGACACTGGAGAACCCCTGGACGCCAACAGCGATTAAAATCCTGCCAGGAAGTCCATCCTTATAGTGGTGGAACCATCATGGTATGGGCGGGTATTTGGATCGGCGGAAGAACTGAGTTGATTTGGATCAGAGGCAACCTCAACGCTCAAATTTATGCTGAAACGATTGTATCAGACGTCATCGTTCCTCTACAAGTGCAAATCGGTCCCTTATTTCAGTTAATGCATGATAATGCACGACCGCACACCGCAAGAGTTGTAAGACAGACTCTCGCCGCAGCTAACATCAATGTCCTGCCCTGGCCTGCTCAGTCGCCAGACTTGAACCCGATTGAGCATGCATGGGATATGCTACAGAGAAGAGCTCTGCCGAATATGGAGGGTATCCAGTCGCAAGAAGACCTTTTTTTGTTGTTGCAACGAACATGGGCGGCCATTCCACAGCGTGATTTGGATGAACTCATTTTGAGTATGCCAAACCGATGTTCTTGTGTTGTTAGTGTTCGCGGTAGAAACACGGATTATTAATTGTTTAAGTTACCCAATAAAATTTTAGAGAAAACTGTTATTTCAGTCTTTTTTCGAACTTTTGTGTTAGTGGTTCAAATGTCAAATATCCCTTTATTAGGAAAATGGCAAATTTCTTTATTAATGCAAAGGTGACTTGGTTTATCGTTACTGTGACAAACGAAAACACTTTATTTGATGAATCCTTAAAGAAAATTTTAATTAATATCAATCAGGAGAAAAGTTATTGCAAAAATATATGTTGATCCCTAGACACTTTTGATGTGTGTATATATAATAGTACCTATTTAGTGTAAAGCGGCATCGAATGAATTAATTACCTACACGTCAGCGCTTACATGCGTAATGGTGTAGGTAACAGCGAATATAGGCTAACAAACCTACAAACGGCGGGTTTTACCACTAATCTAATAGGTGCCCTAAAAGGGGTAGGCGGAAACTGGATAATCCGAGGTTAGAAGGACCACAAATGGTCCGGCTCGAAAGGCCACAATGGTCCGGCTCGAAAGACCACAAATGGAGGGGCCAAAGTGGCTTCGCGGAGGTTTAATATACCTTCCTTCGATCTGGACTGTAATTTTTAAGGAAAAGAAAATGGCGTCACTGTCGCGCTGTAAACTCTTAACCTAGGAATGGGTTATGGAATCATGCACCTTACCTCGCTTCACGCTGGGCTGTTCCGTCGTCTCGTAGGAGTTCGATCAGTCCACTCCGTCTTCGACTTTCTTCACCCTCGCGGTTCGGCCCAGGCACAACACAACACACGTGGTTATAAAGTTCCCCGCTAACAGCTTCGTTTTCCTTTCTTGAAGCCACAAAGACACGTCTCCAATTGAGCGGATGGTTACAACTTATAATCGAATGATTATATCGTTCAGCGATAAACTCACACAGCAAAACTATGCGATTGCGGGTTTTGAAACAGCGGTTAGAATCACACCGAGACAGCGGTGAGAACGCGGATAGCGCGCGGTACGGGAATGCGCACGCGCGGAGTTCCAATGGACACTGAACTTGTCTTCTCTAGTATGATTAAGGCGCTGTTTTCGATCAGCGCCATCTCACGGGCAGCGGGTGCATGACGTGTTCGAGGGTTACGGGGACAAGAATTCAGCTAGGAGATATACAGCGCAACAGTTCCATTTATAAACGCCAATAGATGGCGTCAACACAATTCCTTCTGCGAAGCAGTGATGCTGGCACAGGCGGAGGCAGAGCACGTGAGGCAGTGGGAATCCCAGCGCTCTCACGTCACTAGCCGCCGCAGGAGATGCCCTGGTCGGGAGACGACATTGAACTCCCGGCCACCGTAGGCCCGGGCCTGCGGGCGGTGAGCAGTGGGCAGCTCGCCGTCCGGTAAAGACCAGGCCCGAGGCCGGCTCGTTGTGTTTCACGCGCGCTTCAAACAGATGTCAGCACGTCGTTACGAAGACCGATGCCCCCTGGGTCAGGGTTGCGGGTTGGTTAAAAAAGAAACCGTGTGAAGAAATACGAGCGAGCGGGTTTTAGTCACTAAAAGTCTGAGAAGCCCTTCTGCTCCGCCCATAACGGGAGAGGCCATTTGACGATTTCCCATCCTAAACAAAAAAAAGGGATAAAACAATCGCCACACAAGGCATTATTTGGAATAGAACCCAGAGTAGGACTTTCGACTTCCTCTTTAATTATTTTTCCAATTAAGGAGTATTTTATTCAGCTTATCTATTTATTTTGACTTCCTAGATATACTATAATGTTTAGACTAGGCCATACCAGTTTATCCTAGAGTTTGCGTATTTATATCAGGATCATCTAGTTTGGCCTAGCCTAGACTGGTCTATCCTATCGGGCTTAGGACAAATTAGTTTAGACCAGCCCAAACTGGTTTATCGCGTATAGGAAGAACTAGTTTAGCCTAGGCAAAACTAGGTACATTGATACAAGGGGCACATAGATACAGTCAATATTCGTCGAAAACAAAACGCGTTAGAAGAGCCATCCGCCACCGATAAGGAGGTTTATAGTGAAGCCTACACGCACACTAGCGCAGAGCAACGTTCACTCGACGACTAGCGACTAGGACGTAAAAAACTGTTTCTGATGTTCGCAACAAAATTTTCGTACTTTTCTTTCGGATGTAATGCTTCTAATTTATTTAGTGTTACCTGTGTTATATTAAGACATTATTGGTAAGTACATATCTGTCATCACATTAAATAGACTTAAATTATTTAATTATGTATTGCTTTAATTTTATAAAATATTGATTTCGATTGTAGTAGGCAGGGGCACCTAGATACAATTGGTCTTGGGGCACATTGATACCCCAATATTTTGTTAAATATACATGTATGTGAGGCTTAGGTAATATGTTTTATTTTCTTTATAGAAAAATGGTTTGAACATTTAAACGCGAGATGAATAATAATAATAATAAAGTTTTATTGACATAAAAGGAGTAGTGAATAGAAGTTCCATCAATGAAATTTCCGTGGCTTCTGCGATATCTGATGTGTTGGAAGAAAAATTATCAATAGCAAAAGCAGCGAATAAATATAATTTAAAAAAATCAATAAATAAAGGTCAGAAAAATCAATAAAACTTGTTTAATTTATAGGAATATTTCTATGAACCTAAGTACCAGTGTATGTACCAATGTACCCCGCATGTGGGGCACATTGATACAAATTTCATTTTTTAATAAATAGGCTCTAATACGTTTTGTGATTAACTCTATCGGTTAATTTGTATGTAACAACTGAATATATATTGAATATATTATGGTTATTAAATTGGATGTAACTATCATTAGATCGTCTTTTATTGGGTCTAAGTAAAAACCGTATCAAGGTGCCCCACTTCCCTAATTTGAAAAGATCAGGAAAATAAGTCAAAGATTCAAAGTGTTTTATTTCAAACTAGCAAACCGCCCCGGCTTCGCACGGGTGCAATGCTGATACTATATACACTTTAGAAACACTGTGAACGTTGCCACACCGTGTACCGCCGCAAACGCGCCACCCTGCAATTTTTAATATCTATTATAAATCAATAATGTATTTAAGGTATTAAATTGGATAAGGATTAATGCTGTATTGGTTAAAATTGCTTCGAAAATTAGCCGGTATTTGTCGTAAAAAGTAAATGAAAGAAAAAATGATATTGTGGGATATCCATTAGAGATAGACATATATCATCGCAGACTTTTGTGTAGGCCTTTTCAATGTGTACAATATTTAGTACATTATTTTGATAAATCTCGTAGGGTTTAGCCTGCGTTTCACTACAAACGCGGAAAAAATGTAGTTATTTACGACATCACATTAGAAACCTCAAAAATAATAGTATTTTCGCACAATTTAATGGATGTTATTATACATCCATTAAATTGTGGGGCACCTTTCTATTGCTTATTCACTGTATCTATTAAAAAACCGCATCAAAATCCTCTATTAACCTTTTGAACGCCCATCTATATAATACGCGATGTGTCCTCCTGCGCCACACTACAAATGTATAACGTATCTATAGTAAAACGTAGGGATGGGATTAATGTCCTATCGACAAATAATATTATACATTTAAAATAATGTTTATTCACCAATTTACGAAGCTAAATAAAAACTAACAGTAATTTCATATTTTATTTTCAATCCTTTCTGTTTTAGGGATGTCTAGATTTCTATGGTATTTATTTTTATGTTCACTGTGGTCGAGTTACACGTGCATAAACTCAACCGATTCCTGCATAATTTATTTCGTTTACGCACAACAAATACAATTAATAGAAGCTAAATAGGTAAACAGTACAATGATTGGCACTCTAAGCTGACCTTAACAAATTAAAGCTTAATTCTCGTGAATAAACGATAGTTTCTTTATTTTTAATTGTTTTAACGGGAAGTAAGAAATATAGGGATCAATAAAATACCACATTGAATCTAAAATAATATGTTTTATTAACTTAAAAATCTAATTAAACTTATTTTTACGTAATGTTATAGTCATTGGCACTTGAGCATAGAGATTGGCACTATAAATTATATATAATCATTGGCACTTATTGGCAGTCTTATAATCATTGGCACTTTTTGAAATATTTTCTAACACCTACCTAGGTACCCACTTAAATCTTTATAAACTCTTAATGTACAGGTACCTAATCTTCTAATAAAATTTTAAGAAGATTGTAACCTTGTCCTTTTTTAGGTAAATTAGGTTTAAATAAAACAGCCGTTGCCAAAACATGTGATTATATTAATGACAGTAAAGGACAGACAGTGGGTTCTTTAGTACCCCCTAAGACCAAAGTGTCACAAGTATGATGAATCAATACCACTGCCCTGGTATAATATTCCGGTGAGCGTGTTCAGTAGTAGGCATTGGGTATCCCAGACGTTCGTCGTTGAGTAGGCAGCTGGAAGTGCCAATCCGAAACCTTGTTCCAGGCAAGGATTTTCGATACCGAAGGGGTGAACCCCGATTCGGGGTGAAACACTACACAGTGATTGTATTTCTGTATGTACTTTACTAGCCAAGCACTTATAATTCAATAAATTATATTATTTAGATATAATGAAAGTTTTTCTTCGATAACGTAGGTAGGAGAAAACAATTTAGAGGAATGTAGTACGTCCGACAACCGTGTCGACTCAGTAGCTTTTCTCAACAATCGAACATACCACCGCGCCGCGCGATGTCTCCAGATCCTTCCAAGCTAAACATACCGCGCCTCGCGGGTTTGCCTATTAATTAATATTTTAGTTAGTTTAAGTTTATAAATTTATGTTTAAAAGGAAAGGGTGTTTGAAGGAAAAGAGTAACGAAACCGTTACATACCCCCCTTTTTAGGTAAGGATTTTACGTAATAAAATCCTTTAAAAAAAAACTGAATTATGATAACTTAAAATCTTTCACATGCCAGATTCCCAAGTTACTACCTTCCATATCCTCCAGATCGTAGACAAGCTTTGATTTTTTCTTAATTATACGACATTTAATAAATTTAGGTGCCAATTTCTTTGAAAATCTATTATCTTTGTTACTTTGGTAGAAGGTTCGCTTCCAAACAATGTCCCCTACATTAAAGTCCACATTCTTACGACGAAGATTGTAACTCGTACTATACCTAGAGTGCGCTTTAATAAGAGCAGATTGGACTTTATCGAAAATTTTGCTCAAACAGCCACGATTTTCAGCGTACGCATCGCGGGGTGCAAAAATAATGTGATCTTCAATATCGGCATCAACATAGTGAGATCCGCAGCTTACTAATTCGCGACCGAACACTAAAAACGAAGGCGTGTAACCTGTTACCTCATTAACTGCGCTGTTCAGAGCAAATTGAATTTTTGTAGTATAAGTGTCCCAAGATCTATGGTCATTTTCGATAAAGGTAGACACAGCAGTAATAATTGTTTTATTATAACGCTCCACTGTATTAACTTGGGGTGTATAGAATGGGGTATAAAATACATTAGGGATATGGTAATTAGCAAATAAGTTCTTCATTGTATTACTAATAAATTGTCTGCCGTTATCCATTAGTATCGTACTAGGTATTCCATGTATAAGAAATACTTTCTCTTCCAATATTTTAGAGATAATATCAGCTGTAGCACGCCGTATAGGAAACAATAGGCAGTACTTGGAGAAACAACAAGCTGCAACCAGCAGAAAAGTATTTTGGTTTCTAGTTATAGGTAGGGGTCCGATAAGATCAACGCTTATCATTTGAAAAGGCCGGCTGCACTCTTTTGGTCTTCCCATTGTACCGAGAGTAGTGTGGTTTGGGTATTTGTAAGACTGACAAATATCGCAGTTTGAAACAAAGTTAGATACTTCATGGTGCATGCGTAGCCAAAAATAATTTAAGGATAACCGCTTATATGTTTTAAAAATACCCAGATGTCCTGAAGTTGGTTCCGAATGATTTTGGGATATAATATCTTGACGCTTCTCCAGTGGTATCACTTCCTTCCATTCAAATTCTCTAGTGAGTGGGTTTATTGATTTCATATAACGGTACAAGTTACCGTTTTCCACGCGATAGTTTGAAAAAGAAGCTGGAGAATTTAGACAACCATTGAAAGTATTCAAATACCAAGGATCGTTTGTTATGGGAGGAGTGACACTGAGTCCGTTGTTCACGTCATTAATAGTACATACGGGAACAGATCGAGACAAACTATCAGGTACTACGTTATCAGCGCCTTTACGATGTCTAATCTCGAAATTATAAGCCGAAAGCCGAACCCCCCAGCGAGCCAACCTTCCCGTAGGATTATTTAGATTCAGGAACCACTTTAGAGATGAATGATCAGTGAAAACTGTGAATTTGAGGCCATTCTCCAAATAACATCGCCAATGTTCAATAGCAGTAAGGACAGCTAAAGCTTCGCGCTCAGTGGCACTGTAGTTACGTTCCTGTTTGGTCAATGACTTACTCATATACGCAATCACTTTCTCTTCATCATTGAGGATCTGTGTTAGTACTGCTCCTATGCCATAATCACTGGCATCAGTGTGAACAAGAAACGGTTTAGAATAATTTGGACAAGCAAGAATAGGTGCAGAGACTAAATGTTCTTTTAATTTTTTAAAAGCTTCGTCAGCTTCTTGGGACCATGAAAACGGAGAAGCATTTTTTCCTTGTGAAGTTAATTTATTTAGAGGGGTGGCTAGGTCACTGAAGTTCGGTATAAATCTACGGTACCAAGAAGCTGTACCAATGAAACGACGCACCTCTTTACGATTACTGGGGGTAGGGTAATTACAGATAGATTCCACTTTTTCTGGGTCTGCGTGCAACCCATCAGCGTCAACAATGTAACCTAGGTATTTGAGCTGACTTCGAAAGAACTGACATTTACTTAAATTAATTGTTAGATTAGCTAATTTAAGTTTTTTGTGAACACGTGATAGGAGCGACATATGATGTTCGAAAGATTCTGATATTATTATGACGTCATCAATATATACAAATACTTTATTCTCGAATTCTGGACCATAGAATAAGACATCAACTAATCTCTGCTGCGTTGCAGGTGCGTTAGTCAATCCAAAGGGCATTGATTTAAATTGGAATGTGCCGCGTGATGGAATATAGAAGGCAGTTTTAAACCTATCCTTTTCTTGTATTAAAATCTGCCAGAAACTTTTAGAGAGGTCAATGCTACTGAGATATTTAGCGTCCCGTAAATTATCGAGGATTTCAGTGATATAGGATAAACTATATGCGTCTTTCCTCGTCACAGCATTGAGCTTTCGACTATCGAGACAGAATCGTAATTCTCCATTCTTTTTGGGTGTTAGTAAAACTGGAGAGGACCATGGGCTCTCACATGGCTCTACCACGTCATCCTTTAACATTTCATCTAATTGATCAACTAAGATCCTTTGCTTTTCTGGAGACATACGATAATAGCGTTGACGTATGGGGGCAGCATCCCCAGTATCAATCGAGTGCGTGATTAGTGATGTACGACCTAGTCCACGCTTGTCGTATGAAATATCTTGAAACTTAGTAATCAAGTTATCAGCGGTATTTTTTTGAGCAACAGTTAAATTTTCATAAGGATATACGGCGTTAATTTTTTCCACGCTTCCAGTTAAAAACCCTGATTCAGAGTCCTTATGAAATGATATAGCATCTAAATGTTTAGGAAATAGTCCAAACGCTCGCCAAAAATCCATACCTAAAATTAAACTATTTCTAATTTCAGGTACGACATATGCATTAATATAGTGTGTTTGTTCTAAAAAATGGATAGGAAGACGTATAAGTCCGATAGAATTAAATTTCTCCCCACCTGCAGCAACAAACTGCATAGGCACCACATCCTGCAGCATGTTTATATGGGGATTTCCCATTTTCAATATACGCTTATGTGATCTATTGCCTAGAATCGTAGCACATGAACCAGTATCCAAGAGACCAGTCAATAACTGATCTATAACTCTAACAGTAACGTAAGGTCGAGTTACGTTAATATTTGATTTATTCTTGATTGAAGCGACCGAATAAAAGGCAGAAAATTTATTTATAAATATTAACCAATTTTTCCATTCCCTATCGCGGTTACTCCAATCATGTTTATTTAGTTTTTTGAAGACTCATCCTTTAAATGTACTCTATTGCAGTCAGGACAATCTGGAAAACGCACGTCCCTTTTACCGCAGCGGAAGCAAATAGGGAATCGTTTCTGTTTACAGGCTCCAAGAGAGTGACTTTTAGATCTACATCTGGGACAAAATACATTCTTAGAGACTTCGGTTGACAATACAGCGACACCATTATTTCCACTCTGATTAGCATTACTAGAGTTGATTGTACTTATTACATTGTAATTGGAATTAGATGGTTTATCTTTAGGTGTATAATGGTAATTATTTTCTTGACTGAATGGTTTAATATTACGTTATATTTGGACTGTTGATTAAATTTATTAACATATTGGTCGTATTTATAAGCAAACTCAGGAGCAAGAGTAGTACTAGTTAGTTTGAGTGGCTCGTGAAATTGTGAAAATCTTGATTTTATTATTTCGTAATTTCGACAAACCGTTTTAAGATCATCAATAGATTTGATGCAAGGGGACGCAGCCAGTGTGTTTGCGTAACAAGGTCGAATGTTATGCATCAATAACTCTAATTTATCATTTTCTTGTAATGGTTTAGAAAGACGTGAGAACATTCCATGCATAATTGCTAAGTAAATAGTAATATTTTCTTGTTCGCCCTGTGTACGTGATCGTATTTCAGCAATTAGTCTGTAGTCATAGTCGCTACTGCTGAAATCTTCCTTTAACAGCGCACATAAATCGTTCCAAGAATTAATTCTATCTTTATTGTACCGAAACCAGTGTAATGCATCGTTGGTGAAAATTTCATAAGCCAGCGAAAGCACTTTTTCGAAAGAAATGCCTCTAGCTTTTACAAATTCCTCAACTTTTTGAATAAAGGAGTGAACACAAGTTTTTCCTGAATATTTAAGTTTCGTAATCTCAGCAATTAAGCTACGTTCACATGTAACCGATAGGGTGGAAGGATCTGATGGAGTATCAGTGGCAGACGTTGAAGGTTTAGTATGCGAATCAGATGGTTCCATTGTAGACAATTCTTTTAATTGAGAATTTAAGCTGGTACTGCAAATTTTATGTAAGTCACAGACCTCTTCTAAATTTTGTATTCTATTTATACGATGGTAAATGTGATGAAGTAGCGTTTCAGTCCTGCTAAATAGGTTTCTATCAAATTTACTTTTAAGATTTGTTAAATTACTTTGTGCCTTTTTCAGAGACTCTTTTACCTCTTTTAAATCGTCTATAGGATCTAAGTGTGACTCTAGGATATCATCCGATGAGAGATGTTGCGATAATTTAACAATTTGTTTCCTTAATTCTTGGACTGATTCGCCAACTCCACCACGTAGTTCTACCTCGTACTGTAGTTCAGCTTTTTGTAAGGAGAGAAATTTTATTGGATACGACATATTTCGGTCGGGTGTGTGTTGCAGAATTATCTCTAAGCACTACAATGATATACTAAATACAATGTCAAGGAAAAAAAAAAATATGAAGATGAGAAAAAAAAAAAAAGTAAGAAGGTAACTGTGAATAATATAGCACAATACAATGATAGTACAATACAAAATTCGCTTGTATGTTTAGCTTGTGTGAGGTAGTATCAGTTATTTCTTTTTAATGTAATTATATCTAATAGAATTAAGTAAGAATGGTTTATGTAAGAAATAATTTTAAGTAACTGAACGACCACACAGTACTATTGTAATATAAAAGCAGTCTTAAAACTATGAGATTAAGTGCCAACACCAATGATAACTATTAGATGTGTTATAACTTATCACAATTTGGTCTAGGGGATATCCTATTATTGGGCGCCAGTGTAACCTTGTCCTTTTTTTAGGTAAATTAGGTTTAAATAAAACAGCCGTTGACAAAACATGTGAATATAATAATGACAGTAAAGGACAGACAGTGGGTTCTTTAGTACCCCCTAAGACCAAAGTGTCACAAGTATGATGAATCAATACCACTGCCCTGGTATAATATTCCGGTGAGCGTGTTCAGTAGTAGGCATTGGGTATCCCAGACGTTCGTCGTTGAGTAGCCAGCTGGAAGTGCCAATCCGAAACCTTGTTCCAGGCAAAGATTTCCGATACCGAAGGGGTGAACCCCGATTCGGGGTGAAACACTACACAGTGATTGTATTTCTGTATGTACTTTACTAGCCAAGCACTTATAATTCAATAAATTATATTATTTAGATATAATGAAAGTTTTTCTTCGATAACGTAGGTAGGAGAAAACAATTTAGAGGAATGTAGTACGTCCGACAACCGTGTCGACTCAGTAGCTTTTCTCAACAATCGAACATTTACCACCGCGCCGCGCGATGTCTCCAGATCCTTCCAAGCTAAACATACCGCGCCTCGCGGGTTTGCCTATTAATTAATATTTTAGTTAGTTTAAGTTTATAAATTTATGTTTAAAAGGAAAGGGTGTTTGAAGGAAAAGAGTAACGAAACCGTTACAAGATCTTCGTCCGTAATAGGTTTGTTTGTTTTATTTATATGTTTATTTTTCATAAGACGTTTCGTTTCTTTTGTTGCTTTACTTTCTGATTCTGTTTTAATAAGTTCAATGGGCTGACGATCTTCTATTTCCTCTGTAAATTCTTCATTTTTAGTTAAATCTTTTGTTTTATCTTGATATTTAGTAGTTGAAGGCAGTAGTTTTTCCTGTTCCATAATTTCTTTGTTGCATTCTTTCTCTTTATTCTTTTCTACACTAATTAATCCTTCATTTTTTTCCGAATAAGTAGTGTTTGCTGTTTTTATTACAACATTTGAGATAATTTTTATGTTACTTGACTTCTTAGCTTGATCTGCCTTAGTTTGGCTGTCTGTTTTAATTAGGTTTTTATTTTGTTTATCAGTTTTGAGTCTGTACTTTTTATTTTGTTTGTCAATTGCTTTCTTGGCTTTGGCTAAACGCGTTAATTCTGCTTTTTCCAGCCTAGCTTTTCTTTTATCCTCTTTTTCTTGATTTTCTTCTATCTTTTTCTGTTGTTTTTTTAGTTCCATATCTTCCCACTCTTTACTTGTCAATACAAAAGTTTGGTGTTGTTTACTTACATGTTGCTTGTGCTTTTTAATAGGTGTTTTTGGGATAGGCAGAAAGTCTTTCAATTTAGTTTGTATTTATTTCGTTTCAAGATTTTCGTTTGGTGTGATATCCACGAGCACCCATTCACCTCCAACAAACTCTACATTTTGTCGGCTAGTCGATGGAATACAATATGCAGGTGTGATTGAAGCGTCTTCATCTGGTTTGTTTTCCTTTTGATTCTCAAAAATAACTTCAGGTGTTTTTGTAGTTCTATCCATTGATGAATCATTAGTTGTCGAAAGTGCATAAGGTAAATCTGATACAGGTATTTCTGATTCAGTAGTCTTTATTAAGATATTATCTAAATTATTTACTGAGGCGTCATTAGGTACATTTTCCTTTTGATACTCAAAAATAGCCTCAGGGGTTATTGTAGGTTCTGATGTACATATTTCCATTTCAGGCGCAAATGAAATATTTTGGTTGAATACTTCATAATCTTCATGTATCACGATATCTGAGACATCCATACTGCAATCAATGGGTATCTCGTCAGAATTGGTTGATGGTTCCGCAAATGAATTTTGCGCCGAATGTTTTGGTGCTAAATATTTGTAAATTTCAAATAACTTTTTCGCTTCAACGGATTTAGCCACTACCTGAGCCTTCATTTTCCTGATTAGCTGAGGTCCGACTATTTCTTGAAATATTTGGTAATTCATATTCACAGAACTATTATCATCTAGAATGGCACGCTGGGGTTTGGCGGGCATCAGACATTTTGTGTAATCTACTTCGTCCGGATTAAATGGGCACAACCCACACGCCTTGAAACCATTTATTAGAGTCGATTTTTTTAATTTTGGTAGAACATTATCTAAGATGGACCCAACATCAGTTTTAAGCAATGTTTTCGTCAGGTTATTTGCCCGCCATTCAAGAACAGCTTTGCGCCACATTAATTTGATGGGCCGAAATGCAGCTACGTCAGCTGGTTGCAAAAGTCGGGTTGCATTTGGATATAGAGCTATGAGTACCTATTATGCCTAGGCTTTGGCAAAGTTGTGACAGCTCAAGAGTAGTGTGGCTTTTATGGCCATCTACAAAAAGAATAACTGGAAAAGTAACATTCTTTTTTTGCAGGGCGGGATGCAAAACGTTCTTTATGTATTGAATAAAAACCTCTGCTTTCATCCACCCATTGTCTGACAATCCAATACCCCACTCTTTAGGAACAGACTTTCGAATCTCTGGTCGCATCCTTTTCAGCGGAAATATAATCATAGGTGGTGTTGTATCACCATCAGCTCCAAAGGTAAACATGACCGTGATGCAAGACTTTGATGGGGCATGGTCTACCTCATAAACATTTTTTTTCCCCCTTTGGAGCTATTACTTTTGTATGTTTTGGACACAAAATAAAGTTAGTTTCGTCTCCATTGTATACTCTATACGGGTCGCTAAGAATGTGAAAAAGATTATTTTCTTTCAAATAATTTTCTATCTGTGTGAACCAGCTTCGAATATTGCTTTCTGAGATTTTTGAACTAGCGGAAGTTACAGCTTCAGATGTTCTTAAAGCAATCTCAGGGTGCCTTTTTAAAAACAACTTATACCATCCCTCACCTGGAGTGTTTTCTATAAAGCTGTTCGATCTGGGATTCGCAATCAAAAATAATTTCACACTTTGTATGATATCCTCTTTACGCCGCGGGAAACCTTTTCGACAAGATTCAATTATCCATTGTACCAGCTGATTTTCTTCCTGGCTGGATAAAACTGTGTCAGGACCAGGTCGACTTTTGACGAATTCTTTGGACAACCGAAACTGCAAAGTTGCGCGTGGAATATTAAATTTTTTCGCAGCAGTTAATTTTCCCATGCCATTTTTTATAGCTTCCAAAGCTTTATCCAGCTCCGATTCTGAATACCCCTTCGAATATATCTTTCCTTCCTTAACCTTCGGCATTTTCCGTAAATCTAAAATATAACAATATATTACAGTCACAGTACAGTCATTGGCACCATCCAAAAACTATAGTCATTGGCAGTGCTAAGAATTGATTCTGTATGAAAAAGAACTTAAATGACTATGAAATAAAGTTCAAAATCTATCAAAATATCCTTTGCCTGAGATTTCTACACTTAAAATACAAGAATCAGAAAGTATAGTGATTGGCACCTATGCCAATCACTATGTCATCAAAGAAAAAAAAAAATCATTTATTGGCACTGCTAATAAAACTGTTGCTTTTATTTAGAAAAGCTAAAAAACATTAAAAAGCCTTGAAATAACTGTATTTATTATGGATAAATAAAAACTTGCATCCAGACTTACCTCAAAATAACTTTTTTGCATCGAAATCTAGCCACTAAACCTTAACTTTTCTGAAATTTATAGCAGACTCAACGCAACACATTTTTGAAACAGCTGTAAAAGAAAGATGGTTGACGTTTGAGACAAAACGAAGAGTTGCCAGTATAAAGAATTGTATTTTCTACCAATTTTTGTATTGCCAAAGCACAAACAGAAAATATTATTCTTAATATTCAGTTTAATTTAAGAAAGTGCCAATCACTAGGGGGGTGCCAATATAAGTACCGTCTACCCTACGTGGTTTTCTACGTTTTTAAAAAGTAATTAAAATTGAGGGTGTCTGTTTCACACAGATGTTATAGACCTTTTTTTTAATGGTGTCGCAAAATACTCGCAATTATTTATCTGGTTTGTAGAAACTAATAGAAAACGGAAGAAAATTCCTGAAACGGAAGTTGACGACTTAACAGAACGTCAAGACGACGAACTATTTCAAAATTCTGATTCAGACTTTAACAACTCGCAATAATTCGTCATATTCACCGTCACATTTTTTTTTTTGTAAGAACACGTGCGCCAACGCTGGTGTAAACATTGCACTACACTAAAATGCACAAAGTCACTATGACCTTGAAACCCGTCCGCTTATGACGTCACAGATTTACTTCTATACAAGTCGGTGGCGCGTGCGGACTGATAACTAACTAACTTTGTAGGGATGGGTTTTTCAAACGGGGTTTCACTATCGACATTGATTAGAAAACCGATTAATTCTTGATTAAGGTGAATAAAACCTAGTTTATAGTGTACAATATTTATAAAATATTATATATTTACGTAATTTTCTTGCAATAATAGTATTTATGATCATTTCGACGAAATGAAATATAGCGAGGTCTTCATCGTGTCCCATCACTGGCTTACTTGATATCAAGTAATTGGCGCTGGGGGCATTAAAATATTTTCTGGCATTTTTGTTTCTATTGAAAATAAAACAAATAAGAACTTATTATGTGTGAAAAAGTTAAAAATATGGCTGATAACAGGGCAAATGTCCGTAAAAACAAAATAAAAGGTCTTGTAAAAGTCGTAAATTTATTTTATACTGTGATTACTTCTAATCAAGTAGTGGCGCTGAGGGCACGAAAATCTCGAACTTGTATAGAAGTGATTGGCGTTCAAAAGGTTAAAAAATTCTCTCTCCTCAATTTCATGATATCTTTTGAATGGAATGTCCGATTTCAATAATTCAAAAAGTAATGATCAGGTATTAGGACAGTCTTGAATATTAAGTTATTTATTTGGATAAAAAATCATAAACAGTATGGATAACACGGTCTGAATTTGGCATTTCTTTCAATTTGTTAAATGTAAAAAAGTAGTTATAGTGACGTAACTACAATAGTTAGACATACGGTCTTTTTTTGTAGATATTGATATATTCTATAATATTTTCAAACATTTTTTTGTCCTATCATTAATACTTTTCGCAGCGTATGCGATGGAAAACATTTTATTGCTAATTTTTATACACCTTCCGTTGGTTTTAATAAGAATTTCTAAAGATTTCTGTAGCAATCTAGTACTTAATATAGCCTATGTTACTCAGTGATAATGTAGCTTTCTAATGAAAAAGACTTTCCTCTTTATAATATTAGTGAAGATAAACTTTTTACATGTACTTTTTACAATATCAAGAAGTCGGTCAGTCAGAAAAAATTATGCTGATTGCTTATTCTAAAGGTTACAAAACATTTCGAGGCAAGTTTTTCTGATCATTCAATTTTCTTCAATGCTGTTATCCTTCATCAATTGCCGTATTTGTGGACCTACAAATATTCCCTCTTTGATTTTCGCCTCGCTGAGTTTGGAGCATTTCTCTTTTAGATATAAAAATCCAACTCTATCCATATACATAGTCATATCCATATACAAAAATCAATTTGTGTGGAAAATCCTGAAACAGTTATTCTTTCTATTATCACAGAATGACACATTGCTCCCACATTACTGACATAAGTTTTTTACGTTGGGCATATTTACACTGGTTACTTTTGGAACCATACAATTTTTCATGCCCGACACCGTCAAAACGTACGTCATCAGGAGGTTATGTTTGAGCACCTATCATAGGTCTCTTTTGCTGGTTTACAGGGCCTGCAGCAGTATTGGAACTTGGGCGACCTTTTTTATTTTCCGATGTGCTGCCATATTTACACAAAGTTTCGGCTAGTTCGGTCCTGAAGTCAGCAATTTTTAAAATACTCTTAGGGTTCGCATCCTTCTTCAACAAAACTTTTTATACAGAATCCAACTATTTATCACAGACATGTCTAGTCGGTGATAAAAGAGTTTGTTTTGTTCATTTTTTGTATATAATTCTGATTCAGTATCGACCCAAATAGCTATCCATAGTGTCGACTCCGCACATACTCACGTTATATTCGCGGATAGCATTTGGTCAGGATATGGCAATGTTTTTCTTTTTGTCATATCTTTTTACTGTGTTTACGGGTTCTGAACCCACATATGTGGAGAGCAGTAAAACCTGTTTATTATCCTTCCAGCTAGTGGCCGATAATTCAACCCCATCAAACAGTAACGTTTTCATCATATAATCCTCTTGGCACTAATGGTTTGAGAAAATCTTTTTTTATCAGGCAGTTTACATGTTTTTCCCAGTCTATTCTTCTGTACTGTCCCCATGCAATAAATAGGGGTGACTGGGGCAAGATGAGATAGCTAAGACAAAACTCGTTATACATGGAAAATTCTTTAATAACATTCTTTAACAAAAGAGGTAACCTGTTGTCGCTTCCTGGAAGGGTCACTGCATTCTCCTATCAACCCCAGGGTCTCAAAGCAGGGAAAACAAACATGCAAAGCACTAACCTGGATCCAGCAGGACAGGAAAAGGGAATCACCAACGACGGGGCAGGCGCCGCACAGTGTGAGATTTCGGCAATCTAGCGGAATTTTATTAGATTTTCCAACTTTGTGATTTTTTTCACTAACCCTGGTATTCAAGCAGCTAAATATCCCAGTCGAAAGGAAACGTGGCTTACTTGCACTTTAGTCAACCGCAGTATGGGTATAATGGATCTTAAAACTTGTATAGACAAGCACGCGCTCGGATCCCCGCGACAGTCGTCCAGCTTAGGGCATGTTTATACGATTGCTGTGTCGCTGTGTCTCGGCTAAGTGGTCAGTGCTGTTTTTCTACAATATTGCCCATATCTACAGGTAAGATCCTGCATTTTATTTTAAATATTTGCTAAATAATTAGATAGAAAACAGTTGTTTAAAAAAATGGTGTTGTCTTTATTGATAAAAAGTAGGTTTTGGTTTTTAAAAAGGGTTTTAATTATGTGTTCCAAAGTGTTCCACCCTAAAACTTGATTCTACCTGTAGCTTATTTATTATACTAGCCAGATTATTAAAAAAAACTTGCGCATGTTTGCGCGATTACGTTAAATCGTATTTTTTTCAGAAAATGGCACACATGTTTACATGGCGAGCATTATTCGATGTGTGGGACCAACCTCATTCAAACAAGTTCTAGGTTGTTTCAAACTTCATAATGGAACAAACAGGAGTCAGACAGATGTCTTCTAATACAAAGGCCAAAATACGGAAATGTGTGCATAGTATACAGGTTAAATGGGACAAAGCTAATCGCCACCGAAAGAGATTTTTAACTGACAACGCAGCGTGGTTGGAAGAGCAGGTCTCCTTCGACTTTGCGCCCGATCCTTCAGTAAAACAAAATACAAGCGGTAGTCCAGACTGGGAAAATCAAAGGGCTTGTCGAATCGACAAACCCTGAAGAACTGTCGAAGGCTGTTGAGCTCTAATTACGCAAGGCAAGAAAATGCGACTCGGCTGCGATCGTAAAGGAACTTTGTGTTTCTTCTCCTACAAGGGGCACCAAAATATAGAAAGCTCGAAATGCGTCTCTCGATAAAGTGTCAAAATTATCAGTAGTTTTCCGATCGATACACACACATTTGGTGAATATCTTCGATGTACTTTAGAATTGTACCTAAGCCATTATGCTTGGTATTACATGCCTGTAAGTGTCCACAAGATACGGTTTCACGGAAAAGAAATCATAGACGCAAACATTTTACCTATAGGCCAGTTATCAGAGGAGGCCCAAGAGGCCAGAAATAAGGACAACCGAAAATATAGGGAACTGTTTACCAGAAAATCATCCAGGATTCTTACCAACACTGACCTTGTTCATCGATTGTTAATTACATCTGACCCTTATGTCACTAGTCTTCGTGCTAGTCCCAGAACTAAACATTCAAACATATTGCCAGAAGTTTTAGAAATGTTAATGGAGCCTGTTGTAAAATCTGTTCACTCTAATAGCAACAGGAATATTGATACAGATGCATAATACGTTTTTCTTTTCTTTCTTGTCACCAATTTTTATTTTTTGAAACAAAAAAAAAACGTTTGGTTAATTCTTTAAAGTTTTCTGTGAGTTTACTTGGCTGCATTAGAAGCCAAGAGAATAAATGTCTTTTTATATTTGACGGCAACACTTATCAAAAGTAGGTATGTATGTACGTACTAAGAATAATGTTTTTTTGAACAATAAACAACATGCAAAACGTTTAAAACCTCTTATTGTTTATTTAAACGTTTATCCTGATAAAAATATCAATTAGAATCGGCTAAATGCCATTTTATTTTCTTCAATGAATAAAGTTCCCCTAGATTGCCGAAATCTCACACTGTGCGCCGGCCGGTCAGCTATCTCCTTCACGTGGACTTGATGCTGCTTGTTCACTGCCTACACTCGTCAAGCACAGACACACCACCAATATGGAAACTGAGGGTTTATTAGGCCAGCGTAGCCCTTAGGAAGTCAGATATTCGATATTATTTAGAATACACGCGGCGTCGGATGAGCTGAGATCGCCATCTTTTTTTGTACTAGTTCTTTTTCTTGGCACTCTTGAGAGAGGCGCCACCAGCACGAGTTAAGAGAAGCCCGCGCTTATTTTTATCGTCGTTGACGCAACAAGGATGGACAATGGAAATGCATGGATAAATTATTAGGATAGTTAATGCTCACACATTTCCCCCCACCTGAAATCCACAAGGGTTTCAAGAAGAATGCGAAAAATTAAGAGTGAAATCAGCAATAGCTGGACTATGAGCTACTGCCGAAAAAATGCATAAAATTCTAGTTAATAAGGGTAAATAATTAGTGGCTTATTTTAAATAACCTAAAGACAGTGTGTACTTATACTCTAGTTAGGTATATAAAAGGAAAATAAACTAATTATTTGGTAAGGGACAAACCTTTACCACCGGCCTACGAAACGTCTTTCCGTTAGCAGTTTGGAGAGTAAATAAATATATAATATTTTTAAAATAAGATTTTTTTTTTATCCAGTGTATTTATTTAAAAAAAAATAGAAGTCTCATTGTAGACTTTTTTTAGTGTAGTATCTATAATCTATATATTTGCTATAAGATTCTATGTCTTCGCTAAATAACAAACAAGTATTATAAAGGAAGCCTAAAGGAGTGTTACAACGCAGCGTTTCTCCGCTCGTGTGTAAATCCCTTAAAAGTCGAGTCTGCCTATTATTTTTTTAATAAATGTTGTTATTTTTAATAAAAAAGAAAAACAATGAAGTGTGTAATGCATTACATATTATGAATTATTAAAAATAAATGCATGTTTGTAGTTGGGTTTTGACTAGTTTCGTTATGATTATGACTAAATACAGTAATGCATATTTTTTATTTTATATAAAGATTTTTACGGAAATATCTACCTAAAATCTACATAGTGTAGGTTATGGTTTTAAGCCCCAGCAGAAGGCGTGTTAACAAGGTCAATAACAAGTACAGACGACAGCACATTAAGCTACTACAATCTGTCAGATTTCTTTATTAGATTTCAACTTTATTGCTAAGGCATTAAGGCTCAAGACCGATTGGGAATATTTGAGAGTTTAGGACAGGGGTGGCCAACTTGAGTAGACTTAAGGTGTACTGTTTACCAAAAAAACCTTGTGCGATCTACCAAACACACGTACTACTTGAAATCATAAATCAACAGCGTAGTTTTAAGATCGACTGGACTAGCAGTCGCGATCGACTGGACTAGCAGTCGCGATCAACTGGACTAGTAGTCGCGATCGACTGGACTAGCAGTCGCGATCGACTGGACTAGCAGTCGCGATCGACTGGACTAGCAGTCGCGATCGACTGGACCAGCAGTCGCGATCGACTGGACTAGCAGTCGCGATCGATTTCCCTATTAACAAACTGGTCATGGTTACATTGATTATTATTTTATTACTGATAGATCTCGTAATTATAACATGACATAAAACATTAAGTAAATAATTATCTTCCGTCATAAAACTTTTATGAATTTAATTCAATAATTGTATAATAATAATTGTTAAATAATTTTGTACTATTATCACAATTTCAGAATATATAATAAATAAAATGTTATTATCCTCTTAAAATATGCTTTGGTTTTAAAATATTATTTCTCAATAAGTTAAAATTGACCTATTTTAAAATTAAGCAATTTTATTGTCACGAAATGGTTATCAGATCAAATAAATACTTTAAATTATTTCTAAGGTATTTTTGTTAATTCTTAGAAGCGAAAGTAATAAAATAAAATATACAGCAATTCAATAATCTGCGATATTATTTTTATTTTTTGTATTAAGGTCTTAGAACAATAGTGTTTTTAATAGTATAAATTACAAACCATAAAATGTGGTTAATTATTTTTGTGAGTATTAGGTAAGTACATTATCTTTTTCACAGTTTAAATGGAATAAATATATAAGTACTTATCACCACAAAAAAGATAACAATTAACGAGAATTAGGATTTTATATTGAAATCTTTAGCTTTTCTTCATTCTCATTATTTGAATAAATAAAACAGTGGGTTGGGTGGTACGATGATCTTAATATCCTAAACGTTTTCCATTAAAATTTTATTATAGTCTATAAGAGCTTAGCAAAATGTAGAAATTTTTACTATTTCGTTATTATATAAGTACCCACATGAACAATATTATTTAGTGACAGGTCACTCGAAGTCCGACTACTAGCATCGAAGACCACTCGTAACCGTGTCGTGGTACTCTCAGGTCGGATTACACAATGGTGGGGAATTATATAACAGTCAGTAGACGAGGACTGCACTGGCTGCATATGTCCGAGATCCTCGTACTGTTGCATAAATTCCCTGTATTCAGTTTTTAACTCATTTTGACTAGCAAGTCTTTTTTTTCAAATTTAGAAAACGATTAAACGCTTGTTTATATGATTTTCCTAAGGCTGGAGCATCATCTTTAAGCATAATTGGGACAACATAACGCCCATCGGAGGTGCGATGCGTGCCTTCTTTATATTTTTGTTCGCATATTTCATCCTCGGGGCCGGAAATTTTACATTTCGGCGGCTCCTCGGACTCCCAAAACCGTTGAACGATCTCGTCGAGCACACTAGAAGACGCGACGAGGAGCGTAACGGGTGTAGCCGGAGTTTTAGCTACCATGTTTTGAAGAAACTGACCACTTATCACCCAGCCGAATACACTAGAGAGTGCGCATGGAAAGCCCGGGCCTGGACTGAAACGTGAGCCAGTATATATCTGGTCAAAACAGTCTACTCCTAACAACAGATCGATCGGACCGGATTTATCAAAGTCCTGGTCGGCGAGATCCAGATGTGTAAACTTATCCTTGACGATTGTCGGCAGCGACACCGAAGGAATCAGGGATGTGATTTTAGGTAAAACCACTAATTGAATATCAAACTGAGGAGTGTCACTCAATCGAGGTATTATTGAACCGAAGGTGTGACCTTTAATGCTAAACACATAATTTTGACCGATGCCACTTACATTTAGTTTACATTTCTTGATATGTAAACCTAATTGTCGCGCACAGCTACTTGTAATACATGAATCCATCGAGCCACTGTCGATAATTGTACGGACATACTGCCACGAACCATCCGATCGCTTCAAACGAACTACTGCTGTACCAAGAATTTTTGTGCTAATAGGTTGATTTGAAATGTTTGACTGGGTAGCACTAGTTAGAGTAGTGTTCATATCGGGATGCTGGGATGAATCCAGTTCACTAGTATGAGACAGTAAACTCTTATACTCTTCATGTAACAAAGTATTATGCTTTGCATTACAAATGAAACATGTTGACTTAGATTTACAATCGGTAACAGTGTGACCCGGCCTTAAGCAGTTTTGACATAATTTTAAATCTTTAACTAATTGTTGTCGCTGTGTCATATTCATAGAACGCAATTTTCTACAACGGTAGATTGAATGATTTTCATTACAACACACACAAACAATCCGACTAACTTTATTATTATTGTTGGAAGAAATTAGAGATGATTTTGGTTGACGCGATAAATAATCTTTATTTGTATTAGGCCGATTTTGTTTGCTTGTAGAATTTGATGATGGAATATTAACTGGTTGGCTAACTTCTAATACTTTTATGTAATTTTGTAAATAAGTAATGAAGTTATTAAATTTCGGAATTTCTTCAGTATTTTGTAATTCAAACCTTTTTTTTGTTTCTGTATCTAAAGGTCTAGACGCAATGTAGAATAAAATAAATTCGCATAAATCATCAATACACAAACCGCGCAAGGCACTAACGCATTCATAAAGTGTGTTAGATAACTCAGATAAGTCAGACAAAGATGGTTTTTGTATGGGATTAATTTTAATTATTTTTTCTAAATAAGCTGTTGCAAGAATACGTTTGTTGTCATATCTGTCCAGTAAAGTTGCAAAAACCACTGAATAATTTGCCGATGTCACAGGCACGCCCTTCGCTAATGTCAGTGCATAACCAGATAAGCATGACAGCAAATAGTGAAATTTCTCAGTGTCGGACAATGAACTATTATTATGAACAAGTGCTGTATAACTATCTTTAAATGTTTGCCACTTCTCTAGATTACCATCAAACTTTGGAAGTTCCAGTTTAGGCAACCTCACTTGCGAACGCACGTGACCTTGACCTAATTCCGGGCGACAGTCGCTACCTGCGCTCGCATCGAGAGAATCCGCAAACTCAATAACACAGTAATACAATTCATCGAATGACAGTAACACTTTATGATCGATAACAAACGAAGGTTTAAGCTTTAATTGCAACCGGTTAACATCATCGTTGCATTCCAAAAATCTATTACGAATCTCGTCAATCTTTTTGTACCTAGCTCGAAAAGCTGCAAATTTAGTTTTAGTTTCTTTAACTGTTCTGGCTAAATCGTAAAGTATCTGCATACTTGTATACTCATATTCCCGCCTTTTAATAGCGGTTATTAATTCCACTTCGCTCATAGTTTACGTGGTATACGATATCCGCACGCTCAAAAAGATAAAAGTTATAAAAGTAGGTAAAACGGAAAAAAACGTAAGCCGGTATGTAGGCAGCAATGCACGCGCGAACGTATTGAATGAAATACACGCACACACGTCTCAAGGTTATTTGTTAGAATATAAGTTTTGACTTTGAGGTAGCTCAAAGCTAATCCGTCTCCCGCCGGAGACAAGTATTACGAGTGTAGGTACCTCGGTACTAAATTCGAGAAACTTCGAACTCACGTTTTTAAAAGTAATTTATGCAATTTGTTATTGAATACAAATAAATGCAGCTTATTACAAGGGAATTAACGAGGTATGAATGTACGATTGAATAGTCAATCGGTCTCAAATAAGAAACAATAACTAGGTATCATGGAATGACCTAGGTTTTATTTAGACACTTAGAACTTGAAAGGCAAATTGAAATTGCCTTAAGTAGGTAAGTATACAAATAAATTATAATTGGGATTACGTATTTAACGTAATAACGAGAATGGAAAGATTTAATTTCCGATAGTAGGTATTTTTGAAATAATTACGCGAGGAAGATTCCTCACAGGAGGCACCATAATTAATGTTGTCGCTTCCTGGAAGGGTCACTGCATTCTCCTATCAACCCCAGGGTCTCAAAGCAGGGAAAACAAACATGCAAAGCACTAACCTGGATCCAGCAGGACAGGAAAAGGGAATCACCAACGACGGGGCAGGCGCCGGCCGGTCAGCTATCTCCTTCACGTGGACTTGATGCTGCTTGTTCACTGCCTACACTCGTCAAGCACAGACACACCACCAATATGGAAACTGAGGGTTCATTTGGCCAGTGAAGCCCTTAGGAAGTCAGATATTCGATATTATTTAGAATACACGCGGCGTCGGATGAGCTGAGTTCGCCATCTTTTTTTTATTAGTTCTTTTTCTTGGCACTCTTGAGAGAGGCGCCACCAGCACGAGTTAAGAGAAGCCCGCGCTTATTTTTATCGTCGTTGACGCAACAAGGATGGACAATGGAAATGCATGGATAAATTATTAGGATAGTTAATGCTCACACATAACCATTATACATTTCTCTCTTATAATATTAAACGTTGTAACATGCAAAATCACAGAACTTTTTTTTTGGCAAATAATGAAAAAATAAACCCGGTAAAAAGGAGACGGGCGAAAGTTCATACAAAGTTGGGCATGACTGTACAGCAACGATTATTGTATTAAAGCATTTTATTATTATTATTTATCAATATTATTACTATTTAATTATTAGCTTGTCACATCGTGAGTGTGGTTTTCAAAGGGCCGGCGGCGCTTAACTGCATTGTAAATATTACAAAAAAGGAGGATATATAGAATTAGGAAAATCATTTACGATCTAATTATTGAAAAGGATAAGCAGGAATAAAAATTTCTGTTATGTTGATTTATTAATCGTCCAATTCATCATATAAAATTAATGCTGGCAAAGGAGGCGAAGCTCGTGAGGCAGCGGGACTCTCAGAGCCCTCACGCCTCTAGCCGAAGCAGAAGATGCCCTGGTCGGGGGAAAATATCGAGCTCACGGGATTTGAATTGTGCTTTAAATGCATTGTAAGGCAAGTCTAGCAAAGCCGAAGGCACGTAATACAAAAAAAAAAAAATACAACCGGCTTCAAAGGAAAAAACATTACAACGTGAAAAATAACTATTTTCGGAAGTCGGTGGCAAAAGAGAATACATATTATGTTCACGATCATGGTGTCTTTGGTTTTTATATATTCGTTTGTTAGCTACATCGATATTAGACTGTGAAGTTGATTCATCATGTTCACTTTTACATCTACTGATGCTGAAGATTCAGATGATCCAGTCAGAAAATGAAGGGCGATCTTGAAATCTAGAAAATAATTTTGTCATGAGCCTTTTTTTAAAATGATGAATACAAACAGTGCTGGAAAACGTATATCTCCTCTTATCTACACCATCGTGAAATACAGGCAATATAATTCTTTGCGTTTTATTACAGTGCCTAACTATATTACATTTGCTTTCGTCCGTGCCTTTGTAAACCCATATCCCATTTGTTCCTTTTCCAAATCTTTCACGTGAATGTGACAATAATATACAAAAATGTTTCTCTTAATCTGATTGATATTTCAGAATTAGTGCGAAAAAATAAATAGACTATAGAGAATAGTAGTATTACCGTATGGTAGTTTAAAATACAAAACAACTAAACCTAATAAAACTCACAGTCCGAGGCAATATCCATTTACATTTGCTTTCGTCCGTGCCTTTGTAAACCCATATCCCATTTGTTCCTTTTCCAAATCTTTCACGTGAATGTGACAATAATATACAAAAATGTTTCTCTTAATCTGATTGATATTTCAGAATTAGTGCGAAAAAATAAATAGACTATAGAGAATAGTAGTATTACCGTATGGTAGTTTAAAATACAAAACAACTAAACCTAATAAAACTCACAGTCCGAGGCAATATCCATTTAGAAATTACTATGAATTCTTCTTTCTCGAACGGTGTCGGAACGCAATAAATAAGGTCTTGCCCACAAAACTGAACATCCACAGTTCACGCACACTTGGCGCTGTCCAGGTCCAGTCATTGGAGATAAAAGTTGCTCATCTGTGCTCAAAGTATTCACAACTAAATCTCTGCATCCTTGGCAAATGTGATGTGATCCTTTGTCCTACAACAATATTAGTTTGTTATTTACACTTTCCACATTTTATATGTTTGTTGCACAAAATAAAAACAGTGAGATAACTTTATCTTTCAGAATTGCATTTATGTATTAGGATTATAGTATATTAATGCTTTCCCACAATATGTAAAGAAAACCCTGTCCGATCCGTGAAGGTATTGTTAGGTATCGATAACTGATTCTACTAATGCCCACAAAGCCGGGCTGAATAAAAAAAACCCTAAATAATAAATATTATTTCGCAATAATAGGCAACTTAATACATGTGCGGTAGGCAATCCATGCGCGGGGACGGGGGGCAGGGCACGCGACACGTGATCGCATCGCAATAATACCGTCAAAATGGTGTTGTCACTTTTTAAAAATTATTAAATTTCGGGGAAGTTGGAATTCATTCGCGGGAAAAAAGATTATTTCAATATTTAAAATAATATTTTTACCCGCGAATTAATTCCAACTTCCCCGAAATTTAATAATACTATGATGATTACGTAATTTTTATATTTGGTCATGTGTTTACCTAATCTTTATTACCCTTATGGGTCGAACAGGGTCTTCTTTATTCATATGGAAAAAAAGAATTGGGCCATTAACATATTGTGTGCGTGGTTTCCATTGCGCCGCGCCGGCGGCACATAACTGGATGGTTAATGTTAAACATTTGCATTCTAATTATAGAAAAGGGTAAGTCATCCTTCCTATTCCTTAGTTTTTTTAAGTGAATAGGCTTAATAAACTAGTGCGCTTTACCATCAACGATTGCATCACTACTTACCATCAGGCGGGATTGCAGTCAAGTACTAGTTTATAATTATTAAAAAAAAAAACACAACAAACAAACAAAGTAAAAAAGACGTTTTGGACCATAGGCAGCTAAATATGACTATTTTAGACTAAACTTCAAGTGTTATTAATTAGTTCGTGCAGGTTTGTTTCATTATTTCTGGTGACGGCAAATTCTTACCTAAAAATAAACATTAATATGTTTCGAACTTTGTGGCGTTTATATCGCCAAAATGAATATTAGACATTATTTTCTAAACTTACAGGAAGTATTTCTACTATATCTTATAGCTATACATTTAATTTCATTATCAGGTTTTTCAATGTATGGACAGTGGGCATTGTTTTTTATAGCGGAAACTGCTTCAAAAGCTAGCCCATTATGTCTTGGAAATAAGCATTTAAAAATAAGAGGGCATTTATCGCATCACCTGACAATCAGTTTCGTATTTTCGTCACAAAGAGAAATCCCGTTCATTTTCTGTCGACGTAGGCTTTACTGACATAACATGACATGACAGCTTTAAACAAATTGTCCAGATTTGGTGTTATTTTGCTGGTTGATTCATATCGTCGGGATAGTGCAAATCCGCCAATCTACCATATGTAAAGGCCGCGTATCTGCAATAGATCAAGTTTTACAGGAGAAGGTTAAAACTTAATAACTTTATTAATTTAATGAATTTTAAGCTTATTTTTACATAGAAAGTAATTATTAGTATGTTCTACATCTTGTTGGAAAAATAATATCTATTATGTAAATAATTAAGGCCCTACGACATATACGCGGATTTGCTTTGACCATGAACTTATAACATTGGAACTTAAGAGGAAAGTACGCGGTTTTGAAATTCATCATCATCATCATTTCAGCCGAAAGACGTCCACTGCTGGACATAGGCTTCCCCGAAGGTTCTTCACGACGACCGGTCCTGTACCTCCCGCATCCAGCGGCTCACGCGGCCCTCACCAGGTCGTCGGTCCACCTTGTCGGGGGCCTACCCACGCTACGCCTTCCTGTGCGTGGTCGCCACTCGAGAACCCGTCGTCCCCATCGAACATCGACACTTTAGTGTTGCAATTCTGCGGGCTATGTCAGTTACTCTCGTTCCTCTGCGGATCTCCTCATTCCTGATTCGATTACGCAGTGAAACTCCAAGCATAGCCCTCTCCATTTGCCCTTTGAGTAACTTAGAGCCTTCTGATAAGGCCCATTGTTAGCGACCACGTCTGAATTCTTTAAATCATCAGGCAACACACACTGGTCGAAGACTTTTGTCTTGTGACACTGCGGTATTTCGGACGAGAAGATTCTACGTAGCTTCCCGAAAGCAGCCCAGCCGTGTCGGATTCGACGATTGACCTTTTTCTCGAAGTTGGACCTTCCTAACTGGATAGTTTGTCCCAGGTATAGGTAACTGTCAACAACTTCGAGAACAGAGTCTTCAATTTTCATGGGAGTCTGTACAACATGGGCATTAGACATGACTTTCGTCTTGTCCATGTTCATTTTAAGACCGACTCGCTCGGACGCTCTACTGAGGTCGTCGGGGATTGTACTCAGATCCTCTGCGGTCTCAGTTATGACTATGATATCATCAGCAAACCGAAGATGTGTAATGTACTCGTCACTGATGTTGATACCCAGTCCTTTTCAGTCCAGAACTTTGAAGACATTCTCCAATGCAACGGTGAACAGTTTCGGGGAGATAGCATCTCCCTGTCTGACACCACGCTGCAAAGGTGTTGGTGTCGAGGTCTGGTCCTGTATTCAGATTGACATGGTGGCGTTTTAGTACAAACTCTTCAGCGCTTCAATATACAGATAGTCTACTTGGCACCGGAGAGACTGCAGTACAGCCCAGGTCTCATAGAATCAAAGGCTTTTTCGTAGATCACAAACGCCAAGCAAAGGGGTAGGGGTAGGCTCTTCGGTCGTCTGTATAGGTAACCTGCCGCAACAGTATGTATGCATAAATATTTCACGATTTTTCAGTTTTCTTCCAATTATAGAGTGAACTGAATCCACCTCTATCTAGGTGTAGCCCTTTTCTAATTTTTTTTTTGTGTAATTGTATCTAATGTTTTTTCCATCGTCCGTAGCAGGAGAGCGTTAGAAGCCACAACATTTCTGTTTTGTGTTTGTTCATTTTATTTTATCCATCACTATAAACAACGAAATCATTTGGGCAGTCTTTTGTAATTTTCTTTAAATAATCAATATGAAAAGAAGCATAAGTTGCTTTGAAATCGGTAGTTGTCTCATCGAACCAATAACACTACATTATTAGTGGCCAGATTGTAAATTGTGAAATTATGAACCATAAGATTTGTTTTAAAATAGAGTAAACTAGCTTTCAAAAACTTTTTTACAAAAAAACCGGTGTCTTTGGTTTTGTATTTTCGTTTTTTGACACCGACTTCCGAAATTGGTTATTTTTCACTTTGTAGTGGTTTTTGGAAGTTGGTTGTTTTTTTTGTACAAAAGTTTTTATTTTACACTTTTTAGTTGTTTAAAGTACTATGTATTCAGTTGCATCCGGTCAGACTGAAAGCTGACGCAAATATAGTTGGGAAACGACGTAATTTTGTTTACTTTAATTTTTACCCGTAAGTATTCCCTCAACTGCCTATGGTCTTCATCATCAAATTTACTGCAGACCATTATTTTAACCCAGTGGGTGCAAAGGTCTCATCAATATAAATGAATGAAGTCCAACCACAAAGTAGCTATTGTAAACCGTTGAGGTGTTCTCGGAACTGGCCTTTGTCTTCATCATCAGAGCTCTTGTGATAGTCACAAACCATCTAGGTGTAAAGTTCTTATCAATACAAATTAATCGAGCCCAAACACAAGGTAGCTGCTGTGAATTGTTGAGGAGTTCCTTCGACTGTCTCCCGGCTCCATCATCAGATCTATTCCAGACCTTTATTAAATTGTAGTGCTTTAAAATAATGAAAATGCTAAGAAATGCACTAGTCGCCCCTGCAATTTTTGAAAGTTCCCCTTGTTTTCTCTGGTCTTCCACCATCAAACCCTGATATCCTTATCATGGGACCACCTTGGGATCGACTTCTTTCCAACACAAAAAGAATTATCAAAATCGGTTCATAAACGACGAAGTTATGCGCGAACAAACATAAAAAAGCATATATACGGTCGAATTGAGTAACCTCCTCCTTTTTGAAGTCGGTTAAAAAAGACTTTAAAAAGACTTTAGACAAAGAAAGAGCGAAACATGGAATACTTCATTAAGATGAAAGTATTCCATTTTTTGCCCTTTCTTGGCCTTAAGTCTTTTTTTGTCGAGCTAAATCTTTTCGTGACAAGTGTTGTTGATATTTTTTTTTTACTAATATTACCTACTCTATGCAAATAACATAGATCATATGCATCTTTTTTTTTTTGGTTGCATCAATGCTGTTTTAATCTTTCAGAACATCTTCAAATAGTTTTCTGGGAACTACCCTCTGTGCCTTTTTGTTGTCTCTTCAACTTAGATACTATATAGCTCACGTTTAGACTATATTAGTGGTTTCTTTTCTGCAGTAGTAAAAAGACATCTTGGGCATATCCCTTAAAAAATTTAGCGCAAATTCTTTTAACATAGGCAACGCATTAGGTATCTTCCCTCTTGTTCATTGTTGTTTCGTTTTTCAGTGTCTCTCCTAAGGAGTTCTCTCTTAAGGAGTGTAATGTAAGGTACTGGTACCTTACTGTACACTCCTTAATGTCTAATGTCCCTAAGGGCGGGTTGTTTCAAACGGTTGGTTATCGTAACATACGTACGTCAAAAGTTACGTCCGTTAACGTAACTTTGATGATGTTTAACGTTCGTTAAATGCCGGGGCTACATTAGCAGGCGAAGATTCGTGTCGCGTTGGCGCGCAAAATATCTGTTGTCCTTGTCAGACATACACGATGTTCGTCTCATTGGCGGGCGAAGATTCAGAAATCGGCCTACGGCGAATATTCGTTGTTTAGTTGTGCGGCCGAAACGATGGAGGAAGCAGTGGCTTTGCATTATATGTCAATAAATTATTATTTATTACATGTTTACACAACAAATAAAACAAAAACAATGTAAAAAATATGCAAAAAGAACGTCAGTCCTACTTCAAAGTCTGGACGACACTGAAGTGACGTAGGTCAGTAGGTGTGACTACTCCAGCGAATATTGTCGCGACAAGTCCTTTGAAGCGCGCCATTTTACCGACAGCGCCCCGATGCTACATCGTCTGCGCACGAATACATTGCGTTGCAACGATGTACCCAGCCACATACATCGCCCCAGCAAATTTTATCTAGGCGACTGTCATGTGCTGCAGTTTATCTAACTTTCTTGGTTTTATTGTTGTGGGAAATAACTTCGTGCCATTTTATAAATTAAGTCCGTTTATACTAGAAAAGTGTGTACTTACCTATAGAAAAGCTATACTTTGACGAAAAATGGATACATTTTATTTTTATTTTATATATTTGGGACAAAAAACAATTATATGTTACAATATTAATAGCCGGCTAAGGTATAATACATAGTAACCAAACATAAACATTGTCGTCCTCCGTGGCGCAGCGGTCAACACGCCTGCTTGCGACGTGGAGGCCCCGGGTTCGAACCCCGGGAAGGTCATGATGGAAAACGATCATTGCCTGATTGGCCTGGGCCTTGGATGTTTATCTATACAATATGTAAAGAAAACCCTGTCCGATCCGTGAATGTATTGTTAGGTATCGATAACTGATTCTACTAATGCCTACAAAGCGGGACTAAACCTAAAAAAAAATCCCCCTAAAAAAATTAATATTATTTCGCAAAAAGAGGTAACTTAAAACATGTGCGGTAGGCCATACAGGCGACGCGGCGAGGCGGGCGAAGAGGGGCGGGGCACGCGGCACGCGGTCGCATCGCTATTCGCTCAGAATTATACCGTCAAAAATAATGTTGTCACTTTTTAAAAATTACCAAATTTTGGGGAAGTTGGAATTAATTCGCGGGGAAAAAAGATTATTTCAAAATTCACTAGTATTGTTACTATGATGATTATGTAAAATTTCATATGCTATTTGGTCATGTGTTTACCTAACCTTTACAATCCTTACGGGTCGGACAGGGTTTTCTTAACATATTGTATATGTATCTATTATAAATATAGTATCGTTGAGTTAGTATCCCATAACACAAGTCTCGAACTTACTTTGGGGCTAGCTCAATCTGTGTGATTTGTCCGTATACAGTATGTTAAATAACAGAGGGCGTTCCCTTAAACTCGTTAATATATATCATTAATAGATTAAAATAAAAATATCAGCATAGAAAAATAAGCATAAAAAAATCCGAATAAAAAAATTCTAATTGGAAATAAATTTGAAACCTCCTGTTTTAAATCAAAATAGTAGTCGTCATGTATAAATAAATTGCGACGTTGCCGTCTTTCATGTTCGCGTGTACAGTGTGTTTCTTTTACATGTCAATTTAAGATTTTTATTGAATATTTTCTTATTGGAAAAATTTTTAAAACATTTTGTTTTCGAATGGAAATATTTTTTTTAGCATGTATGTATGCTATACTATTTCGGGTTAACGGGAACGCCCTCTGTTAATTAACATACTGTATATTTATTTATATAACCCCCACCATACACACCAAAGTAAGTAAATTACTACACTCACTCGTACTACTACATACACTTAAACATAGGTACTATGTTTAAGGCCTTAATAAGTAGGTATATGTTAAACATTGCAATCTAACAAAACACGTATATTCTATAATGTAAACATATTTTTTTTAGAGAACGGAAAAAAAATAAAGCATGACGTGTAAAAGTGATCAGTGATCCTACTTGCTTAATAAACGATTTCATTTCAATTCACTAACTTCACAAAAAATGAGAAAGATCGCTTTCAATCTTCGCTTGAAAAATATAAAGATGTGTTGTTCTGTAAAGAAACAGACAACAACAGTAATATAAAAAAAAAAACAGAACTTGGGCTGCTAAACACCTTTCTTTTTCTTTTTACGGTACTTGTATCATCATCAGATGAACTACCTACTATCGTCAATTAGAGACCAAACTCGCGAATACAAAAGGGAGTTTATGTTGTTTTCATTAATTGACACCACGGCGGACTAAACACAACTTGACATAAGTTACGTTAACCAGTGCTCAGAGCATCGGTTAAAGTAATCGTATTTTTTTGCGTGCGTTTACGTATTGTGAAACAACTCATTTTTTGACTTGACGATGGTTAGAACCATTTTTAACTTTTACGCATGCGTTAAGTGAACGTGAAACAACCCGTCAGTTATCGTAATCGTATCTTTTTTTGCGTGCGTTAACGCTTACGTATTGTGAAACAACTCATTTTTTGACTTGACGATGGTTAGCACCATTTTTAACTTTTACGCATGCGTTAAGTGAACGTGAAACAACCCGCCCTAAGAATGTCTAAACATACTCTATATCTTTTGACATTTAATTTCAAACAATACAGCATTGTACTCATTTTCATTCATTTACGCGGTGTTGACACTTGCTCGCGAAAGATACGCAGGGTTGTTATTTGGCGATTTCTGACTTCGGAGTGGTCGAAATTAACTCGTGTCAAGGTGGTGGCACCCAATCAAGATTTTGCGGGATTTGCCCGCGAAAACTCTAATTGGCTACATTTGTAAGATACGCGGAATTATCCAATGCTAGTTACGCGGATTTGCACTATCCCCGACGATATAACTGGAACTCTTTTTTCGAAGCTTCTTGTTAAAACAGTTTACAATGTCATTTTCATCTAAATTAGAGTTGCTAGGGAATATTCTATTGCATAGTTTTAGTTCATTAGTTCAGTTTCTGAATTTCTCGACCACTTTTTTCTCGTCTCGAGGAAGGCAAAATTTCCCGGGAATTCTCGATTCGAAAACTCTCGAATAAAAAACCCTGTCTTCGCTTCGCCTGTAATTCAGCATAAGTTGGCTCAAATAGCACACAAAGTTGATCATCGTCGGGAGCTAAGGAAATGGCCATCTCTTCTTGTTCAACTATAATCTCAGGAGTTTACTCACAATCTCCCAGATTCTGTGACACACTTTCTCTATTGGTATTTGGAAACTTATGTTTCGGCAGATGTTGTGATGAAGTTGTCGCGGTGTTATACGGAAATGTGTATTCTGGTGTAGCATTGGGTGAAATCGTCCTGGCACCAGGTAGCGTATATGAAAGCTGGGAATGGCCAGAAACAGCATTGACCAGATGTGCAGGTGTCTGTAAAAACCGTTTTCATTGTTCTTGATTTTCAATCGAAACACATCTCTAATGTCTGAATCAATAATGGGAACATTAACCACTTCACCAATTTTTTCTCGACCAAGTTGTCCTTATATTCTGAATTGCCGACTGAAATGCTCAACTGTGGTGGATCTTGCATTACATTCAAATTGTTCTTACTTTTGCTTCTAAGTTTTTAATTTCATTTTTGTAGTGGAGATTTTCCTGTTGTAGGATTTTCAGATTATTAAGGACGTCATCATATTTTGCCGACAGGAGTGCCATGGATTTATTTATGTCAGTATTTTGACATGTAAGCTCTTTTAAGTGTACTGTTTTCTAATGAAGCAAATTTGGGATGTTGCGGGGTTTTTAACTAGTCTATTTTGGTCAGTAAGTCAGAGAAAGTTAAGTCACTATCGTTCTGAGATTCGTCTAGTCGACGTTTTGTTCGTTTTGTGATATTGAAATCTGAGGGTTTGTGATTATCAGCTCGCCGCTCGGTAAGGATCAAGCCCGAGTCGCCAGAGTGTCGTGTTTCACGCGCACCTCAAAGAGATGTCAGCACATCGTGACGGGGTCCACGAAGACCGATGCCTCCTGGGTCAGGGTTTCGGGTAGGTTAAACAAGAAGCCGTGGCCCTGGCCGTCGCACAGGCAAGTGAAGAAACACGGGCGGGTTTTAGTCAGTCAAAGTCTGACACGCCCTTCCGCTCCGCCCAGAGCGGGAGAACTCATTTGATAATTTCGCATCCCAATAAAAAAAAAATTAGCTGATTATTGAGATTATCATAAAGCATAGAATCGGATCCAAAATGCATGGGGTTGTCGAGTTTAGTATTACTTTTAGGTGGCGTTCGTTTAACAGGCATTTTATATAAATTTCGTCTTCTGGGATGACTGATGATAAAGTAATATTTAATCACTAAAACGCCGTCGCAGGTGTTGTTGAACAGCTCTGCCCGTTGGGGTCGCTCCGCTTCCACCTTTCACTCTGTTCTAAGCACCTAGTACTGGTCCGATATTTATTACTCGATTATTTAGCGAAAGTGGATACGTCTTAAACTACTGCGGTCCAAGGGGAGGAGCCTGATCTTCCACTGTCTGCCGTCGATCGGTGATGATACAGTGGATAACCGTCTTAACCAGTAATTGTTTACGATATTAATGTCCGTGGATGTCGTTTTGAACATTTATCGCATCATACACGGTGAATTTTAAGTAAGAGTTCCACAGGGACCATGTGTCGTAATTTTGATAACTACCTCATGCAATCCAGGATCTACTTGTACAAAAATGGGCGAAAAATAAGCATGCCCTTATATAGAAAAAATCGTGCGGAAGCGCAGCTAATGGGAAATCCTGCCCCTCCTTCTTCCGGCCAATGTGATACAAGAGAAAGACAAAACCAAAAGGAAACTTGGTTTTATTGAACTTTAAAAGTTAGGCATTAAAATAAGACATTATTATTTTATATGACGTCTTGTCAAAACATATATCTAAACAACCTAGACAGACAAGGAGTTCATATATCTTTCTCCCCATCCTTTTAAGACTAGACGTAATCTCGAAGGTAGAGCGGAGGCCTACGCTCGTGGGCAGAACGGAGGTAGGACGGAAGCCTACGTTCTTGGCTAGAGAGGCCAGGCAGGGGGCCTGGCCTCTCTAGTCATCTGTCAATGCTGACGGGCCAGGTTCTTCTTTCAGGGATTGAGTATTTTCTGTGGCAGAGTACAAACGAAACAGGCATTTCTTCAGGATCTTCGGCATCTAGGAAAATATCCTCATTTTCCGGTATTGGAGCCAACGACCTGTTTGAGACGGTGGTTTCTCGACCATCTGGCAATCTCACACATGAATAATCAGGATTGCAACAACTCTACTTCCTCAATGGCTGGATCATATTTAGAATTTCTAAAGTTTCTTTTCATGAAGATAGGACTTGGCGATAATAACCAAGTTGGCAGAGATGAACCATTGGTAGAGCGATGAGAACGGCCACAGAGTACACACACACTTCGATGTCCAACCATAGTCGTAGAGCTTGAACTTGTTTCTTGATGCACAGATCGCAATGTATCATTTACAAGATTCCAGCAAGAAGAACACACATGATCTGTATTGTTAATCTGCAAAAGAAAAAGTATACAATGTTAGAATACCAGACATAATTTCGGTCAGTGACTCGTCCTAGCTGCCAGTCAATAGGTAAGGAATAAACAAACAGTTAAAAACTATCTCGGGATTAAATTATGCGACCGATTTATTGATCGAAACCGATTAGAACCCTTAAATATGAGCGTGTAACGCCCCAAATCGGTACCAATTGCAAAATAATAATACAGCTATAGATACTCACTGTTTGAAGACCAGTCCTTGCTCTTATTATGGAAAGAACTGTTTCATCATGTAAAGGCTCACTTCCAGTAGCGTTGCTACGATCAGTTGTGGTATCGCCACAACTCACACAATTCACCATTATCCAGTCTAAGCAAAATCGGTGTCCAATAAAATACACAATAACAAGTATCGAAGTCCGTAAAGTCAATCAAAGTCGTCAAATAATAGCAGAAATCGAGTAAGCACATCCGTAAGCGCACAAGCACGAAAACGAATGACATGATGAGACTTGACAGTTGACACTACAGGAATGACGTGGCATTATTTTTTTCGTTTTGAAACAGTCGCTGATACACGATTTTGAAAGATGTTATTGTTAAATAAATAAATAACTTACTAAAACAACAATAATTCATCTAATATCCTTTTTTCTTTTATAAACGATTATAATGTTCATGTCAAAAATGCTAAAATAAAATAGATAGTGTTTTTTTAATAACTTCTATAGACCTACTACTTTTAGAACGAATTTAAAATGAGCTGACAGCTTGTTTACAGAGCTAGTTATAGAACTACGTTCAATTAAAAACCATATTTAAAATCATAATTTTTAGCTCATTCCGATAGAAAGTTATTATTGTTACTTGTTCTTTATAATCAGTAAAAAATCTAGTTTTTTTTTTATATACATATCCATTCTGTGCTACTTTAGCCCAATTTTGGCGGTTTCCTTTCTCCACAATGGCTGCGTGCACATTTTTTTTTTACCATACACAATTATACGACGTCATACACTAAATATCTGCATATTTAAAATCTTTAAATTCAACAATATTCCGCTGCGCGAACGCACACCTTTGTATCCGGTAAACGTCGTTTTTCGTAAGTGGCGCGGGCATAGATTTTTTCTTGTAGGTAGGTTACCTACCTACTTACGTATAAACCTTGTCTTTCACACAAAAAATACAATAGGTATCTCTCTTATAATATTATGCTCTTCTAAATCTGTCATTTATACAGCCTGGAGGAGTAAACACTGTTGGTACTAAAACCATAGGTAGTTTGCTTAATTATAAAAATGTTTATCTGTATTGAAAAATAAATAAACCTTTTTTCTTTCACAAATTTAAAAAAGTTTCTGTCCGAGACTGACCGTAAACTCATAGATAGACTTGGGACTAAGTGCTTAAAAGTAAAAAGCAGTCATGCTTTTTACTTATTTCAAAAAGCTGCTTTTGTTAACTGCTGATTCGCTTAGTTGCTTATAAACTTTGAAAGCAATTTCTAGTGCAAAAAGTATATGTTAATGATTGCTATTTCCTATTTTATTTGCTATATGCTTTTTTTTATTAAACACGAATGTTTTTAGAGTGAAAAGCATGAGTGCTTTTTAATGCTTTGAGACACAAATTTTTTTTGACAGAATTAGCCTGTTAATTAATCTATGAATTTTCCTTCGTACTTCACAGGTTTAGGATTGTCTGAATAACTTTAATAAGTTAATTTAATTCAATAAATCAATTTTAACTAAAAAATAACTATCGTTCAGGCGTACTTAACAGTTCATTGATTTTATAAACAAATTTCTAGATATTTACAAGATTCGTTGTAGGTATTTACATTTTTGAAGTGTATTATTTATTTCCGTTTAGGAACATGATTTTTTCTACTTTAGAAGTGGTAAGGCGTGTTCGCCGATCAGATATAATATAGCCTGCTTTAGAAAAGGCTCGTTCACATGGCACAGATGTTACTACAATGTTATCCGGTATATTGGTAACAAAAATTATGCTTAGTCCTGGATACGACGATTGACGCTCCTTCCACCATTTTAGAGGGCTATCAGATCGTGGTATGGGACAGCCTCCATGGCGTAGCGGTAGCGGATGCGGCCGCTGTGCAAAGTGGCGCAGGTTCGATCCCCGCACAGTGCAAGTATTTGTATGCATGAATATGAATATTTGCACTGGTCTGGTCGTGCCTCGGAAAGCACGTTAAGCCGTTGGTCCCGGTGGCCATATGAACATCTAGTGGCAGTCGTTACAGGTTGTTGGAGCCCTCAAAAGTCCCACAGTTGGTCTAACTGCAATGCTTCGATGTCGCCTTCGGGTTGTGAAGGTCAGACGGCAGTCGCTTCACGGAAAATATCGAAGTTTAGCCATATCAGCAGTTGGACTGGTAAAAGCGGACCCCAGACTCCAAAGATGAAAAGGCTTCGGATGCGATTGGGATTAACGCTGTGATGATGATGATCAGATCGTGGTATGGCGTTTTCTGACATATACTTTTTTAATTCGTCATCTGCCTTTTCATCAGACGTTTTTGGCTCAAATGAAGACTCAGCTTTTTTATCAATACGATCCCATAAGGACGAGCCTGAAGATGACTGAACATCTGTTGCTCTTGATGTTGAAGGCCCCACTAACACGTTTTCACTACTGGTGAAGGCGCGCTGTGTTCTGTGAAATTCTTTTAGTTTATCTAAAACTCTATCCTTTGTCAACGTTAATGACGCCTCGTTTTCGAAAGCATGCTGCTTTAATCGTGGATCTAAGAATGTGCAAAACGCTATTTGGATATTATGCTCTAAATCACCAAATCTAATTAACAGCCCATGTTCTAAATCTCTGATTAGATTTATCACAGGTTCTAAAAAATGTTTTTCAGCCATTTCTCCACATATGCTGATTAGATCAGAAATTAAGACGAGTGCTTTACTGACAGTTAAATATTTTACTGCACTCATGCTTGTTGTCACTTCCTCAAAAGGTTGTAGAACCTCACAAATTTCCTGTATACATTTCCATTCTTCAATGGGGATGACAGGAGTATTAGCATTCAAATTTGGTATGGTTGCTCTCAAGGCTTCTTGTAATTCACAAAATCTTCTCAGCATGTGGTAGGACGAATTACATCTTGTTAAAAAAGGCGAAAGATTTATGTTATATAACTGTTTTTTGCACTTTTGCTAAAGTACTTGCCACTTGTAGTTCCTCTACAGCAGCCTGTATGATAAGATTTAATTTGTGAGCAAAGCACCCGTAATGTGGCCAACCAAGGCTTCTAACTGCAGAAATCATATTAGCCGCATTGTCGGACACCAAAGAATTTACCTTATTGACAAGAGCCCAAGTATCAACAACAACGCGGCAACCGCGGCTTTTTCAATTTACTATATAAAAGGGGCCAGCAAAGGCTCATCCGGTTATGTAATGAATGGTTTTTAGCAAAGTTAAATGACCTAATTCTGCGTATTCGTGTATAAACTTTGTATATTCTAGCTTTAATGTAATGTTTTGTTTTAAACGTTTTTCAGTATTAATGAAACGTTTCCTAGCTAGTTTGTAACTATCGCCTAAGCAATCAGCAGTATCTTTTAATAGTAAGTTTACACAAAATCTAACTGTACTGGTTCTTGTTGTGTGAGTGAGAAAGTGTGTTTCGCACTCATTTTCACTCTTATTAGCCCTATTGGTAATTTCCTCCAGGTCCCTAAACCTTGATAACATTTTTCTATGTTATCGTCACTATTAGTATAACTAGAAATACCACTATGGTTGCAGTGTGCGTCCTTCCGCTGCCCCAATGAATACATGGGACCGGAGACTAACCAACCCAATTGTGAGCTTCTTAGCTTTGGCTCCTCTACACCCGCTGTAAGTTGTTTATTGCCTAAAATGTCCCAAAATAAGTCAGCACCTATTAAAACATCTACGTCAGCTGGTTGATAAAATATGGGGTCAGCCAGCTGAATATTTTTAGTTAACTTTAATAAACCGATATCAATGGGTGTTTTCGGCAATCGACCCGTTAATTCCTTTAGAACAAGGCAGGAACATCTTATGTTGAATTTATTGTGCAACGATTGTAATTTAATATTACAACTTTCAGAAACATTGTTTGTTAATGTGTTGCCTATACCAATGACCTTTAGAGTGCCAATGGGATGAGACAATAAGTTTAATGTGGTCTTTAGGGACTCAGTAATAAACGAAGACTGACTGCTACAATCTAATAAAGCACGAACTTTGACCTTTTGCTGGCCAAATGGATTCAAGACCTCTACTATGGCAGTCGACAATATGATTTGACTTACATTTTTATGGCAAAAATTTGTTACTATCTATTCTATATTTGCCGAGGTGGCAGGACGGTGCAACAAGGTATTGTGCGTGTCATTGCAGTCAGGCTCTTGGCATGACCTAAATCGACAGTCCTTTACGGAATGGCCCTGTCTTAAACAATTTAGGCACAGTTTATATCTGGGCACATCCGACGTTCTTTGGTCGATACTTCTAGACTTTAAGGTTAGACAATCATAGATCCTATGAGGTTCGTCGCAAACATTGCAAGAAACCCCTTTCGGAATTTTATGCTTATTATTGTTGTCTGTGCTCGCGAAAGACTTAATTAGACTAGAAATTGTTTTTCTAGACTTGGGCCTGGACCTTCATTAGTCTTCGAAGACATGTAATGATGGTTGATAGCCTCGAGAACATTTGCGCGGTTTGTAATAAAGGAGATGTTTCAGAAATGTATGGAGCCTGGGCCAGCACATTGTACACTTAATGCTAGGTATCAGTGGCGAAGGGTGAAATTTTGACAAAGGGAAGCCGGTCCAAAAAAATAAACACTTAAACACTTACCTACTGCAGGATATCTTGGAGGAGGTCTTCAGATAAGAATAATATTGCCGGTAGAATAATATAAGCCATAATAACAAACAAAATCCACAGTATTTAACCAAATCTGCGATTAAATTACCTTACAGAATCAGTCACAGTTTAAATAACACAAATATTAAAATATAACAAACAAAATTATCACGCACCAGTGGTATAGCAACACATGTCACATTCTAACAATAATTTATTTTCAACCAAACGAAATGAAACACGAAAATATGCCAAAATAAAAAGAATATGACTTGCGAAGGATTTCATTATAACGCTAATTCTTTTTAATTTTGTCGTGTTTCCTTTCTCCCGTGCCGTGGTTTCTTTGTCTCTTTCTAATAGAGGAGAGGAGAGAACTGCAAGCCGGTTGCCAATAGCTTCATCTTTCCTTAAATTTTGGACGGGGTAGAGATGGTCTGACACGCTCTGTCTCTTTTCGCCTCATAGTAAAACGTTGGCCGAGATAAGCTGTAATTCGTCGAGTTACCTTCAATGTAACTTAGGTACGAAAAATTGAAGCGCTGATTAATTTACGACTATAAAATGAAATGTGATACTTGGGGTATTGCTAAGAATTACTATTGCTATTGTAAATCGCGCAGGCATTTGATTAATAATACTTTGTTAATGAAATAGAATGTAAATACTTTTGTATGAATATGGAACTGATTTTTGAAAGGTAACCCGGTGGGAATCGGCTTGTATGGACTCTTCGCCACTACTAGGTATAGTTACGCTATACTTAACTGTTTTTAATGTTAATTTCCTATATTTTGGCTTAGTTTTTATACAGATTCAATTTAACTCGGCCAAGGAGTGCAACACAACTACTAATAAATATGGTGGTCAGCAATAAGCGAAATAAGATTTTGATAGTGACATTTGATTGACTTGTCATGTATCTAAGGCTATCGTATCTATATTATCTACCATATGACTGAGAAAAAAACAAAACGTGAATTCCGAACATACGGTCCATTAAATAAACACAATCAACTCAAATCAACACTTGACACGAACACAACGGGAAAATATAACTGTAAAAGTCGCCAATCAAGCGTCATAACCATTGTCATGGCTACCTTAATAAAGGGTTATCTCACTAAAAAACGTTTTCAATAATTAATTATATATACTTGTATTTTTATTTAAATTAATTTAGTAGTATTTTTATGAAATTCGTTTTTTTTTTCCTTTTTGTCTATATAATGTTCAAAGTAGTGGCCCAAAATGAAACATCTCCTTTACAGAATTGGTCTAAGGTGGGCGACTCGCTGGCTATACTATTGCTCCTCCCACTTTAACAAGGTTTGACTATCTAGCTTAGCTGACAAAAGGCATATTAGCAACACATCCCAATTATCCGTTGGTTGTCCCAGGCTGGCCACCGCACGTAAGTTCTTAGTGATATGATCAACTGGATATTTTAAAGATTTTTCTGAATCGCGAGGAAGTGGCTTTATATTTAGTAATGAATTAAGGTGTGATTTATTAATATTCTATTATTGTTATAGCGTTGACACAGCAACTTCCACGCTTCAGTATAATTCTATTCATTAATTTAGATAATAAAATTTATTTATTTCAGAAATACGGTCGTTGTTGTGAATAAAATTTTCGAAGGTATCTCTAAATTCTTACCAACGGAAATATTCACCGTTAAATTTAGCGATTTGAATATGTGGGCTCATCTGCACAACATGAAGAATTGTGAACGGAGTTGAGTCTTTGTTCCGACTCATTTTTGCGAGAAAATATTTTAAATAATTTTTAGCAGCAGGCATGTTAATAATGATATCATTTTCAATACTGTCGCGCTCATTAATTTCAGCCGCAATATTATCGGGATTTAGACCCTCTATATCATTCTGCAAGTCATCAACCCTGACGGATAATGCCTCAAATTTGCTAAGTTTCAACTTTAATTCAATTAATTGAATGTCACTTAACTCATCCTCTTTGGAAATACTGTATAAATAATTTTTAAACTTAGTAATTTGTCCCTTAGCGGACACTCTTTTTGTTATTAGTTCCTTATAGCGCTGCTTATTCGCTTTCATTGTGAACAAATAGGCAAACAACGGTTAATTTTCGGGTACCGACAAGAGTGAGTTTGTGACATAGAACAGAGGAAATAATAAATGGAATGGGCTCACGTTCCTCGTCTCCGTGTCACTTGCCAGCTAGGAAGCCAGAATGTCGCGATCAGCTGATCGCCAACAACCAGAACAACAGCCAGACAAGAATTCGGCCAGCAGCTGGTAGGCATCGCTTCAGTAGAGAAGGGCGCTCGGAGCTTGTAGGTTGAACTGAAATAGTCGGCAACCTACGCTAAATACGTGATAAAACACTTGAGCAAAACTGGAGCGAGTAGGTACCTATATGGTATGAGAAACTAAGGACTTATAATGGAGCAACAGATAAGTTAAACTTTCAATGACGTGAATTTAATTAGGCAATAGAATGAGACAAATATTATTTAGTAGCGATAATCGTTGCAGTTAAAAGAACTTTTGCATATAATTATCTGAATTCTCAACAACTTTATTGGAAGTAGAAGGAAAAAATGTATGATGCAATTCGAAATTTATGGAAAATGGGATGTTATCGTTGCATCTGAAAATGAAGCAAGCCACATCGGAGATCTGCAGGAAGTTTTACGCCGATTAGACACGTATGGTGTCACTATAAATCCATCTAAGTGTGTCTTCGGTAGCGAAACAGTCAAGTTCCTAGGTTACGAAGTATCAAGTAAGGTAATCAAGCCACTTCAAGACAAAGTTACTGCAATAATAGAGTACCCCAAACCGAAAACCATTCAAGATTTACGAAGATTTATGGGGATGATAAATTTCTACTGCGACAGTATTCCAAACGCAGCCCATATCCAAGCACATCTTAATGCGTTTCTTCGTAATTCAAAAAAACGAGAAAACGGAAGTAAAGTGGGACAATCAGTCGACAAAAGCCTTTGAGTTGTGCAAACAGAGCATAATAAACGCTGCTTTATTGTCTTACCCATCCAGTTCGGTTGACGACCGAATTGCCATTTTTTGTAACGCATCTTTACCTGCGCCGGGGCATCCCTCCAACAATGGCGAAACCAAGAACAATGGGTGCCACTCGGGTATTTTTCAAAAAACTCTCCGAAACACAAAACAAATATAGTGCTCTCGATCGGGAGCTCTCGTCTATACAGGGGTTGGCACTCGAAGTGTTACCAATTCAAAATGCTGTAATTCTGTTAAACATGAGCATATTTATTTAAAAACTTCAGTATCGAAAAAAGACATACACAATAAATAAAAAAAGAAGCTACTGTTCGATATGGCCACCTTTAGCGCGGATAACAGCATCGAGTCTGACCGAGAAGGCTTCCCACGCTGCACGAATGTGGTCTGCTGGTTTGTTCCATTCTCGGCGAAGCGCAATCTTTAAGGCGTCGACCGTCTCATATTTTTTTGTTGACAATTTGGCTTCTAGAATTGACCATATGGAAAAAATCCATTGGGTTTAAGTCCGGGAATATGGTGGCCATTGTTGCGAAGAAATGAAGCTCTGACCATTTTCTTGTAAAAAAATTTGGGTTTCACGAGCTTTGTGAGATGGTGCCGAGTCTTGTTGAATGGTCCAATGATTTCTACCAAATTGCTTACGTGCCCAAGGTAACAAAGCATCGTTTAAAATCTTTTTACAGTAGATCTGCTGGTTTATCTTTACACCCTGGTCAATGAAAACGGGAGGTGAGCGTCCCATGGCAGTTACCGCCGCCCAAACCATCACAGATGCTGGTGCTTGCTTTCGCAAGGCAATTCGTTGGTCGAAATTGTCATTTGATTTACACTTTAACCATACGCGATCATTTTGCTTGTTCACATATTGCTGAACGGTAAAAAATTTTTCATCGGATAATACCAAATTTTCAAGCAAGCTATCAACGTGCAAGTGCTTTAAGTTCTTAGCTCTTTCTAGACGAACTGTCTTTTGTGCAAGTGTCAGATCTTGCACTTTTTGTATTTTGTAGGGCTTCAGTTGAAGTTTATTTTTTAATATGCGCCCTATGCTCCGGGCAGATACATTAAGACTTTTCGCCAATTTAACTGCGCTTTGTCGTGGATTTCGTTCAATTCTAGCCTTTACCTTTCGAACCATTGCTGATGATGTTGCTGTTGTTGGATGTCCACCTCCATGGCGTTTTTTGATGCTACCCGTATCATTGTAACGCGTGATGGTCCGATACACAAACATTTTGTTCAAATGTAAATGTCCTAGCTCATTAACGATGGCTGCCTGCGATTTTCCAGCCAAATACAAAGCAATGACACTGTTTCGTTTGACTTCCATCTGCAAAACTTTTTTTAACAACGACGAAAAATAGTAGGCTTTTGTTAGTTTATTAACAATACCATACACTAAGGAATGTGAAAAAATGGGCGGCATATTGTAAACAGTTTAGTTGCTATAGCAACGTAAAATTAGTAACACTTCGAGTGCCGAACCCTGTATATATGGCAGTAAAACACTTTCGAAAACTGTTTGAAGGCAAAGAACTCCTCATTTATACCTATCACAAACCGCTGATCTACATAATTCGCAACCCGCCGTCCGATAACGACACACCACGGCGAATACCATAGTTACTAGGTATCTATAGTCGCTAGACGGCGGCAGTGGTCCGACTATGTAGTATGTAGTATATGTTTTCAGTAGAAGTTTCTCTAGATAGAATAATTAGGTTCATTTTTTCACATTTCGATTATTATAATATGCGTTTAGTTTGCATGCTTAAAAAATATATCTATGTTATAAGTACACATACTACTCTTTACACATTTGATTATATACCTGCGGTAGATTCTCCAAGGGTGAATGCCTCTCACTGTCATTATTTTGATAATACTGCACTTAATTATTACAAAATCACAAAATTTCTTTGTAATATCAAAATTGTAAACTCCCTATTATATTATAATTTCTCACATTTAAAAAGCAAATTAACCTCTTCTTCATTAGAATACTGTCAGACAGATCCTTTATGTTTCTTACGTACCAATGGCCAATTTTGATAATCTTACAAATAACATTGATGAGTTTGTTGTATCCGAAACTTGCGAATGTGAAGTTGATGACTGCAACAAAATATTCCCATCACACTCATCGTTGTCAGTTATTACTCAAAATATTCGTAGTCTGAATTGCAACTTTTTGGGTTTTCAAGTTTTAGTAACCAGACTCGGGATTGATTGTGACGTACTCATCCTAACGGAATGTTGGTTGAACTGTGTATCTTGTGTTCCTATAATTAGCGGATATTGTTCATTTTTTACTTCATCAAACCCACTCCAGAACGACGGCGTTGTTGTGTATATAAAGGAAGAACTTAGCTTTTGTATTGAGGAACCTAACGTAAGAAATTGCCTTTTGATTAAAATAGGAAATAACGACACGGTGTTACTTGCTCTCTACCGCTCACCCTCTTATTCAAACATTGAACCATTCTTAACGTCGCTGGATGAGACTTTGATGAAATTATCTGGATATAAAACTATTGCAATATTGGGAGACCTAAACATAGACATAATCTCCGAAAATCTGAGCACATCTGCTATTCAATATCTGTCTCTTACTGCCTATCACGGTTTATTGCCAGCACATACTTTCATCACTCGTGACGCAAGTGGCTCCTGTTTGGACCATGTGCTTTTAAGGACAAACCTTCCCTCAAGTATAATTGTTCCGCAATCCACGCTCACAGATCATAAATCTGTCATATTTTGTTTGAAAAAGCGACAGTCGCGTAAGTATGCATTCTTAACGCGCACTAAAGTAGACCAGGAAGGTTTAACTCAAGACATAAGCAAAATTAACTTTACTCCCATTTACGAAACAGATGACGTTGACTCCGCATTCAACTATGTCACTGGTGAATTGAAGACTGCTCTGAGTACTAATTCCGAAACTATTATACTTTCCTGTCGCAAAAAGATTATCAAACCGTGGATAACTCAGGGCCTGCTGCGATGCATGCGCAACAGGGACAAACTGCATAAAAAATCAAAATCATTTCCAGATGACCTAATACATAAAACTAGTTACACTAGATACAGAAATTTTTGTTGTTCAATATTAAAGAAAGTTAAACTAGATTATGATAGAGAACTTGTTCGGAAAGCTGGTAAAGATAGCAAAAAATTGTGGGATACAATAAAAAATATAACTAATTCAGCAAAAAATATGAACTATCCAAAGGAACTACTTTTATTAAGTGACTCTTCTCAGCACTCTGTGAATGAAATAAATTTATATTTTTCCAACGTGGGCAAATCATTAGCTGAACAAATTACGCGTGTACAGGCTACATAAACGATCTCCTTTGTCTGAACTCTTTTCATGGAAAAATTATCTCATATGCAGATGACACTGCCCTCATTTTCGCTGCTAATACATGGAATGAGACATACCAGCTAGCCCAGAAAGGTTTTGATTTGGCAAAGAGGTGGCTTCATGATAATGTTCTTACCTTGAACATTGAGAAAACAAAATACTTGACCTTTTCAATCCGTACTTCATCACATTCGAGTCAAAATATAATTGCACATAACTGTCCTCCGGAGGCTTTGAGTCATGCTACATGCTCATGCGCGCCTTTAGAGCGCACAAAGACAATCAAATATTTGGGCGTTGTAATTGACGACAATTTTAGCTTCAAAGCACACATTCAATTGGTGAGTAAAAGGATTCGAAAACTTACCTATATTTTTAAAACACTGAGACATGTACTGACCCCGTTATTCCTAAAACAAATTTATTTTGCGCTTTGTCAGTCGCGCGTAAAACCAACTCCATATTTGCCCTGTGTTTTACCTGTACTGCAGAGAATAAATTCTTTGTATTCTTCTATATTATTTCCCATACGCCGTACTTCTGATAATCCTATTATGTCGTATTTTATACGTGTTAATGCTTTTTTTAATTCTATTATTCGCTCATATGATAGCAAGGTTCTCACATTGTAAGTTAGTATGTAGAGCTCGTTTTCTCTTCTTTTTATTACTTTTTCGTGAACTCGTTCATGATCTGCTGACTTTGGAGGGTTTTGGTCGTACTCTTCCACGGTGACCAACCGGCTTGGAAGATGATCCTTTTTTTGTGTGTTTAGGGTATAGCTTTGTTTGTGAGAAGGGGTCGTTAATTGTTATATGTTATTATTTTTGTTTTCTTGATGAATTAGATGAGTTTTTAGTACTTGTATGTAAGAAATTCAATATTCTAAATTATATAAAGTATGATTTGTGATAAGTCGGAAACGAGTGCACATTGTATATTTATCACAATTTAGATGAATAATGATACATTTTGACGTTAAAAAAAATGGTGTAATGATATTATTAATTGATAATTAGTTTATTACATAGGCAATTTAAGAAATAAAAACATATACGGTAAAATGAAACATTCAGAGTAAGTAATCAGTTTAATTTAATATTCCTCACATTTAGAAATCTATTCTTAATAAAATGGATAGGAATAATGAAACTAATTGTAAACAACTTTGACGATTCAATATTTTTTTTTACAGAATTCAATTAATGAGCCTATAAAAGTTAATGGACGGCGAATTATTGATTTTCAACATTTTTTTGAGGGGTTGGTTGAAATTGCAAACCATAACTGTTACGTATCCGAACGTAGAAGTTTACTCTATGTATCTATGGACTTCAGGTTCCGCCCGAGGCTTGCAAGATTACACTTGTCCGTCACAGTCATGTCTGAATACACGTTATTAATCTAACACAAAGTCCAGTTGTCTTATTTATAAAATCCCGGCCACGAAACATAACATGGTGTCAGAAGTCTCCGAAACGAAGTCACAGAAGTCCTGCAAGTCGCAGAAATAAGTAAGACAACAGAATCTCCACCGCGTGGTCACGTCCTAAAATGGCCGAAAAAACAAGTCGTCCCCTGCCGCCGAGTAATTTTTGTCTAAACATCAATGCCTCAAACATGCCACTGGCCTGGCGAAACTTTAAAACCAGTCTTGACATTTATATGATCGCCAATAGTTTGGAAAATGAATCCGACAACAGAAAGGTAGCCATTTTGTTACAAACAATGGGTCCCGACGCTCTGCAGATTTTCTACTCATTCAATACAGAGTTGGAGAAAATTACATATAATAAGTTACTCGCCAAATTCGAAGATTATTTTACGCCGCGCGTAAATATCTCCGTTGAAAGACATAAGCTCTTCAATAGAAAACAAGGCCCAGATGAAGAAATTGAGACATACGCCACTGATCTCAAGAATTTAAGTATCCAATGCAATTTCGAAGGTCTTACCGATGGTATAGTAAAAGACATATTCTCATGGAACCTAAATTCGCCTTGCTCGTACATCAGAGAACGTATCCTGATCGAGAAACCATCTTCATTCGATGCCGCTGTCAGCCTCGCTAAAACATTAAGAAACACAAGGCTAGAGGTTAAAGCTTTATCAAGTCACTAAGTAAGTGTTGTCACCAGTCAATCTCATCGCAGTCGTCAAAGAAGTCATATTCGTCAAGGAAGTCAAAGTCATCAGTCTCAACAAAGACAAAATTATCAGTCTCAAGGAAGTCAAAATCGCCGAATAAGCAAAGCATCGTCCAGTCAAGAACCTCAACTTAAACAGTCTTCCAAGATCTGCTCAAGATGTGGTCAAGTCCACCGAACAAAGTGTCCAGCCACAGGAGTCACCTGTAACAACTGCCACAAGCCGAATCACTTTGCACAGTATTGCCGTAGCAAACGAGTAAGATTCATAGAAGAAAGTAAGGGTAATAATTCATCAGATACTTATTTTTTAAATAGTCTTTACACTAATGAGATATCAGTCAGTCAAAATAATCCATTTCATACAACTTTGTCCTTAAACAGTAAGAATGTAGACTTCTTACTTGATACAGGTGCAGACACTAACATTTTGTCATTCAATACTTACAAAAAACTTAATTTGCCATTGAGTAGCATAAGGAAAAGTAGCCACAAACTCTCAACTTTTAGTGGTGAAGTTCTACCTACTATAGGTCAATGCATTCTGTCTGTCACCCATAACAACATAGCATACAATGTCAATTTTCATGTTATGGATTTACCATGTAAAAACATTATTGGTCGCCAGAGTTGTGAGAATTTAAAATTGGTTAAAAGAATACATAACGTCCAATTTCATGAGTCAGTCAATGTATCACAGCTTGTTGAATATAAAGATCTCTTCTCAGGAATAGGTTGTCTTAAAGATTATGAATGTCATTTGTCGATCAAGCCAGATGCTATACCTTCGGTTGATGCCTGCCGTAGATTTCCTTTCAGTCTTGTAGAACAATTAAAAGAAGAACTAGCCATGCTAGAAAAAGATCAAATTATAGTCAAAACCGAGGAACCTACCGAATGGGTAAGTTCAATAGTGATTGCATCAAAGAAAAATGGTAAACTACGCCTGTGTAAAAAAATCCAAGAAAGCTTAATAAAGCCATTATGCGTCCTCATTACCAATTTCCAATGATAGATGAAATCAAGTCCAGCCTCACTGGTTCACAGTATTTCACTACCCTTGATGCAAATAAAGGATTTTATATGCTCAAGTTAAATGAAGCTTCTTCAAAGCTATGTACATTCATCACACCTCAAGGTAGATATAGATTCCTAAGACTTCCCTTTGGGATAAACGCAGCCCCAGAACTGTTTCACTCCATTATGTCAAAGAAATTCTCTGATATTCCAGGAATTAAAATCATGATGGATGATTTTTTAATTTATGGTAAAACAAAGGAAGAACATGATTTTAGGTTAAAACAAGTATTAGAAAAAGCTAGGGAGTTAGGAATAAAATTTAATAAAGAAAAGTCCAACATATGTAAAAGTGAAGTTAAGTACCTAGGACACATCTTTTCTAAAGATGGTGTGAGAGTCGATGAAAATAAAGTCAAAGCTATTTGCAGTATGCCACCTCCTACAAATATCACAGAATTGCAACGATTCTTAGGTATGGTCACATACTTAGGCTCATACATAAAGAACTTGTCTGAAAAAACTTCAAATTTGAGAACACTTTTGTCTAAAGATAATGAATGGTCTTGGCAAGATAAACATAATGAAGAATTTAATATGTTAAAGGAATGTATTACCAAAGCCCCTGTCTTGACATATTATGATCAAAATAAACCTATAACACTGTCTGTCGATTCGTCCAAAGATGCCATGGGTGCAGTGATTTATCACGATAAACATCCCATTGCATATGCATCAGCTTCATTAAGCTCATGTCAACAGTCATACTCTCAGATTGAGAAAGAGCTATTAGCTATCTTATTTGGTTGTACAAAGTTCCACCAATACGTCTATGGCCGTCACACTGTGGTTGAAACAGATCACAAACCAATAGTGCCACTTTATAACAAGCCAATTTATAACATTCCACCCCGTCTCCAAAGAATAATGCTGAGATTGCAACCATATGACCTGAATATAATCTACAAACCAGGTAAATATATTTATGTTGCTGATACTCTGTCTAGAGCAGCATTACCAGAACAGTCATTACATGATCTTGATTCTGACCTAGATTTGCATGTCAATTTAATAATTAGATCACTGTCAGTTAGTCCTAATAAACTAAAATTAATCCAAGAACAGACTGCACAAGACAAAGAATTGTCACTTTTAAGTAAATATTGTACATCAGGATGGCCTGAACATAAAAACAGACATCCTTAGACCATATTTTCCTTTAAAAACAGATATACATGTTATATATGGTATTATCTTTAAAAACAACAGTGTTATCATTCCAGCAGCTATGAGGAATGACATATTGAAACAAATACATGAAGGACACCAAGGTATTCACAGTTGTCAAAGATTGGCTAGGAATCTAGTATACTGGCCTAATATGTATTCTGATATAGAAAAGTTTGTTAATAGTTGCCATATATGTCTAACCAACAGACGCAGCAATTCCAAAGAGCCACTACAGCCTCATGAAGTAAAACCAATCCCTTGGAATAAAGTCGGTGTTGACCTATTTGATCTTAATTCAGACAAATATGTCATAATTGTTGATTATTTTTCTCAATATGTCGAAATTGTCAAACTAGTAGGTGGATCCACTAGTAAAATTGTCACTAGTCACTTAAAGTCTATTTTTTCCAGGCATGGAATACCTAATACTCTAATATCAGATAATGGTCCCCCATTTAACTCAAAAGAGTTTCAAAATTTTGCTCTAGATTGGCAAATACAACATATCACATCAAGTCCCTATCTACCACGATCTAATGGTCTTGTAGAAAGAACCATAGGCACGGTTAAAAACATATTAAAGAAATGTCTTGCTGATAATTCTGATCCCCATTTAGCATTACTACAATACAGAAACACACCTAAAGAAAGCATGTACTCACCTGCTCAATTACTAATGTCCAGGTCACTCAGAACTAAACTTCCAGTATTAGAACAAGCTCTGAAACCTAAAATACCTAACTACAGGGTTGTAACAAATAAAACTCAAATGAATGATATAAAGTCACAAATGTATTATAACCAACATACAAAACCGTTGTCCTCTTTAAATATAGGAGATAAAGTCTATTTCAAGAAACAGATAGTATTTGGACCCCTGGTACTATTTCAGATACAGGTCCACAGGCTAGGTCGTACAGTATTGTTTCCTCAGAAGGAACTTTCCGTCGTAATCGTCAACACATCTTCAAACCAAAACTTTCTCCTGATTTGTCTGATTCTAATAAAAGTCAGCTACAATCCATGTCAGTTCCAATAGATACAGGTCTTCCGTCGCCGTCATCTACACCGTATGATCAGTCACATTGTTCAGCTAGTCCTATCATACAACCTGAAACAAAAACAAACACGTTACATACAAGTACACCAAATAGTCGTACAAACCGTTCAACAGTAACATATTCTTCATTCGGTAGAGCTATCATAAAGCCCCGAAGATTCTGTTAGTTTTAAGTTTAGATTAAGTTTATTGTACTTAGCATAAGATTAAAATGATTGTAATATTATTGTCTAATCTTTTTGTTTGTTACTAGATGTCAACTTTCAAATGTCATTGTCAAATAAAAATGTCACTGTCAAATGGAAAACGTCAACATGACAGATGTTCCGGTTCATTAATAGTCTTTTAAGAAATTAAATAAAATTGTTGTGTACTTACACTATTACGATACGTTCCATTTCCATGATCCATTTCATTGTTTTCTTTATAAGGGAGATGTTACGTATCCGAACGTAGAAGTTTACTCTATGTATCTATGGGCTTCAGGTTCCGCCCGAGGCTTGCAAGATTACACTTGTCCGTCACAGTCATGTCTGAATACACGTTATTAATCTAACACAAAGTCCAGTTGTCTTATTTATAAAATCCCGGTCACGAAACATAACAATAACAATCGCAATTATTACATAGGCAATTTAAGAAATAAAAACATATACGGTAAAATGAAACATTCAGAATAAGTAATCAGTTTAATTTAATATTCCTCACATTTAGAAATCTATTCTTAATAAAATGGATAGGAATAATGAAACCAATTGAAAATAACTTTGACGATTCAATATTTTTTTTACAGAATTCAATTAATGAGCCTATAAAAGTTAATGGATGGCGAATTATTGATTTTCAACATTTTTTTGAGGGGTTGGTTGAAATTGCAAACCATAACGATCGCTTTGGATGTACATTGAAGAACCTTAGATTAATAAAAGAAAATAAAAAAGGATTTCTGTCAAAATTCTTCTTTCAATGTAATATGTGCAACTCTAAATTCAAATTGAGTAGTCACGACGAAACACAAACAAATAAACTAAATGTCAATGAAGGCGCCGTATCAGGAGCCATCATTTCAGGAATAGGCCTAACAAACTTAAATGAAGTAGTTGCATCGATGGACTTACCTGTTATGTCATTATTTACATATAGTAAATGTCATGCTAAAGTAGCTGATATGTGGAAAAATGCCGCGGAAGATAGTATGATTGTCGCAGCTCAGGAGGAAATAGCTACTGCTCGGTTACGAGGTGACACTCATGAGATCCCGATGATACCAGTGGAAGCAGACTGTTGCTGGAGAAAACGCTCATATAAAAATCAATACAATGCATTATCTGGTGTTGCAGCTATTATAGGACATCACACAGGGAAAGTCCTCTACATCGGGGTCCGAAATAAGTATTGTGGAATTTGTGCCCGCGCAAATAAAAAGGAACAACAACCTGCTGCTCACAAATGCACTAAAAATCACGTAGGTTCATCTTCTAGTATGGAACCAACAATACTGGTAGAGGGATTTAAGTCCTCCGTAACAACTCGGAAATTAATATATAATATATTGATTGCTGATGGTGATGCCAGTACATATAAGAATATATTAGAAAGCAGACCATATCCCGGTGTTCTGATTCAAAAAATTTAGTGTACCAACCATCTCCTCCGCAATTACAACGGAATGGAAAAATTCATTACTTAAAACTGATACATCTATCCCTCTATCGGAGCGTAAATTTTTGACTCCTGAACGATTGATTCGATTGAGAACAGCGGTAAGATCTTCAGTACGGCACTGGCGATTACAAAATTTAACCAAATCAGAAAAAATTATGAAAGTTCAGAGGGATATTCTAAACAGCGGCAAACACATCTTTGGAGACCACAGTGAATGTGACTTGTACTACTGCACTGAAGAGAGAAAAAAAGAAACAAACCAAACACTCGAAGCAAAGACATTGATGTTAAAACTGCAACGCAATATCTCTCAGCTGGCTTATCATTCTCGAAGTCTACTCTACGAGTTTACCACGAACCGTGCAGAGCAGTTCAACAGCATAGTAGCAAAGACTGTAGGTGGAAAACGTATTAATTTTTCCCTAAAGGATTCTTACTCCGTCCGTTGTCATGCCGCTGTGGTTAGTTTTAACACAGGTAAACCTCAAACTACTCTGTATAAATGTGCCTACCAGAAAAGTCCAGGTCAATCCCTGAAATATTTAGAGCAAAAGCATTTTTCAATAAATCAAAATCGGAAACGCAAAATACCTCGCCGAAAAATTAACTTTAGCGCAGGGCCCGTAGCCAAAGTCGATTATGGAAATGCATGTCAAAAGCCCGATATGAACTCAGACGATTTCAAGCAGGCACAGAAGGTTTTCATTGAAAATTTAAAAAAACAGGCCTTAAAACGGCATGAAATTGAAAAGGATACAATTCTCCAGGCTGAAAGTGCCTTGTGGCTCGAGCTGAGAAGATGTATTTTAACTGCTTCTAATTTTGCTAAAATTTGTAAACGACGCCCGAATTCGAATTCAGCACCACTCGTAAAATCTATTTTATATGGATATTCCCTAGACCATGTAGCGTCAATAAAATACGGAAAAGAAAATGAGGTAAAGGCTATTGAGCAACTCGCCATTCAAGAGAACATAACCATCCATAAATGTGGTCTTTTCATTGATGAGACCCATTGCTTCTTAGGTGCTTCACCAGACGGAATTTGTGAGGAAGGACTTATAGAAATAAAATGTCCCATTTCTATACGCGGAATAGAACCAGATGTAGCAATCCGTCAAAAAAAATTGAAATGTTTTTTATTTGAAGGTGATAACGTAATTTTTAATGTTAACCATGAGGACCGAGATTCCGCGCCTTCGGCGCGGATCTCGGTCATTTGTCCCGCTCCTGAAGCATCTTGTTTTGAGTTTTTATATTATCCTATTTCTTTATTATCGTACATTAAAATATATTAATATTAGCTGGTACATTTCTATCTACAGACGAAAATAATAAGCAGCTATTGATAAGTAAACATTTAATTAGGTAAATCTTTTTATTAACCGGTACGAAGCATTAAAGTATCAACAATATTTTTGGTCACGATGATTTCCGATGGCAGAAGAATTTTGAGGTTCGATTCTCGTCTGGCTCTCGAGACGACAACATACAATTGACCATGGCCCAAAACTTCATTGGTGAGATCTGCTCCGATGAAATCAAATGTTTGACCTTGGGCCTTGTGGATGGTCATTGCCAAAGCAGGCTTGATCGGAAACTGGTGGCGCGCCATTTTCACTCCGAATTGCTTGTTGGATTCCAGAGTTACTCGGGGAATGCTTATCAGCTTGTTGCGGTGTGCTCCTTCGGTAACTATGCGGCCCCGGATAACATTGTTTCCTAGATATGTCACGATGATCCGTGTACCGTTGCACAAACCTTCGTGAACATTTAGGTTTCTTAGAAGCATCACCACTGCACCGAGTTTCAGTTTCAATTCGTGAGGAGGAAGGTCCGATGACTCCAGAGAGTTGAGGAATTCGAGAGGAATTTGAGGACCATCCTCAATGTTGTCCCTAGATGCGTCAGAGTTGTAGAAGATTTTCCATTCACCACTCAATCGTGCGAGGACAGCGTCGTTATGCTTCGCGGTTTGGCGATTGAATGGGCACAGAATAGCCCGCCTTGCCATTGCTTCACTGTTGAGCGGTGCGAAACATGGGCCGAATACTTCCTCCACAAGATCACCACTTGAGATGATTTCAGCTGGAAGCGCAATTTGATCGACTTCGTTCTGTTATAAGCAGACACTGAACCCCAAAACGATGAGTCATCATGATAAGGCTCAGTAATCTCATAGGCAGCAATATTCATTAGCAGCCTAGGGCAGTCTATTCCCAACCTTCTTGGCGATCGGTTGCATAAGGGTCCCTTAAATAAGTTTACTCTAATAAACTTTATTTTAATTAAAATAATTCTTTTTTTTAAAAAGCCTCTTGCAAGGGACCCTATAATATTTGGTGGCAGCGGTGGGATACGGAAATCCCCAGTGCCGATTCGCGTAAAATACATTTGCTTAAAACAAGTGCATAGACTCTCCGTATCCTGCAACCTTATAAAATAAAAATGGTAAAAACCAATAAGTGTTCTATGTGTAACACGTCGTGATTCTGCGTGACTCTATCACCCTGAGCGCATAGTAAGCGCAGCCTACTACTATCCTGCGAGCATCCTGCGGGCATCCTGCGAGTCCTGCAAGTCCTTCACGTATCCTGCGAGTTCTTCACGCATCAAATCCTTCAGGCACCCCGTGTGCCGACCCCCGAGCATCTCTTGAGTGTTTCGTACAGTGCTTATCAGTGTCCAGTGGAGTTAAGTGTAAATTGAGTTATCTGCGTGTGAGCGTCACTATGCAGCTATTCCCAGTGCTAACCCTTATCGCCGCCTACGCGTTCCTGTAAGTTATTGAACGTTTGCTAATTGTAACTTCCTGTGCTATTTGATATCTACTAGTTGTTTTACTGTTTAAGTCATTGAATGTCTAATTTATGTTATGCCTCCTAAAGTGCCTAAAACTGAAGACAGTAAGCTGCAAATCGAAATTCCATCAGACCTTCCGAAACTAAAATCTCCGATCCTATCACCCAGGATAACTAGGCAAACAGCAGTAGAAATGGACCTTAATATTTTATTAAAGTTTGTAAAACCATATGATGGCAGTCGCGAACAACTAAATTCATTCCTTAATAATTGCAACAATGCTTACGAGCTAGCGACTGAACCACAAAAATCAATCTTGTTTAAATACATATTGTGCCAACTTACAGGCAAGGCAGAAACTGCCTGCTCAATAAAAGAATTCACGTCTTGGGAACAACTAAAAGAATTTCTAAAAACTCAATTTTCGGAAAGGAAACACTACACACATTTACTTACTGATCTCCAAGAAGCCAAACAGACTTCCTCAGAAAATGTTGGACAATTCGCCCTTCGAATGGAGACTCATCTCTCACAGTTATTAACTGAAATATCACTTTCTAATTATAAAGTGAAAGAAATACCGGGTCGCACAGCAGCCATGGAGGACTTAACACTCCACCATTTCCTTATGGGTTTAAATCCCCACGTTTCAAATATAGTAAGATGTAGAATGCCTAAATCTTTTAATGAAGCCGTGAACTTAGCTATCTCCGAAGAAAGGATACTAAAAACCTTATACAAGCGCAATCACAGCTCACATCAGGATAAACAGGCTAAAGAAAATCAATTCAAATCGAAAGCCTCTGCTCAAAGTAGCAGTAAGATCGCGCAGAAATCATCCTCGCAACCGAGTACGTCGGGAAGCAATCCTAAACATGACCCGCACCTATCATGCAGATATTGCAAAGAGGTCGGTCATGATATCAATAACTGTCAAAAACGGCAGAAACGATATCCTAATCCTCAATCTCAAAAGGATTCCAGTAGATCTTCCGGGTTCCAACCCGTTCCTAACCCCTCTCAAGTCAACTTCGTCGATGACTGTGACGATTCCGATGAGTCCGTCTGCGATGAAGAAGGCAAAGATGCCGGTGATGGGGATTTAAACTAACGAATGTCCTGCAACCATGCCGCACAGGACGTAAGGTCAAAGTCGGCATAGATCCTAAGGTTATACACCAGGGTAACCAGCCCCAAAACGGAAACCTTAACCCCTCCGAGGTTATACATCAGGGTAACCAGCCCCAAAACGGAAACCTCATCCCTTCTAAGGTTATACACCAGGGTAACCAGCCCCAAAACGGAAACCTCATCCCTTCTAAGGTTATACACCAGGGTAACCAGTCCCAAAACGGAAACCTTAATTCTGATAGCAAAATTTACGAGATTAACATTGATACCTCGAAAAAGCTATTACCCCATGTGCTAGTGGAGTCACAGGTGTCTGACATCCCACTCACACTTCTTGTAGACTCAGGTTCTGCAATCTGCTTGTTGAATGAATCAAGCATACTAATCAAACCTAAAATCACTCCCAAACCTATAAACATTAAAGGTATTGATCCTGGCGAGGAAACCACTCAGACCGTAGGTCATTTCAATTTTAAATTCAAGGTTTCCAACACTAAATCAGTGAGCCATAAGTTTCATGTGATCAAAGACATTAATCTACCTTATGACGGTATTATAGGTAATGATTTCCTTACAGCTTAACAGCTGCAACATAGACTACTGTCGTGACGTTCTGAAAATAAATCACAATGAAATTAATATTCATTTCTTCGATTCATGCTACATAATACCACCACGAACAGAAAAGGTGATAGAATGTTCTGTCATAAATCCAGAGTTAAAGGAGGGCGTAATACTAGATCAACACCTTTCTGAAACTCTCTTAGTAGCCAACTGTTTAGTGAAGGTTAAAGATAACAATAGAATCAACATATCCGTTATTAATCCATACTAATATTATAAATGCGAAAGTAACTCTGTCTGTCTGTTTGTCTGTCTGTCTGTCTGTTACGCTTTCCCGCCTAAACCTCTCAACCGATTTTGATGAAATTTGGCACAGACAATCTTTAGACCCTGAGAAAGAACATAGGCTACCTTTTATCCCGGAAAAAATTGATATTCCCGAGGGAAATCTAAAAAGCGCGATATAACCGAACACCACGCAGGCGAAACCGTGGGCGGAAAGCACACAATCTTTAGACCCTGAGAAAGGACCTAGGCTACCTTTTATCCCGGAAAAATTTGATGTTCCCGAGGGAAATCTAAAAAGCGCGAGATAACCGAAATTTACGCGGGCGAAGCCGCGGGCGGAAAGCTAGTATTTCTAATAAAGCCACGAAAATTAAACATAACCTTAACCTTAGATTAGACAAAATCGATGCTTACCCTGTTCAGACGAACTCACAAAGTGAAAACGTAGCTAAGCGAACTAAACAAGTCCTTAATTCTGTGAGGACCTCCCACTTAAACGGTGAAGAAGCCGAAGCTCTATTAAATTTATGCTCAGATTATTCTGACATTTTCCACTTACCAGATGAACCCTTATCATTCACATCAGCCATCCAACACGATATTAAAACTACAAGTAATACTCCTACTAATACAAAATCATACCGATTCCCTGAGTGTCACAAGAAAGAAGTAGAAACCCAAATAAACAAAATGTTGGATCAGGATATTATTAAACCTTCATCTTCTCCCTGGTCTTCTCCCATATGGATTGTACCTAAAAAAAGCTGATGCCTCCGGGCAAAAGAAATGGCGCATTGTAATCGACTACAGGAAACTAAACGACATCACAGTAGGCGAAATTTATCCTATCCCTCAAATTACTGAGATCCTCGACCAATTAGGTAAGAGCCAATATTTCACCACCTTAGACCTATCATCAGGCTTTCATCAGATCATGGTTACGCCAGAAGACGCACCCAAAACAGCCTTTTCTGTACCTCAAGGCCATTTTCAATTCAATAGAATGCCATTTGGCTTAAAAAATGCTCCAAGTACCTTTCAAAAACTTATGAATAACTGCCTTACAGGACTACAAGGCTATCGGTGTTTTGTTTATTTAGACGATATTGTCCAGTATGCATTTGATCTAAAATCAGCAATCCAAGATCTCAAGGCCATCTTTGATAGACTTCGACAGTTTAATCTTAAATTACAACCAGGAAAATGTGAATTTCTCCGAAAGGAAGTAACTTACCTAGGTCATATCATTACCCAAAACGGCGTAAAGCCAAACCCAGAAAAGGTCAAGGCCGTAACTCAGTATCCCGTCCCAAAGTCTCCCAAAGACATAAAATCCTTTTTAGGCCTTGTGTCATACTACAGGCGTTTCATCCCCAATTTTTCGAAGCTACCCAAATCCCTTACCTCACTCCTAAAAAAGGACGTCCCATTTAATTGGACCAATGAACAACAGCTTGGCTTCGAGACTCTGAAAATGAAACTGGTCGAAGCACCTATTCTAGCCTATCCCGATTTCAACAAACCCTTTTTACTAACTTGTGATGCGTCTAATTATGCCATATCAGCTATCTTGTCTCAAGGTACCATCGGAAGTGATTTACCCATTGCATATGCGTCTCGTACCTTAAATAAAGCCGAAAGTAACTATAGCGTCACTGAAAACGAATGTTTAGCAATAGTATTTGGAACCAAAACCTTCCGACCATACTTATATGGTCGACGTTTTACCATTATTACGGACCATAAGCCCCTTCAGTGGCTATTTAACTGTAAAGATCCCGGTTCCAGACTTATACGCTGGAGGTTAAAATTAGAAGAATTTGAATATGATATACAGTACAAAAAGGGAAAAATAAACTCTAACGCAGACGCCCTATCCAGATTCCCGTAAATCCTGTCCAGCCTGCTACTGATAAAGCACCAACACCCAATGTTTCAAATCCTAACCTTAATAACGTAACTGAAAATCTAGACAATTCAGACAGAGATTTATTTGACCTAATTACGTCACCAACTTCCTTTCCGTCAGACGAACTTGATCCTGATTACCTCTTAGAAATACCTACTCCAGAACTTTTAAACGTAGCTTCTCCAAATTTTAACCCAACAGATATCCCACAGCACCCCTCGTCTTCTGGACCGCCTCAACCATCTGAGGACCCAATAACCCAACATACTCACCTCAGTCCCGACCCTGACTTGCCTACTGACGGCTATTCAGATTTCCTGAAGCAAACCGCTGATAAAAATAAATCATTTAACACAAATATCATTGAACATAATGATAGCTTACTGAAAACTACCTGTAAAGTCATCTTAGTGCCCACAGCAATCGATCTCGATGACTCAAATCCATATATTGAAGAAATATTAGGCAACCTGGAAGATCGAGATTCAATTCTAAACAAAGAAAAGCAATTACACACCTTTTCTAAGGTCCAATCAGGCAACAAAGATTATTACCTTTTATATATAAAAGTACATCATTTTGACCAAACGTCGTATTGTGAAATATTCGAAACTCTCAAATCAGTTCGTGATGAAATAGTAATTGTAGAACAGACTAGGGAAATTGCTATATCTGACTTCCGTGATCCATTTGATAAACATAGTTTTATTAAAATATATAATATTTTAAACTACGTATTCCATAACACAAATATACAAATAAATATATATCATAATAGTGTAACCTATCCTTCACCTTCCGAAATAAAAAAAATCCTCCATGATAATCATGACTTACCTATAGCTGGTCACCTTGGTGTCAGTCGTTTGTATAATAGACTAAGACAATTATA